>JANRMT010062857.1:29676757-29689975 GCA_026402145.1 Polypterus bichir lapradei | reverse complement strand
TCTATCTATCTATCTATCTATCTATCTATCTATCTATCTATCTATCTCTCAGATTATTACCTTCATTTAATCCAAAGTAACTTCACCAGTCACGCACTCACCATTTCCCTCCCTAAATAAATGAAGCCCACTCAGACATGTGGCTCTCTCAGGGTCACGCAGTGCGGCAGTGCTGGTGCTGCCCCAGTTGGCATGCTAGTGATTTCCAGTTGACCAGCCTTGCCACTTGGGGGCTGCCGTGGCGACAGATCGAGTGCGTGAGAGGGTACCAGCTGGTGCTCAGTATTCTAATCCGCTTGTAAATCACTGCATGTCTCCACCTCTGAATTCTTGTCAAAACATTTTTACTCCCATCATTAGGTTGAAGTAATTGCTCTTCTCGCCGCTCTTTCATCCTTATGAAATCAATGTTTCCAATGGATTTAAGCTGTTTCTCAGTGTAGGTCATTTATTCCAAGCGGCAGATGAGCCCGATGTAAATGACAGAGTGCTGCGGATAGGCGTGTGTGTCATTAGCCTAATAATCAGGTGATCAGGGATTTTGGGGGGTGGGGGGCTGCACTGGTTATATACTGTTATTTGTCTTCTACCTTATACGCTTTTCCAGCTTAGGTTTCTGGGTCTGCAGTATAATTTAGTTTCCCTTTTTCTTTCCTGTGAGACACAAGGCATTTCTTTCTTTCTCCCACTCCATTTTCTGTACCATCTTATCCAGTTTAGGGTCACAAGGAAGGAAGATTTCTCCAAGCTTACCAAGTAGCAGTCTACTGCTCAATAATCAATAATGAGAAGGTGGACTCTGTGACATCTTGAACCTTGAATTACCAGCAAGCGACCGCAATCAGAAACCCCCCACGATCGCCTGCCAGGACTGATGGTTTCCAGTCACATCTGTGCAGACGGCTCATTCAGCACTCCTGCTCGGCCTCATTTTAATTCTTGAATTTCATTTCATTCCTGCCGTACCTGTGCTGACTCTGCTGCGCTGTCACTCTTCTCCTGATTTGACTTGACGCTGCCATGTTGGCTCTCTCTGCCCTGTACTCTGTTTGGCAGATTGTGTTCCTCTGTGTTAACCTCTGGGGAGGTTTGTATATCACATAAAGAATGAATTCTGTAAATATGTTTATGTCAGCTACAAATCAGTCTTACCTTGGTTTGCTTTGTGATGGATTGTTCTTTCTGTCTGGTTATTTTGAAAGGCACTTTATAAAGCTTGAGACCAATTCATTAGTTGCTGATTTATTTCCTTTTATACTTCACACTTTTGTTCTTCCATGTGGTTTTATTCTTTGCTTTCGCTTAAACATATTTCCTGCAAAAAGTGCTTTGCAGCATCTTGTTTGTGTGTTTTTTTTTTTTTTGCTTTTTTCACTTATCGGGAAAATATTGTAATCGTTCAAAAACTTGACCTCGAGATTTTAATGAATCTCGATTCGGTGCCCACTGCCCACCTGCCAAGTTGTTCTGCCTGCCTGAGGTAAAGTCATCTCTGAAGGAGGATCACAGGAATCGTCTTGTAGAGGGGTCCTTTCATCGGATTGGCTGTCTCAGCTGTGGAATGGCCAATAGGGGGAGGCAGGTTGATGACTAAGGTCTCCAGAACTCTGAACAAATCCAAATCATATTATGGGATATCATCTACTGTTGAATTCTGCTCTGTACTTGTAACATTTCTTTTGTACTATTATATTGTATTGAGGATTCCTTGTGTTCTGTTCTCTGTGTTGCATTGTATTTGCCCCCTTTTTATGACACCCACTGCCTTTCCCAAGGTTTCTTCCATTTTTTCCCTACAAGGGTTTTTTTTGGGAGTTTTTCCTTGTCTTCTTAGAGAGTCGAGGCTGTCAGGAGGCAGGGCCTGTTAAAGCCCATTGCGGCACTTCCTGTGTGATTTTGGGCTATACGAAAATAAATTGTATTTTATGGTATTGTTTTAGACCTCTCTGAGTCTGTAAATATCATTTTTGGAATTATGTCTGTCTGTCTCTGAGTGTCTGTCTGTCTCTGAGTGTGTGTGTGTGTGTCTGTCTGTGTGTGTGTGTGTGTGTCTGTTTGTCTGTCTGAGTGTGTGTCTGTCTGCCTGTCGGTGTGTGTGTTTGTGTCTGTCTCTCTGTCTCTGAGTGTGTGTCTGTCTGTCTGTGTGTGTGTGTGTCTGTCTGTGTGTGTGTGTGTGTGTGTGTGTGTCTGTCTGTCTGTCTGTCTGTGTGTTTGTCTGTCTGTCCCTGAGTGTGTGTGTGTGTGTGTCTGTCTGTCCCTGAGTGTGTGTATGTGTCTGTCTGTCTCTGAGTGTGTGTCTGTCTCTGTCTGTGTGTGTCTGTCTCTGATTGTGTGTGCATGTGTCTGTCTGTCTCTGAGTGTGTGTGTCTGTCTGTCTCTAAATGTGTGTGTGTGTGTCTGTCTGTCTCTGTCTGTTTGTCTGTCTGAGTGTGTGTCTGTCTGCCTGTTGGTGTGTGTGTTTGTGTCTGTCTCTCTGTCTCTGAGTGTGTGTCTGTCTGTCTGTCTGTGTGTGTGTGTCTGTCTGTCCCTGAGTGTGTGTATGTGTCTGTCTGTCCCTGAGTGTGTGTATGTGTCTGTCTGTCTCTGAGTGTGTGTCTGTCTCTGTCTGTGTGTGTCTGTCTCTGATTGTGTGTGCATGTGTCTGTCTGTCTCTGAGTGTGTGTGTCTGTCTGTCTCTAAATGTGTGTGTGTGTGTCTGTCTGTCTCTAAATGTGTGTCTGTCAGTCTGTCTGTGTGTGTGTGTGTCTGTTTGTCTGTCTGTCTCTGAGTGTGTGTGTGTCTGGGTGTCTCTGAGTGTCTGTCTGTCTGTGTGTCTGTCTGTCTGTGTGTGTGTGTCTGTAAACACGATAACGCGAGTACGCTTTCACTTCGGTCAACCAAATTTTGCATGTAAGTATTAGGTACAACACGTAGATTTCAATCAACTTTTGAGCTATTTCCATTAACCAGAAGTGGTACTTTTTTATTCATGCAGCTGCAGAGTCAGATTTATTCAACTTTGCTTTTATAAAAATTGTTGAATATATTATTAATTTGATTTGATTTGTTGTTGATGGTTCTTTAATGTACATACTATAAAAATATACTGTATATACTCGCAGATAAGTTCTCCCGCGGATAAGTCAGAACTTGATTTTATAGTATGTTGTATAATTTCCGTTTTTTTTATGTCAGTTGTATAAGTCAAATGCGGAAAACTCACGCTATTGGTCCAAAAGATTATGATATGTTAACCCCCACCTGAGAGAGTAACCACGGAGCACACAGCTTTTTATCGATATGTGGGTGCGGCAATGCGCTGTTTTAACCTGTGCTACTAACCTCTCAGTTCCTATGTGAGCACACAGTAATACCCCAACTATTTTGAAGTGACATTTGCACTGATTTGTGTTTTTTTTTGTATCTCACACCCTCTACACCTTTATTATGTGGTGCCCATTTATAGAAACAACAACATTTACCATATATATTGGCATTTAAGGTTTCCAGCACATAAGTCGGGGCTTGATTTTACCGTATAATTTCCGGTATTTTATAATGTTGGTCGTATAAGTCGAATGTGGAAAACTCGCGCTATTGGTCCAAGAGATTATGATATGCTAACGCCCACCTGAGAGAGTAACCATGAAGCACACAGCCTTGTTTTCTATGTATTGTGCCTACGTGACCACACAGTAATGCCCAAACTATTCTGAAATGACATTTGCACTGTTTTGTGTTTTTTGTATCTCACACCCTCATACACCTTTATCGTAAGAGCATCCCTTACCTACGATGGAGCGTCAGATTCGATCAGAAGAAAATATGAAGCTGGTTTTAAATTAAACGTCATTGAAGTAGCGAAAGAAATTGGTAACTGCACTGCTGCAACAAAATTCGATGTGTCTGAGAAACTGAGATTGGAGGAGGCAAGAAGACATAAAAGTTAAGTGTTGAATTTTTGAACAGGCGGGGTCTAATTTTTATGATTGATTTTTCGAGTTTCAAGACCTGTCTTAAATTTTAGTATATATACGGTAATCATTGTCTTGCGGTTTACTCCTCAAATATCCATCCCCATATCCGAGTATAAGAGAACGTCTAAGGGAGACCACTCCTGATTTTTTATTATTTAAATAAAAGACAATAGTTTTCTACCCTGAAGATACTATTGAACATGTTTTACATTTATGTTACATTTATTTTCTTTGGCTGACACCTTTATCCAAAGCGACCTGCAAAATTTCTGATACAATTGGTCACATTTTGTTTATTATTCCATTTGGAGCCCAGGCAGGTGAAGTGACTTGCTCCTGGTCACACACTCTTGGTGTCAGAAGTGGGATTTAAGCTTACAACCACCGTATTTGAGGTCTAAAGCCTATGCCTCATGTGTATCTTGGTACCATTACTGAATATCTTCTGTAGTAAGGAGTGCTCGGTGGAGCCTCAGTCATTGCTGTTGTCTGATATCTTTAGAGTCCTGGGTTCAGATTTCAGTAAGGTCTCTATCTGTGGGCAGCATGCACCCTCACGCTGGTCCTCTACAGGTACTCCAGGCCTTCCTCCACTAATCCAAAGACATTCAGGTTATGTTGATTGGCAACTTGTTATGTAGAAGTGAGTGTGGGTGTGCAGGAGTGTGCCCTGCAATAGAGTGACACCTTTCTGGGGTTCAACCCTGACTTGCACCTTCCTTACTAGATATGTTTCATGACTATGACTACTGTAGGTGGTATACAGGAGGAGCAGACATCCCGACCAGGAGAGGGGACGGTACCTAATCCGGACAAGCGACTCCTTGAGGACAGACTAACATCCTGGCCAAGGGAAACAAAGGCCTCAATAAAAGGGACCGCTCTGCCCCCCTTCAGTTGAGTGTCTTCCTCCTAACTCCGACTCGCCCAGGGCAAGGGAGTGCATTCCCTTTAATTGAGGACCCAGGAATACTTCCAATTCTAGGTCATGGGGAAGTCCCAGATACTCCCTACAGTGCCCTCTTGTGGCACCCACAGACCCCAGCAGGGGTGCACTGCCAAATTACATTTCCCAGCCTGCCCTACTGGTTCCCAACTGGGTACCGATATCCTGGACCACTGCCATCTAACATCCTCAGGGAATAAACAGTCCCCTGTGGCAGTTCTTCCCTGTCCTTCTTTTCCTGGCCGGGAAGGTCCTCGAAACATGTCTGGTCGGGACGCCTTTCCAATTGCCTCGGGCTTCCCTCCCAGGTTGCCCATCCCTCCTCCTGAGAAGTCCTTTTTGAGTCTGGTGCCTTTCTCTCCCTTTGCCGGGACATCTGTCTGTCCTCAGGGAGCCTCCCATTCGGGTAAAGTACTATCTCCTCTCCTGGTTGGGATGCCCGTCCATCCCGTATGCCACTTACAGAATATACCACGTCTTCACAAAGTATTCAGGCTCCTTCACTTTTTCACATTTTGTTGTGTTGCTGCCTTGTGCTCAAATCATTTAAATTCATTTTTGTCCCACATCGAGCAGGAGTGAGTAGCACAGAATGACAAAGTGAAACACGATTTTGCAAATGTATGTAAAATATTAACTTGAAATCTCCCATTGACACAAGTATTCAGACCCTTCCCTCAGTACTTAGTTGAAGCCCCTTTGGCAGAGATTCCAGCCTGGAGTCTTCCCGGGATTGGCACTACAAGCTTTACACACCTGATTTTGGGGTTTTTCTGCCATTCAACTCTGTGGATCCCCTCAAGCTCTGTCACTTTGGATGTCGAGAGACTCTGGGCAGCTCATTTCCAGAGATGTTTGATTGGGGTCAAGTCCAGGCTCTGGCCGGACCACTCAAGGACATCCCCAGAGTTTGTCCCGAAGCTGTGCTTGTGTTTAGGGTCAATGTCCTGTTAGTGGTAGGGACTCCTAATCTGAATATTGTTTACTGTACCCCAAGGTGTCCATTGCATTAATTTATTTTTGAAATGAAATTATACTTTTAATTTGGGGGGAAAATGTAGAAAAAGCGTCGACATGTCTACATGACGTGACTGAAATGTGTGAAAAGACCCTTAAGTGAAAGCCTGCAAAGTGCACTTTAATCACGATATCCGAATTGTTTGATTTGTAATTTTAAATCGTGGAGCAGAGGGGGAAATCAAGAAAAAAAGAAATGTGACTTGGTGCCTAACATTATGGAGATCTCCACTATCCTTATATGTGAATGCATACATACAGTGCATTTAACCACCTTACAGTACCTGTAGACGCACGTATATGAAACGTGTGTTTGTTCACGTTTGCTCTGTGATTGGCTTCTAATTGGCTTCCGTGGAGCGTTGATAACGGTGTGGAATCGTCTCGAGGGTAATGGCATCCGTTTCTTTCTGCGTGTACAGCTTATTGACCGCCTGCTGATTAATGTTAAGCACTTGCTGACAGTCTCACTATGAAATGTGAAACATAGAATTATGGGCGACTAATTGATAGACCGTATGACCTTTTGTTTTCCCTGACAAATGGAGTGTAATAATGTCAAATATGCAGCAAAAAAAAAGTCAAGTGTTTCAGTAACAATAAAGAGCACGAAACGCTGATGTATATTTCTGCGGTGCCCACCAAACTAGTTTAGGTCGACGACTTTGCACAAATCAGTCGAGTGCGTTTCATGATAGGGTAGCTGAGTAATGTGCATTTGGCTGAATGAACCTCAACGTAAAGTTCTTAACAAGTTCTTTCTTTCTTCTTTACCGCATACTTTGAGCCTTACAGCCTTTTTTTCTATCTAAATTTACCGATCAGTTTCAACATACAGTCAGGTCCAGAAGTGTTTGGACAGCGGTACAATTTTTATCATTTTGGCTCTGTGTGCCACCACAATGGATTTGAAATGAAGCAATCAAGACGGGTACTGAAAGTGTAGACTTGCAGTTTTAATTTAAAGCGCTGTGAAATAAACGGCCTTGACACACAGGAAAAGAAAAAGTTTGGGGCGGCCACCCGTATACTTCATCCCTGGCTACAAAAGGGTTAAATAAGTGTAATGGTGTGAACAGGTTTGAGTCCAACACAGAACTGATTACAAAATGAAGTTGTCGGGGTTTTAAGGCAGGCCGGCGGAAGTGACGTCGTAGGGGCCGGAACCGGGCATGGCGTCATCATGATGGTTTTTGAGGAGGGCGGGGGTGTTTGGGGTGGTACAGAGGTGACGTCATCATGGTTTTGGGGTTGGGGGAGGAGTGACGTCATTTTGGCCAGAACTCGAAGTGACGTCATAGGGTTCGGGAACCGGAAATGACGTCTTCATGATTTCATGATGGTTTTGTTTGTTTGGATGTGTTTGGGGGTCTTGGGGAGTGACGTCATCGTGGCCGGAACTGGAAGTGACTTCGTCATGGTTTTTGGGGTGTGGGGGGAGTGACATCATTGTGGCCGGAACCGGGAGTGGCGTTGTCATGGTTTTGGGGGTGGAAGGAGTGATGTCATCGTGATGGTTTTTGAGGAGGGTGGGGGGTGTTTGGGGTGGTACGGAAGTGACATCATCATGGGTTTAGGGTGAGGGAGTTTTGTCTTCAGCAAGTGAACTGCATTTCCAGTTGATGGACTTGGCCATTGAAGAATATTCCACTTCTGTGCATTGAAAAGCACTTGGTTTGCTGTCCCAGGATGTTCTGGCTGTACTGTGAAGTGTTCTCCTATCACTTGTGCAGCATTTGTCTGAATCTGAGCAGACAGTGTAGCCCCCCGTACACTTCACAATTCACTCTGCTACTTCTGTCAGCAGTCACATCATCAATAAACACCAGTGACGACTTCCATTAGCAGCCACACATGCCCATGACATATCACTGCCTCCACCATGTTTCACAGATGTTGTGGTATGCTACAGATCATGAGCCGTTCCTTCTCTTCTCCATACTCTTCTCTATCCTTCATTCTGGTATATATTAATCCTAATTTTGTTTTTCCAAAACTGGACTCTTTTTTTTTTTCAAAATAAAGTCTAAAAGTCTAATCTGTCCTTCCTATGGTTGAGGCTGACCAGTGGTTTGCGCTTTATGGTTAACCCTAAGTCATTACTCTCAAGACGTCTTCTCTTGATTGTAGATTTTGGCAATGACAGGTCTCCCCAAAAGGGAGTGTTTCTGGTTTGAATAAATGTTGTGAATTGTTTTTTCTTCACCAAAGAAAGAATTCTGCGATCACCCGGCACAGTTGTCTTCTGTGGTTGTCCAGGCCTTCTGGTGTTGCTGAGCTCACCAGTGTGCTCCTTTGACTTTACGAATCTAGCAAATGGTTGATTTGACCACTCCTGGTAAATCTGCTTTCTCTCTAAGGTGTTGTGTTTTATTTATTTATTCATAAAGCAGTTTTAAAACAACGTCAAGGCTGACCAAAGTGCTGTACAATAAAAACCCAACATATTAGACACACAATAACCAAAGGGTAAAAGAAACAGAAACACATAAACACATGAGAGCTGAAGAGATTCATAATAAAAAGTACACAGATAGCCAACATACAGTATCATACTGGGTTAAAGGCCAGAGAATAAAAGTGCGTTTTTAAATAGGATTTAAAGATAGCTAGTGAAGGAGCCGGCCTAACGTGCAACGGCAAATCGTTCCAGAGTTTTAGGGCTGCAACTGAAAAAGCCCGATCACCTCTAAGTTTGCATCGTGCCTTAGGAACACGTAAAAGCATCTGGTCTGCTGACCTGAGAGAGCGAGACGGTACATAAGGGTGCAGCAGTTCGGACAAATAAAATGGGGCACAACCATTAAAGGATTTAAAAACAAATACAAGGATCTTAAAATGGATTCGAAAACGAACTGGAAGCCAGTGAAGGGAAGCCAAAATCTGGGTAATGTGCTCATGCTTGCCGAGCAGAGAGCAATGGAGGCCTGGCTAATTCCAAAGAGAAGCGCAGTGCAGTAATCTAGACGAGAGGTTATAAAAGCATGTATCACTGTTTCAAGGTTGCGTTTAGACAAAAGACGCTTGATTTTTGACAGTCGCCTCAACTAGAAAAAGCGAGATTTCACCACTGAGTTCACATGGCTATGAAGTTTTAAAATGGAATCCATTTTCACACCTACATTTGTCATCATGGATTTCTCATATTGAGCCACAGTGGACAGGTCGATGCAGGGGGTCCCACTGGTGCCATTGGGTCTAAATAGCATGACTTCTGTCTTTTTCTCATTAAAATTTAGAAAATGTAATGCCATCCAACTCCTTATGTCAATAAGGCAATCAAGCAGGGGCTGGGCAGAACATTGACCAGGGTGCTTCAGAGGGAAATAAACCTGACGGTTGTCCGCCTAAAGATGATAGGAAATACCATGTTTCTGGAAAATAGCGCCGAGTGGCAGCAGGTACAAGGAGAACAGAAGAGGATGGAGCCCTGTGGTACCCCCACACCCCCCCAGGGGAGGGCAACAAAGGTGAAGGTAAAATCATCAATGCTGACACAAACCTCTATCTGAGAGATAGGACCTAAACCATTGGAGAGATCTGGAGATGAGGATCTTATGGTCTATCGTGTCAAAGGCAGCTGTTAAATCCAGAAGCATAAGTAGTACAAAGTCACCAGAGTCCACCGTTAAAAGAATATCATTAAAAACCCTTAACGGAGTGGACTCAGTGCTGTGGTGAGTTTTAAACCCAGACTGGAACACTTCCAGAACTGCATGATCGTCCTGGAAGGACTTCAGTTGGGTGCAGATGACGTTTTCCAAGAGTTTGGACAAAAAAAGTTTTGTTTTCTCTGCCTAATGATGAACTGTCGTGTAAGTCCAAGGAGGTTCTGCTCAATTCTTTATAACACACTGGTGAGGCCTCATTTGGAGTACTGGGTGCAGTTTTGGAGTCCAGGCTACAAATAGGACAGAGCAGCACTGGAAAAGTTCCAGAGAAGAGCGACGAGGCTGATTCAGGGCCTACAGGGAATGAGTTATGAGGAAAGATTTAAAAGAGCTGAGCCTTTACAGTTTAAGATAAAGAAGATGAAGACGAGTATAAGTCGGGTCTTGAAACCCGAAAAATCGATCATAAAATCAGACCCTGACTTGCACGCCCATTCAAAAATCCATCCATCCATTATCCAACCCACTACATCCCAACTACAGGGTCACAGGGGTCTGCTGGAGCCAATCCCAGCCAACACAGGGCGCAAGGCAGGAAACAAACCCTGGGCAGAGTGTCAGCCCACTGCAGCCATTCAAAAATACGACAGTTAATTTGTTTTGAACGTTTCTTCAGAATAGTTTGGGTATTACCGTGTGGTCACGTGGGCACAATACATAGAAATAAAAGGCTGTGCACTCCATGGTTCATCTCTCAGGTAGGCGTTAGCGTATCAGAATCTCTTGGACCAATAGTGTGAGTTTTCCACATTTGACTTATACGACCGACATTATAAATTACCGGAAATTATATAAAAATCAAATCAAATCCCGACTTATCCGTAGGAGAACTTAAATGCGAGTAAATGCAGTCAGCAAACATTAAGAAGTTTTTCTTCGCACAAAGAACCACAGACACCTGGAATAAGAGACCAAGTAGTGTGGTAGACAGGAGGACTTGATGTTATAATGGGGGATTTATGTGGATAGGACTGGTGAGCTTTGTTGAGCTGAATGGCCTGATTTCGTTTAGACCAGGGGTGTCCAACTCCAATCCTGGAGAGCTACTGTGGCTGCAGGTTTTCATTCTAACCCTTTTCTTAATTAGTGACCAATTTTTGCTGCTAATGAACTATTTCCCCTTATTTTAATTGACTTTTCTTGAGAGTCTAAACACTGAATTGATTCTTTTTAACTTAAATGGCACCTAAATATAAATTTGATGTGAAGTTAGTCAACAGATGACCAACTAAGTTGGGGCCTCAAACTCCAACCAACTTCACTTTATTCAGTTTCTTAATTTGAAGCCAATTTTCGTTGCTAATTAAACCCGTTATTTAATTCCATGGCACTCATTCTTCCATGGCAGACATTCCCAAAACTGCTGATTTTCTTTTTTTAAGAGCGCCATCAAAATGTTTTGTGGACCTGAGCAGATCAACATCACTGAGGCCTTCACCTTTCTTCATTTTCAGTTATTGTGTGATGGACGCAGGGTGTTGGTTCATTTGGCGTCTTAATATTGTTTGGTTGCGAATTAAGGAAAAAAGAAATAATTAAGGGGCCTGAGTATTAAGTTGTGCATCAATTAAAATTAAGGCAAAGCGTTAATTAGCAGCAAAATCTGGTCACTAATTAAGAAAAGGGTTAGAATGAAAACCTGAAGCGACAGTAGCTCTCCAGGACCGGAGTTGGAGACCCCTTGGTCTAGATTGTTCTAATGCTTTCACTTCTGTTGATGTGTTGTGCAGCCATCTTGGATTTTGAGCTCAGGGCTGGGGAGGCCATTCCAACTTTCCAAGTAGGAACTCCGACTTGTTTGGGTTTCACTTGAAACTTCCTATTCTGAATTCAGAAATTCCGACTTCCCAGTTGAAATGGAGCACACAGACTCGGACACAGCTGTCATGGCTGACCAAGATGTGTCTGCTAAATACTGACCTGACGTGATCAGTGAATTAATTTAGACCACTTTTCAGAGATGTGTTTCCACCTTGACATATTAAGCAGTCATTTTTTCCGTTGCTCAGTGTCAAAAAGGCCAAATGGAATCCACCGAGATCCAATGTTGTATAACAGTAAAATGTGAAACCTTCCAAGGGGGAGAATACTTTTTATTGGCACCATATATCTTCGTTTTACATGCTGTCTTTTTTTTTTCCTTTATACACAGTCTGAATTTCTTCAGAAACAGTATTTAAAAAGCTTGAAGCCATTAATTCCTCCCAGTGGCAGTCTGCGCGGTTTTCGTTTTTTTTCTGTTTATATCCGCCACTCCATTCAATCTCAAGCCTGCTTAATCCGAGTCAGGGTCGCGGGAGGGCGGCTCATTCTGTTCATTCTCTTTCATTTCTCCTAAAACCTAATTCCATCAAAAACAGACTTGAGTCTTATGTTTCTGGTTGCCTGGAATTTTAATATTATTTTAATTTTAAGGGAGTAAACACAGACTGTGAGAGAGCGAGTGCCATCCATGCCAATGGTGGCAGATTACTTCTTCACCTTGTCACCCCGCATTGTTTCCCACTTATTGAAACAGCTGGAAAGACCCTACTGCTGCACTTAGGGAGGGGGGCAGCTTGGACTGTTCTGTAAATCTAATAGGCTTTCTGACTGTACCCGCTTAGGCTTTGGCTACAGTACGTGATGCGCTCTCTCAATCTGGAGTTCCTACTTCATACTGCGGCTGGTCAAATTAATTTTCCTTTCAAATTACAGTAACAATTAGATACCCAATTGGTTTGTTTCGATCCTGCTGATCAGCTGTTATCCATGCTTATTAGTGACATAAGAACGGGTTATTAAGTAGCCGTTTCAAAGTGCAGAAGGCTTTTATGTGCTTTAACATCAAGCTGGGTACACATGCTGAAGTGCTCCTCATTAAGCGAACAAATGAATCTGCATGGCATTCTCTAAAATCCATCAAACCGGCTTCATCGAATTTTGGGATTGTGAGGGGAAACTGAAGCCAAATCTGGCAGGATCAGACTCACGGTAGGAGTCAGTCCTGAGCAGAACGCTTTCTGCAGTTATAAAAAAAATCGCGTCATTGACTTTGTATTTGAAGTTGTTAACCTGTGTATAAAAGTCACGATCACAATCCATCCATTCATTCATTCACTGAACATCCTTTAATCCAATGTTAGACTCACGGGAAGTGTACAGTACGTATCGGACACAAGGTGGGAGCCCACCCTGCCAGGTTAGGGTTCACTCAACTCATGTAAAATCACACACACTCTAAACACACCACCCAGGAAGGTCCGAACCCCACTCTAAGAGTGAACCCGCCGGTCAGGCTCTGAAACCAGAGCTCCGGAGATGTGGTTGTTATGTCCTGTGCCAACAGCCCATGACTGGGTATCTAGCAATTCGATGACCGAGAATGGACCCGTAACAAGTGAGGAGACCGTCAAGGTATAAAGTGCAAAGTGTTTCTTCAAATCATAAAGAATTAAAGTACATACATCAAGGAAGTGACGTCAGTGGGCTTCGTCAACTGGGCTGTACACTAAAGGAAGAAAGGCTGTTAGTAATCACACATCCTCCCAATGTTCACACCTATGTCCTTATCTTTATAATGCTGTGAAGATGCTCCTGATTATCTATCTATCTATCTATCTATCTATCTATCTATCTATCTATCTAT
>JANRMT010062857.1:29561975-29589934 GCA_026402145.1 Polypterus bichir lapradei | reverse complement strand
CAAGAAGACAGAAGGCTCAGTCATCACAATCAAGGTTAAGAAATTTCATTTTTGTAATCACATTTTCAGTTGTTTTGTCACAGAACGTCGAGTTTGTTCAAACAAGAAGCCAAAAATTCACGTAAAGTGAGCAATCCAGTTGGCTCCTTATGGCTCCCTTTTAAAAGTAGCTCCTCATCTTGTCTCATCCAGCAGCTCTCACGGCAACCACCGAAGCTGCCCAATTCAGCAGAATACTCCAGTTTTCTTCCACACAAATAAACCCATAGACATGTGGAATAAATTAGCAAGTGGTGTGGTAGACAGTGGGACTTTAGGGAACTTCAAAACTTGACATGAAGTCATTTTGGAAAGATTATGAAGCTAGGATTGGTTTGCTTGTTGGACTAAATGCCATTTTCTCGTCAAATTGTTCTAAGGTCTTGTGGGACCCAGAGTTGATTCTAGTAGCACTGGGTACAGAGAACCAGAGATCATCCTTGTGTGGGGTGACACACTCTGGCAGCCCAAACACACAATAAGCCAAAAGACAGCGTGGTGAACGGCCAGGATGCCCTGATCATGGAAGGACCGGGGGAGAGAATATTTTTGAGACCGTTTTCTCCCCCTGGACCGACAGAGGGCAGCCCCCTTGGCTTAAAGCGGGACCACGGGTTATGAGCATGGAAGTCCTACCATGCTGGGGCCTGTGGCCACCGCCAGGGGGCACCTAGACGTTTGCAAGGCCCTCTTCGGCAGCACTTCCACCACACCCAGAAGTGCTGCCAGAAGAAGCTCATTGGGCACCAGGACTCCTTCTGGGTGCCCTATAAAAGAACCAGTCACCGCCTTTCAACGGCTGAGTCTGGAGGAAGCTGACATAGCTCATTAGGATGGGTGGAGGCGGAAGGACTGGACTGGGCTGTGTAAATTAACCATGTGCTGTGTGGACTAGAATTAGTGTCCTGCCTGTCTGTGTTGGGGTTGAGGTAGCTGTACGTGCCCTTTGGCAACTGGTAAGACATTCACTCAAGTACTAAAAACCATGAAAATAATCCTCTTCATCCCATCAACCCCAGATGAGAATAATAAAGAGAACGCTATTGAACTCCTATTAAACTGAGCTCAGTATCACTGAGTGTGCTTCACAAAATGATGCAACATATCATAATGGCTCAAACTGGGAGTGCGTGCTGCCATGCCATTAAAGGCTAAAGCATTTATGATGAGCAATATGATTTAGACTCAGAAAAAGACAGTGATAGGATGATGATAATCATGCTCCAACAACGATCTGGCACCCCTTAATTTATGTGCAGCCTCCATTCTAGAATATATACAATTCCGTCAAAGGGAGTTGAAAATTTGGAAAGGGCACGTCCAGCAGGCTAATTCAGATTTCACTGCTGGCTGAAACCCATTTATAGGCATGGGGGGGTGGTCGTACCCCTAGGTGTCTATAGTGGGAAGTCAGGGGAGTGCACGCCCCTGTATGTACATGATTTTGAAATACGGCACCTGTAATGGATTGACTGGCTCTGGCTATAATCACTATTCTGAATTTTTTTTTTTTTTTTTTAATGCGGGTGTCCCGTGCCACCCCCAGGCAAGATGCCACCCTAGGCGGCTGCCGATGTCGCCCATTCCTAAATCTGCCACTGCTAATTCTGTTCATCATTCCTCCACGCCTGAAAATGCCAACGTGCCAGCTTGCCTAAGCGGCTGTCATGCAAGTATACACACTTAATTGCTTTTGAGCTCTTCGTTTTTTTGGCTGAACAGCACCTCTTTTATTTATTGCACTTCCCTAGTTTTTAATTTGCCTTGTAATTGAGGCGATGACGCAGCCTGACCAGAACCTGTCAGGGAACAACTCATATATGACGAGCGGGTGCCTATTAGAAGCAAAGCACATTTTGGATTCATTTAAACAATTTTAAGCATTTTTTTCCTCCTTCTTCAACATTAGTCCTTCCACAAGGATGAATATTAAAAGTTAAACACTGCATGCATTTACTGATTGTGTTATCTTAGCTATTAATCAGTTCAGGTTGGCGAGCATGCACTGGTACAGCGTGTTGTCACACCCACCACACAATGAAACCCCCCAGGCAGACACGCGGTCCAGTTTCACCCACCGGAAATGACCATCTGTCCGCCATAGCCAGGTGTTACATAGGCATCCCCTTGACCTGGTCCAGCCGTTTGGGTCCTCAGCAACGAGGATCCTGTGAGTCGGATCACCCTCAGGGAATCACGCCACATGGCTGTAGTGCCATAACTGATGCCCCCTCACAATGCAGGAAATGTGCCTTATTCAGGACTACCTGAGCAACCAATGGTACCCAAGGATTCTCTGAAGAGACACAGTAGCAGAGGACTCCAGTCTTCGTCTCAGGTCACTGGATAGCGTCCATGACTCGCAACCATATAGCAAGACAGGAAGCACCAGGACACTAAAGACTTGGACCTTCGTCCTTTTGCATAGCTATCAGGAACACCACACACCCCTTACCAGCAACCTCATGACCCCCCCATGCTCTCTCAATCTGTCTACTGACTTCACAGGAAGAGTCACCAGAGACATAACCTTGCCCCTTCTCTACCTCACTCAGCTCCTTACACTCCTTATCGCTCTCTTGGGTCCTCAAGCAGTCATCTCCTTACTGTCCCACGTACCAGACTCTCCAGCCTGGCAGGCAGGTCCTTTATTGTTATGGCCCTTCAACTCTGGAACTCTCTTCCTCAGTCTCTCCAAGATGGCTCCTCATTCTCCACTTTCCTCTTCTATGAACTTTTGTCTTCTGTGTAATTTTTTTTTTTAATCTGTATGTAAAGCGACCTTGGGTTTATGAAAGGCGCTCTATAAATGCAACTTATTATTATTATTATTATTTGTCCCTACATGCAGGAGTGTAGTTGTTGTCCTCTTACTCATTGTGTAAAAGAAGATGCTTCAGAGGGCCACTGTAATCTACACTTTGTGAGTTTGTGGCTGGCTGTGAGCGGTTATCACAGTGCGCCAGTCTAAACTGGGACAGACAGTAGTGTGAGTTCCACCTACTCCTCAACGAAACACTTAGCGTAGTTGGCAGGATTTACACTGTAGATGGATGGAGTGCAGTGGCCCATCTGTGCTGCGAAAAAAAGGCAGGTGCTGAGTGAGAGACAGGAAGCTCACCGGTTGCAGTGTTTAAAGGTTGTCCCTGTCGCAAGAATGTCAAACCCCAACGCAGAAAAAGTTACGGAAAATGAAAGAAAAAAAAAAAAGAGAGAGATTCTTAAATTTACTTTAACTTTTATTTGATTTCAAGCAGTAGGAGGGCAAGACATTTCATGTTTTGTCTGGACAACTCCATTTCATTTCTTAATACACATCCACTGCTGCGACATAATTTATGGTAATGTGTGGCAGCTGGTCATAGGTGGTCCTCCATATCATTGACTTTAACAAGGTGGTCCTCATTCCAAAACACTTTGAGAACCACTGCTCTAGAGGCAGCACCCAAGGCCTACTGGCCATTGATGACAACTTGATTTGAAAAAAATGTATGAGAATATGATGTGATCCTGTTATTAATGTTCACTCCCATCACCATGAAAAATAAAAGCCTCCCAAGTGCAATTACCCTTTTTTCTTTGGGATGACACATGAGACTTCCAGCTGCAGCTCCTTCACTGATACTTAACTTCAGCTAAAGAGGGAGTTTCACAAATGCTACACTCTTTGGATTGCACATTTATGAATTTGAGAAGACTGCATCTGACACAGTTGAGTGATACTGGATGTTTGTTTACCACCATGGTTAAAAAGCAATATGACCACAAGTCAAACGTTGCCAACCATGATGGACAAAACCTTGCACCATTGTCATTTCAAAAGGTTGGGCTTATGTGTACTGAAAAAAAACAATGACAAAATGTCAGCTTGTTTCTTTGCAACCCAATGTAAACACTCATTAAACTGCTCTCTGCCCCTCGACCTGACTGGGATTAACCTTTGTGGTGGACAGCCAGGGCCCTTACCTGGCTGGGACACCTATGAACTGGAAAGATTGGGGGGAGAGAGCAGACATACAGTGGGATGCAAAAGTTTGGGCAACCTTGTTAATAGTCATTATTTTCCTGTATAAATCGTTGGTTGTTACGATAAAAAATGTCAGTTAAATATATCATATAGGAGACACACACCGTGATATTTGAGAAGTGAAATGAAGTTTATTGGATTTACAGAAAGTGTGCAATAATTGTTCAAACAAAATCAGGCAGGTGCATAAATTTGGGCACCACAAAAAAGAAATGAAATCAATATTTAGTAGATCCGCCTTTTGCAGAAATTACAGCCTCTAAACGCTTCCTGTAGGTTCCAATGAGAGTCTGGATTGTGGTTGAAGGTATTTTGGACCATTCCTCTTTACAAAACATCTGTAGTTCATTCAGGTTTTGATGGCTTCCGAGCATGGACAGCTCTCTTTAACTCACACCAAAGATTTTCAATTATATTCAGGTCTGGGGACTGAGATGGCCATTCCAGAACGTTGTACTTGTTCCTCTTCATGAATGCCCTAGTGGATTTTGAGCAGTGTTTCGGGTCGTTGTCTTGTTGAAAGATCCAGCCCCGGCACAGCTTCAGCTTTGTCACTGATTCCTGGACATTGGTCTCCAGAATCTGCTGATACTGAATGGAATCCATGCGTCCCTCAACTTTGACAAGATTCCCAGTACCTGCACTGGCCACACAGCCCCACAGCATGATGGAACCACCACCATATTTTATTGTAGGTAGCAGGTGTTTTTCTTGGAATGCTGTGTTCTTTTTCCTCCATGCATAACGCCCCTTGTTATGCCCAAATAACTCAATTTTAGTTTCATCAGTCCACAGCACCTTATTCCAAAATGAAGCTGGCTTGTCCAAATGTGCTTGAGCAGACCTCAAGCGGCTCTGTTTGTGCTGTGGGCGGAGAAAAAGCTTCCTCTGCATCACTCTCGCATACAGCATCTCCTTGTGTAAAGTGCGCCGAATGGTTGAACGATGCACAGTGACTCCATCTGCTGCAAGATGATGTTGTAGGTCTTTGGTGCTGGTCTGTGGGTTGACTCTGACTGTTCTCACCATTCGTCGCTTCTGTCTATCCGAAATCTTTCTTGGTCTGCCACTTCGAGCCTTAACTTGAACTGAGCCTGTGGTCTTCCATTTCCTCAATATGTTCCTAACTGTGGAAACAGACAGCTTAAATCTGTGGGACAGCTTTCTGTATCTTTCCCCTAAACCATGATGGTGAACAATCTTTGTCTTCAGGTCATTTCAGAGTTGTTTTGTGACCCCCATGTTGCTACTCTTCAGAGAAAATTAAAGGAGGAGGGAAACTTACAATTGACCCCCTTAAATACTCTTTCTCATTATAGGATTCACCTGTGTATGTAGGTCAGGGGTCACTGAGCTTACCAAGCCAATTTGAGTTCCAATAATTAGTTCTAAAAGTTTTGGAATCAATAAAATGACAACGGTGCCCAAATTTATGCACCTGCCTGATTTTGTTTGAACAATTATTGCACACTTTCTGTAAGTCCAATAAACTTCATTTCACTTCTCAAATATCACTGTGTGTGTCTCCTATATGATATATTTAACTGACATTTTGTATCGTAACAACCAACGATTTATACAGGAAAATAATGACTATTAACAAGGTTGCCCAAACTTTTGCATCCCACTGTAGGGCACTACCTCCCCAGGCAGGACTTTCATGGGAGTTGGAGTTTGGTGATGCCCTGTTAGGTTCTATGGGTGCGGCCAGGGCCCGACTTTGTTGGGCTTCCACCTCACCTGGATCATGCTAACGGGCCACCAGAAATACACTCGGGGGGTGGCATAAAAGGAGCCAGCTGTCACTACTACACCAGTCTGGAGGGAGAAGACAAAGCTTTCCAGAGAGAGTGGAGGCAGAAAAGGAGAGAAACAGAAAGAGAAAAACAAAGGCAAGGACAAGAAGACAAAGTGTTGTGCGCCATTTTATTCTGTTCTGTTACTGCGCTGTGGGAAATGATTGGGAAGAGTTTCCCATTGAATAAAGCCTGTGTGGAACTTCTGTCTGTGTCGGGTTTGGGGAGCTGGTGCACCTCCTGCAGGCCACACTTTCATGACCCCTACCGACCGGGTGAGCTGAAACAAAGGTGGGATTGAGCCCTCCACTTCAAAATTTAACTTAAACTAGTGCCATACTGTAAGACCATGCATAACAGAGTTGGACATGGGTGCCACACGGAGCCCGGTCTTGCTAAAGAAGAGCAAGGTGCACAAGAAAATGAGACAAGATACTGTATGTAAAAGCAGCACGTTCATCACACTGAAGAAGGGAGTTGCTTGATCACCAACCCCCAGCAGGCATATTTTAATGCTTGAAAAAGAAGACCACCGTGTGTTAACTGTCAGTGTATAATTGCTGTACGGACAACAGCTGCAAAGAGAAGCTACAGCTAAAAGAGAGTAAAGCATCACAACGAAAAATGACAAAGTGTGCTAAGTATTCTTATATGTGTGTCAGTCCCTGGAGGATTCAAGACACAGCATCGGCTCCTTAAGACTACAGTAATCGGGACAAAGCATTAAAGCACTGCTTAGACAGGGTGTCCCAAAAAGAATATCGGAGTTTTAAAAAGCTGTAGCTTGGCGCCCATTCATCGGAGAATACAGAGCAACCTAGTGGCATCTTGAGGAACTAATCTAGTTTCATTTCGTATATAAAAAAAGAATATCAGAGTTTCAAAGAGCTATATTTACTGAATTATACAAGCATATACTGTACAAAAACTGTTATATTCACGTGTTTCCCACATTGTCTATAAATGTTCGATGTGCCCCCCCACGAGTAACTATAACAATATCGAGGCGGTATTCAAATTCCTGCCAAACTCTCTCTAACATATCGGGATTGACGCTCTGAATGGCAGCCATTATCTTCAACTTCATTTCGTCCAAAGTTGTAGGCATTGGTGGTTGGAGCACTATTCTTTTGACGTATCCCCAAAGGAAAAAGTCACATGAGGGGATATCTGGGGATCTTGGAGGCCATTGGTGGAGTGACAAATCTTGATTCCCAGATCTTCCTATCCAACGTTGGGGATAGGTCTCATTTAGGAAATACCGCACTGGAAGAGACCAGTGAGGTGTTGCCCCATCCTGTTGAAAAATGAAATCTGCTGGTTCTTGATCTTCCAATTGAGGAAACAGCCAATGTTGCAGCATTTGCAGGTACACAGCCCCTGTTACTGTGGTTCCTTCAAAAATGTAAGGCCCGTAAACTTTCGACTTGGAAATCGCGCAAAAAACATTTGTCTTGGGGGAGTCTCGTTCACGTTCGATAAATGCATGAGGGTTTTCTCCACCCCAAATTTGTACATTATGACAATTTACCTTTACCCACTAATGTGAAACATGGCCTCATCACTGAAGATAATCAATGAACAAAAATCTTCATTGGTCTCCAAATTTTGTTGGATGAAAGTTGAAAACTCAACTTGACGCGGCTTATCCCCTCGTCTAAGGGCCTGAACCAACTGCAGACGATACGGTTTCATAACCAACCGGCGTTGGAGAATTCTCCATACACTTGACTTTGGTATCTGTAATTCATTACTTGATTTCAATGGGCTCAGAGTGAACACAGTTTGCACTCGGGTGACATTCTCAGCAGAGGAGTAATTTCGAGGTCGACCGGTGCTTATACCTTAGCAGATAAACCCAGTATCCCAAAATTGCCAGTACCATCGATGGATGTTATTGTCATTTGGAGAGTCAGTCCCATATTTTTGACGAAATGCCCGCTGCACAGTAACAACCGACTGAGTTCTGGCGAATTCGCAAATGCAAAAAGCTTTTTGTTGTGGCACAGCCATAACTGCAAACGTAACTAATCGAAACAACACACTGTTAGCTTTTTGATAAGCACTAGCACCATCTACCGGCAACACAATGAAACTAGATTAATTCCTCAAGACGCCACTAGGTTGCGCTGCAGTCTCTGATGAATGGGTGCCAAGCTACAGCTCTTTAAAACTCTGATATACTTTTTGGGACACCCGGTATTTTTTGTTCTGAGATTGTATTGTGTATAACTAGGAGTTAGGGTAAAGACAGCTGGTGCATAAAATAAAATGTTTTGGTTATTGGCGTTGCCATAACTGAAACAAGTAAACAGTATGAAGGAAAAGTCTAATCCTAACCCTAAATTCAACAGGAAAACTAAATTAACCTTCCATTAATTCATACACACATCTCCACAGGGAGCCGAGATGGGAGAAGCGAGTGCAGCCAACACATGTTGTAAATCATCGCCAACCATCAAGGGAGGTGAACCCTCAGAAACTTAAAGGTAGATAAGGGCTGATCTGCCTAACATTTACGTGCTGGTTATTAACAAATACACTTTTCTAAGGGAAGCGTGTAAAAAAAGAATTAGGAGAGTATATTTTCATTACAAGTCTATCCTTTTCCCCTGTAAGAAACAGCAGATGAAATCAAGCTAACTTAGATTGAAGTTTTGTGTAATTTATGTATTGTAGTCTCTCTTTCTGTACGTATACATTTTGGCCACCTGGGGAAGCTCCATCTCCCAAAATACCCGGCACAGACTGATGTAGCCACAAGTCAGCACAAACAAGGCATTTATTTGAGAAACTCTTCCCAGAAGCGTTTCCCACAGAATAAAGCACAGTACAAAAGTAATGCAATACTTTGTGTCTTCTTTCGTTTTTCTCTCTTCCCCTCTGCCTCCACTCCTCTCAGCAAGCTTTGTCCTCCTCCCTCCCGACTCTGGCTCCACGAGTAGTGGCAGGCAGCTCTTTTTATGTAATCCCCGTAACTCCTTCTAGTAACTGAAAGGCTTGGTCTGGGAGCACTTCCGAAGTGAGGCGAGAGCCTCATGAAGTAGGTCTCAGTAGTCCCTGCAGCACCCCCTGGTGGCACCCTCGGAGCCCAATAGGGCTGAGCCAAAGAACTACAGCTGGAATGATGCCCAATGGGAATCCGGGGAGCTGCTGCAAACCAGGGGTGCTGCCATCTGGTGTTGTGGGGAGACAATGCCCTGTGCATTAGAAATATAGAAGTTGTCCATGTATGCATTAGCAAAGGAGTACAATAACAGACTGCAACACCATTCATACCCATCACAGGGCACTATCACACACGTACCCATAATCACTCAATGGGGTCAATTTAGAGTCAACAGTTTAACACGCAGAGACAGACATCTTTAGGATGTGGCAGGAAACCCAAGTATAAACACACAGAGAAACTGAGAAGATCTGTAAATGCTATACTGGTAATGATTAGGCTGGAATCTAAACTCATGAATCAATTTAAAGCACCTCCAAAACTAAAAAGTGAGATTTGTTTTGTGCTTGTGGCACCGCAGCAGAGCTGGCTATGGAGTTTGGTCCCATGGCTGCTTGATAATCCCTTATCTTCTCTTCCAGACCGTTCTCAGAATTAATATTTGCCTCTCTTTCACGGTGATGAAGGAAGGTCAAGTTACAGCTGGTGGCTCATTCAAAACTGACATTTATTCAAAGGTGACATAATCGCAGGGATCTGGATTTACATCACATTCTCAAGTCCACAACTGTCTGTTGCCAGGGTACAAATAGCGACCATGTGGGTTCTTCATCTGTGAACAATTACGGCACAGCACTTGATCGGAACCATGGGGAGCCTCTCTTCATTGTATGCCGACCAAACATTAATAGAGATGCATGGCAGAAGAGTTTGAACTTTACTGAGAAGAATTCAAACAGTGCCCACTTTAGGAGATCCACTTATACTTCATAAATTACCAACTGTTCAGTCAGAGACATCATCAAATATTGAGGTCAATAGTAATTAGATCAGTAATTAGCTTTAGTCCGTTATTTTTTTATTTAGGCATAATATAGTACATGATGTGATAAACTACAACACTTTTCCTTCAGAGTGTGATGATTAAAACATCTTTCTCTGTCTGCAAAATCATTCTTGTGTATTCCTGCTACCTCTACTCCTTCTCAGCAGCTGCAGGAACATTGGCTCAAAGAAGAGAGCCAGCCTCACACCAGAGCATGTTGAAATGCTCACGTTTCTGCACTGCAATCAGGAATATATGAACCGAATCTTTTATAAACTTTAAGACACACCAGTGGCCATTAACTCTTTCAGGGCTGGTGTCGACTTCTGTCAAAAGGAGGAGTTGACGAACTATAAACGGTTACAAAACCAACCGTTATCTTTTAGTTGGACTCTTGTTGCTAGAAGGAAAGTTAGCTTCATTGGTTTGACCGAGATTTCCTGCACTCGCATGAGTAGCACGGCGCAAACAACGGCAAAAATGGGACTGACATCTAGCGAGAGATCAAAGTGAATGCGTAAAGCAAACTACTCCGTGGACGCGGTTTTGCCTATTATCTCTGAACTGGACTATGACTTGCCGGACTCCGATTTTGATACAAGTAATCAAAAACGAATGTGAGGTTCCAGCTTCAGCTGACTGGTCCCCAGCTATTCGTGGTGCTGAACAGGTTCAAGTAGCTGACACGCGCCAACGGCACTTGTTCGCCAGGAGGACTGCCACGTAATGATAAGAGGTAGAAACCAGATTACAATGCACTGCGACCGCGACCGTGACCCTTGCTGCTGCTGCCCCAGCCACACAAAGACAGCCTGGCAGCAAGCCTGCCGCACATTCTTGGCAAACTGGCAGCCGCAGCATGCAGCAACAGATGTTTTATGTTGCTTTCTGTTTGAAACCATTGCTTTTCAGAAAACTATGTGTTTTGGAAAAAATATTCAGCCCTCAAAGAGTTAAAGACTATGTGCACTTTAGTTTGTATTGTTTAATGTATTTCTTTTTTATTGTGATGGTCACACTAATATAAACACATCTGATTATATTTTCAAATTCATATGTTTCACTGGTTGTTATTTTAATTTGATTATTATTAATTTTAATCGTGTTAATGCAGAGACATCAGGGTGACATTCACAGGTGGATAGACGTGAGCAAATGAGGTAAGACATGCACTGGAGCCCAGAACAGGATGGGCAACCACAGGTCGCAGGCATCAAAATAGTCAGGCATGAAATAATCGTGACAAATCAACTAATTGCTGAATAAATTGAACGATTAGTCGACTACCAAAATAATTATTAGTTGCAGCCCTAATTCTAACAGCCCTGCAAATCAGCCTCCTTTACAGGCGTCAAGGGCTAAAGGAGTGACTCCATTAGCTCGAGGCAGAAGAACAGGCGGCAAGCGGATCTCTTTCTGGTGATGCCAGCTGGGCTCTCTCTCACACCCAGCCAGCACTCGACTGCGCAGTTCTCCACCGACACCACAGCTCGTTATCAGGGAGTAGAAAAATTTATCGCCAAACCCAAACCAGAAGTTATTACTCAAAAAGAATACACTAGATTTAAATCGCGGGTGAAACTTTTTCTTTATCTGCAAACTCAGACAATTCAAAGGTAAAGATTGTGTGCGGTCTTTACATAATGATTTGTGACATCACATCGGGCATAGTAATGGGCATTAAGTCAAGTCAAGTTGGGGAGCATGCACTGGTACAGTACGTTGCCACACCCACCACACGACGAAACAACTCAGGATCCCGGTTTGCAATCCCCCAGGCAAACACGCGGTCCAGTCCCATCCTCCGGAAATGACCCTCTATCTGCCGCTGTCAGATGTTACACGGGTGACCCCTTGGCCTGGTCCAGCCACTCGGGTCCCCAACAATGAGGATCTTATGAGCTGGATCACCCGTGGGGAAACACGCCACATGGCCGTAGTGCCATAACTGACGCTCCCTCACAATGCGGGTAATGTGCCTCATTCGGGACTCCATGAGCAACAAAAAATCAAACCAATGGTACCCAAGGATTTTCCGGAGAGACACCGCATGTTCTGTGTCACTGGTAACAGGCATCACTTCATGGCAATTGCACTGCAACTAGAACACAACCTGTGCAACTGGTGATGCCCATGAAATTAAAAAATGGTGTCATGGAAGGAAATAAAAAAAACCTACATCTTCAATGCAGTTGAAACCACAAAACCCAATGTCAAGAATGGATTCAGCACCTTGAAAATCGGTACAAGGAAGAGAAAGAAAGTATACAACCAAGTGCCAGTTATAGCACTAACAGCAGACTTCGATACAAGATAAGGACAGGGCTAGGCAGAAAGTGACAGGAATGGAGGACACCAGCTACATGTGGCGAAAGAGTGTCTGGAAGGTAACCACTCCATGGGCACAGAATGAGAAGAACGGTAGAGGAGGCCGGCAGCAGTATGGCAGACATTCTCCATCTTGGTGTGTCGCAGCCGATTTGTGCCAGGTGATGGCTCAAACGCAGTCATGGCCCTTATTTTTGTCTACCATTTGCCCCAAGCCCACCTTTCTATGCACTCCAATGTTACAGTCACAAGGTCACCAGACTGGAATGGAATACAAAAATGGAAGCTAAATGGAGGAAAAGGCAATTGAACCCCAAAGTGTATTGTAGGGCTGCACCTAGCAGAAATATTTTTTATTTTACTTTAGAAGTCTTCTGCAGTCTTTTACATGAAGGACCTGTGGATGAACCAGGTGCTGCCATGTTGATCTTTTGAAAGATGGCAAAAACGTGATTGGTCGAGGTATGCCGCACCAACCGACGTACTGTATTTAAATAATCGATGCACTATAACAGCACTAGTATTTTGCACATACTTTCAAGATGAAAGCTTTTAGGTTGAACCGTCCATCATTAGAACAACCAGCCAGTGACTGGTGGGTAACATCATGGAGTTCAGAAACTCAAGAAGGGATCACTTGGGGGCCGTAAAGAAGAAAAGTTCATCCAGCTGGACATCAGCGCACCAGCCCGACTTCTGCATCAAGACGCCTGAAGACGCTAGCCCACTCGGCTCTTGTTCAAAAAGCGGACGCCAAAAAGCAAAAGTATATACCAGGGTTAACTTTAAGATTAGGCCCCCTTACGCTATGTTAAGATTAGGCACCTCATCTAAATTTTAAGATTAGGGACCCTGGTGAACCTGGCCTTACCCCCACGAACCTTAAGTTCAGGGTTTGTAGTAGGGGTAGGCCAGTCTAAGTGACGTCCTCTTTTTGAACAAGACCCTCATGCAGATAGATCCTTTATGGACGCTACCCGCCACCATTCGGATCCTTCCTGAAAGTATCATTTTTTTATTCAGCACTGTGAAGCTTTTCAAATTTGAGACAAGCATGTGTTTTAATTATGGCTTTACACTCAGACTTTCCTATTATTGATTTACAAGCATAGTGAATCGCTCATTTATTTGAAAACAGGCCAAATAGTACAATGGTCTGTTTTCGATCGCACTGCACTTGAATGAGCCTCCGTTCACTGGACATTCCTTACATTCCTCTTTCTTTGTGTTTCTTGTTGCCTTTCATCATCAGGCTCTCCGGCCCTGTTGTGGACGCCGGAAGACCTAACGCACAGACGTTTGCTGCATGGTTTACTATCTTACGCTGGCCACTTGCCTTTGTTCATGGGACATTCCCGTCCTCTTGTGGATGCCAATTAAGAACCAACCCAAGATTACATAAATAGTAACAATCACTTCTTGCCACCCCTCTTTGACCTTGGCATCACTGGGACTGTTCTCAGATGAGTCTCGCATCTCGGGCAGATTCTACAGCATATCCTTGGCGTGGAGTGTTGTCAAAGGTGCACCAGACATACACAGGTGTACCCCCAAGGACTGGTGCTGGGTCATCTACTTTCCTTTCTGTACAGCACCTCGCTGGGCTCAATCATCCAATCCCATGGGTTCTCATATTAGTGCTTTGCAGATGATATACAGCTGGACCGGTCATTCCATCCGGAGGGCAATACGGTATCAGTTAGAACAGGGGTGCCCAACTCCAGTCCTGGAGGGCCGCAGTGGCTGCAGGTTTTCATTCTAACCCTTTTCTTATTTAGTGACCTGTTTCTGCTGCTCATTAACTTCTTTTGAATGAATTTTAATTGACTTGCTCTTGAAGACTCAGACCCCTTAATGGTTTCTTTTTCCTTAATGAGCTGCCAAACAATAATGAGACACAAAATGAGCCAAAAACCTGACCAGCAAACTGTGACCGTCACACAATATCTGAAAATAAAGAAAGATGAAAGTCTCAGGAATGTTGATCTGCTCAGGTCCCCAAAACATTTTAGAATCAACAATTTCAGAAATGTCTGCTATTGCACAATGAGAGCAGCAACAAGCCATGGAATTAAAGAATGGGTTTAATTACCAACAAGAATTGGCCCCTAATTAAGCAACTGGTTGGAGTGAAACTGGTTGGAGTTTGAGACCCTGACTTAGTTGGTCTTCTGTTGGCTCACTCACTTCACTTTTTATTTGTTTGGGTCTCATTGAAGGAAAGAAATGAAGCAATTCAGAGGAACAATGAAGAAATTCAGGTGAACAAATCTTAATAAACAAGTCAATTTAAATTCATTCAAAAAGCAAAAACAGAGCACTAACTAAGAAAAAGGTTAGGCCAGGTTTATACTTCACGCCACGCGACGTGACGCATGCTCCAGCGGGCGCACCTGCTACGCAAGCGTTTTACTGTTTATACTTGAGCGCGTATTTTATGTAAATCTGGAAGAATCCACCAGGTGGCAGTGTGAAATATCATCACGGTGAGAACAGGTTCGGCTTCCCTGTGTTGTGAACTGCCTGGAACATCCTTTAAATTTCAATGACATCTTACCGCAATATCTCTGAAAAGGATGTTTAATGATTAAATCCATCAATCCAGGGATTTGTCCATTCCAGCTAGCATTGGGCACGAGGCAGAAACAATCCCTGGACGAGGCATCAGATCATTGCAAGGAGAATACAAGCACTCACATACACACACTGGCGTCATTTTAGTTTCACCAAACCTGCATATCTTTGGAAGGAAACCGGAGCCCACTGTGGAAACCCAGCAGGAAAACATGCAAACACCAGGCCGAGAATACCAGCAACGTGACTGCCTGCGAGACAACAGCGCTAACCGTGTCACCCCCATGTTTGAATTATTAACACTGTTCATTATTTAAACAAAATTAATGATTTATCTGTAAAATGTAACATACATATTTTAATGCAGTTCATCATGAAAGTGATACCAAGTATAAATCTAAAGATTCTAAATGTGCAGAGAGTTGGAATATCATACATTTAATGTGTTCTGTGTGGTGATCTATTGCTGTTTGCCGCTGCTGTCAGGTCAGGAGGAAGCCTCAGAAAAAAAAGACGTCACAAAAGATGGTATGTGAGACGTTTAAAATGTATCGTGTCATTACGATCAGGAATATGCGACGCTTGAATATAAAAGCACCACGAATGCATCTGTATGTCGGCATTTTGCTTCACCACATCGAAGCATTCATCAAACATCGAAGCGCGCACATCGATCCCGTAGGATCTGCATAGAGGCTTTCTGTCACATGTAGACAGTCACACTGTGCCCCCCGACTTTTAGCTGTTACTGCAACTTGTGCACACGTCGCATTAATTTCTGAGGGCCTGCTCAGAAGACGCGTCAAATGAATGCTGGGAACGCATGGAAGCCATGATGCGTTCGCGTTCTGAGCGTGAAGTATAAACGAGCCCTTAGAATGAAAACCTGCAGCCACTGCGGCCCTCGAGGACTGGAGTTGAGGACACCTGAGCTAGAGTCTCTGCTGATCTTACTGATATCTCACCTTGGATAAAGAACCACCACCTACAGCTCAACCTGGCAAAAATTGAGCTTCTTGTGATCCCGGCCAGCCAGTCTGTTGAGCTTCGGTCACTGACGCTAACACCCGCCGGGTAAGTATGCAACCTTGGGGTGGTGACAGATGAGTAGCTCTGTTCTTCTGACCACATTTCTACTGTTTCTCACTCATGCAGGTTCAGCCTCTGCAACATCAGACCTCATCTGACAGAGCATGCAACACAACTTTTGGTCCAGGCTTTGGTCTTGTCGCGTCTGGACTACTGCAACTCATTCCTGGCACGAATACCCATGTGTTCTATAAAGCCGCTGCAGATGGTCAAGAATGCAGTGGCCCTTCTTATATTTAACCAGCCGAGGCGGGCACACATCACTCCACTCTTCAGATTGCTACATTGGTTCCCTGTAACAGCCCATATTAAGTTCAAATCCCTGATGTTTGCCTACAGAGCAGTCAGTGGGTCAGCACCTGTGTATATGGAGACACTGGTGAAGGGGAATACACCTGCTCGCCCACTCAGGTCTACCAGGGAACAGCATCTGGTGATGCCACCTCTGCATGGCATCAAATCTCAATCCAGACTCTTTTCCTGTGGGGTTCCTAGTGCAACGGGCTGCCCACCTCCATCTGTACTGCCGACTCCCTCAATGTATTTAAGAAGTGATTGAAGACCCCTCTGTTCTGTGAGTATCTGTCTACTTAAAAACAGAAAAACAAAACTAACATTTTATATTGTCAGTTAATTTGTATTTAAATTTGGGGTATTGATTGTAATCTATGAATGTAAACTTATAAGTTATTACATCTTTTCACTTGTGCTAATCAGCTCTTATTGCCTGTCTTGTACACTCGTTGAATAAACAGGCCCGAGCCTAAAGTTACTCGACTATGTTTACCTATTTTGTAAGTCGCTTTGGAGAAAAGCATCGGCCAAGCAAACGAATGTAAATGTAGTAACAATACAAATAAAATGTTCAGAATGGGGAGAACCTCAAAATGTTTCACAATCACACCAAAGTTTCACAGGTAAGGAAGCGATCCTTAACAGACAAAAATGAGCCGTGTGGTTAGTTCTGATTCTACAAATACCAACTCATCACATTGGTTTGTGGACCCCTCCTCCCCTTCTGCCCACCCTGTTCTGAGGCTGGCTGTCTAATGAAATAACGCAATCAGTCCACAGTATTTCTGGAACTCATGGATGCTTCCATGAGAGAGAGAGAGAGAGAGATAGATAGATAACTTTATTAATTCCAAGGGGACATTCACATACTGTACTCCAGCAGCAGCATACTGGTAAAACACAATATTAAATTAAAGAGGTAAAACAGACAATATATATATTGTGAAGGATGGCCGGCCATTTATCCCGGCCAATACCCCCAAGCCGCCAGGTGGAGCCCTCCTTGCAGCATGGAGGTCCCCAGAAGACCAGCAGGGCATCATGGACAATGGAGTTTTTATGCAAAACCCTGCTGGATGCCGTGGGGGCCACAGGAGGGAGCTGCAGGGAGGACCGAGGGCTTCTTCGTGCCCTGTGACCCGGAGGTTCGTCATAGGAAGAGCGACGGACTTCCGGGTTGAAGAAAAGAACTTTTACCTGACCCGGAGGTGGTTGAGGATCACATGGACTGGGGATTGAGAACACTTCCGGGTCAGGGATTATAAAAGGACTGTGGGAGCTCCCAGACGGCGAGCTGAGCTGGGTGGAAGGGTGGCAACGCGTCTGGGAGCTGGAGGATTGTAGTATTTGTGATTATTGTGAATTTAATGAGTATTGTGGTGGAGAGTGTGCTTTGTGCACTGTGGCGATTAAATAAAGTCAACTATTGGACTTTTACCTGGTGTCTGGAGTCGTGGACAGGGGTTCAAGGGAGCGAGAGCGCCCCCTATCATTCACAATATATATAAAGTTAACGTTTATCCCCCCGGGTGGAACTGAAGAGTCGCATAGTGTGGTGGAGGAACGATCTCCTCAGTCTGTCAGTGGAGCAGGGCGGTGACTGCAGTCTGTCACTGAAGCTGCTCCTCTGTCTGGAGATGATCCTGTTCAGTGGATGCAGTGAATTCTCCATGATTTGACAGGAGCCAGCTCAGCACCCGTCGCTCTGCCACGGATGTCAAACTGTCCAGCTCCGTGCCTACAATAGAGCCTACCTTCCTCACCAGTTTGTCCAGGCGTGAGGCGTCCCTCTTCTTTATGCTGCCTCCCCAGCATACCACCGCGTAGAAGAGGGCGCTCACCACAACCGTCTGATAGAACATCTGCAGCATCTTAATCTTGTTACAGATGTTGAAGGACACCAGCTTTCTAAGGAAGTATAGTCGGCTCTGACCTTTCTTGCACAGAGCATCAGTATTGGCAGTCCAGTACAATTTATCATCCAGCTGCACTCCCAGGTATTTATAGGTCTGTACCCTCTGCACACAGTCACCTTTGATAATCACGGGGTCCATGAGGGGCCTGGGTGTCCTAAAATCCATCCATCCATCCATCCATTATCCGAACACAGGGTCACGGGGGTCTGCTGGAGCCAATCCCAGCCAACACAGGGCACAAGGCAGGAACCAAGTCCTAAAATCCACCACCAGCTTTTTGGTTTTGCTGGTGTTCAGTTGTAGGTGGTTTGAGTCGCACCATTTAACAAAGTCCTTGATTAGGTTCCTATACTCCTCCTTCTGCCCACTCCTGATGCAGCCCACGATAGCAGTGTCGTCAGCGAACTTTTGCACGTGGCAGGACTCCGAATTATATTGGATGTCCAATGTATATAGGCTGAACAGGACCGGAGAAAGTACAGTCCCCTGTGGTACCTTTGTGTTGCTGACCACAATGTCAGACCTGCAGTTCCCGAGACGCACATACTGAGGTCTGTCTGTAAGATAGATAGATTAAAGCACTTTGTATCAGGAAACTTAATAATAATAGATTTTATTTATATAGCACCTTTCCCATGCTCAAGGCATTTTGTTTATGGTGGACAATGATTGAAAATACTCCCAGGTACACTTTAAATGTCATCCATGTAGACCACCCAACATGCCCATCTGCTCTATCCATCCATCCATCCATCCATTGTGTCCATTTTCTTCCACTTATTCAGATTTGGGCCATGAGGGCAGCAGTCTAAGCAAAGATGCCCAGATGTTCCTCTTCCCTGCCACCTCTGGGATGATACCGAGGCATTCCCCACCCAGCTAAGAAGTATAATTTCTCCAGCATGTCCTGGAGTCTGCCTTGAGGTCTCCTTCTAGTTGGACATGTACAAAACATAATAAGATGCCTGAACCACCTCAGCTGGTTCTTCTCCGAGTTCCTCCTGAAGGTCTGTGCTCCACGCACTAAGTCGGAGACCACATATTCTGCGAAGGACGTTCATTTCCGCTGCGTCTCTCCACAATCCACTTCATTTGGTCGCAAACCACAGCCTGTTTCTAGAGTTGAGGACAGGGATGAAAATCGACTGGTAAATCAAGAGCTTCAGCTTCCGGACACCTGATCCAATCACCTTCATATTTGGGATCTAAACAAGACGACTTTAACAAATTGGAAATTAAAAGACCGGTGAGAAATGAACAGAGAAGATCATTGATCTCTGACCTCTGAGATCTCTGTGTAGTACTTGAGCGTCCTACAAGTCTACCAGCGGGGAAAAATGCCAGAAACGTCAGGTGAGGACATTTCTCAAATTACAAAGATGAAGTTGGTAAACCATCCCTTTTTTAAACCTTCTTTTAAGTTTTTTTGGCTGTGTTCAACCTTGAAGAAAAGATTCTTTAGAAGTTATGTGGGGGAGACAGAAAAAAAAAAAAAGCACAATTATCTTCTGTACTTCCACAGCCCTGCCAGGGGCACAAAGGCGTTTTGTTGGGATAAATTCAGCCTACGAAAGGGAAAAAAAAAAGATTTCTTATTGTGGGAAACTAAAAAGAAAATGACAAACCAGTCAGCCAGAAAGGGGTTTTCATGGTGTCATATCCAAGGAGATGAATCACTTCTTTCTGTGCATGCCAGGCTCGACTGGCAATTCGGACACAGACAAGGAAGGGCCCAAGAGTTTTAGAAAAAGTTCTGATGAATAGTGCAACATTCCTCTGTTACCTCCACACACAACTAGACTGCAGACATACAATAAAAGAGAATTTTTGGCCACATTTGTACAGTATCAGCACATGAAGGTTAAGTGACTTGAATGACGTCAAAGCCTGAGTCAGTGGTCAGGACTGACTTGTCAAGCTTAGCATCTTCTGTAGCGCCCACCTGGAATGGAGCACAAGCTAGGAGTTCCATTATTGTGCTTATTGTGTTACAGGAAGTCAATAGCGAGGAGTGAACTAGCTAGTTTATGATCTTATATAGCGCCCCTCCAAAATATCCTGTTAGTGGCACAGTTGATCTTATAAGTCTATAATCTGTTGGCTTGATGGTGTGACTTGCTTACTGTGTTATAAGAAATTAACAGCAAGGAATGAATCAGCTCAATTATGATCTTATATAGCGCCCCACTGTGATGGAGCACATGCAAGGTCTCTTAGTGGTGCAAATGTTCTTGTAAGTCTATAATCTGTGTTGTTGCAGAGTCACTAACTTAGTGTGACATAAAAAGTTAACAGCAAGGACTTAACCGGTGAAGCTTATGACCAGAGCCTGGTCCTGGATGATACGAGTCCTCTTGTGGACCCACTGCAGTTTGCCTATCGGACAAAGACTGGAGTGGAGGAAGCAATTCTCTGTCTAGTCCATGAGGCTTATTCTCACCTGGACAAAGCTGTCCACACTGTGACAATTCTGTTTTTTTGATTTCTGCCATGCCATCTAAACCATCCGGCCATCCCTGTTAAGGGGTAAACTCATAGATATGCAGGTGGGCGAGCCTGCTGTCTGTCAGGCAGATCACCATCTATAAGACTCAAGGACTGTGTGAGCAACACTGGAGCAGCACATGAACAGGCCTGTCACCTTTACTCTTCACTCTGTGACACCTCTGACTACAAATATAATAGGAGGTCAGGTCACTGGCAGAAATTCTCAGATGATGCTGCACTTATGGGGTGAAATAATAATGGGGTGAGACAGAAGCGAGGAGTCACGGGGAGAAGTTTGTTTCTTGATGCAAAGAGAATTATCTCCACATCAACAAACCCAAGGAACTGATTATTGACTTTCACCGCACCAAAGAGCCTCAGTGTCCGGTCAGGGAGTGGCCGTACAGGTGGTCCACTCCTGCAAGTATTTGGGTATCCACACCAATGACAGGCTGGATTGGTCTCATCACACAGAGGAACTACAGAAGATAGGGCAGAGCAGACTCTTAGGAGACTGCACTCCTTGAGCGTGTGTAGTGACATCCTTCACATCTTCTATAATTCTGTGATGGCCAGTGCGACTTTCTACACTGTGGTGTGCTGAGCTGGTAATATCACCTCAAGAAAAGCCCAGCAAATCAACAAGCTAATTAAAAGAGGGGATTCACTTATAGGACCCACTCTGGACCTCCTGCAGGTTCTAGCAAAGGAGATGATTACACATCCTCTCTCTGACACACTGAGGACTGTCAGCCAACAAATCATTCAGCAAATGTGTGTCAAGAAACACCACGGGAGGGTCCTTTATATCAAGAGCAATATGCCTGTATAACGCCTCACTGGGACTGGGACTGTCAATCGGAAGTTTTACTTTCTTTTTAGGTTTTTCTTCGTTTTTAGTCATTCTGGTGTGTGTTTAGACTCTGTGTGTGTGTATATATTTAATTATTTATCTGTCTACCCATTTATGCATTTATTTACTTAAGGAGCTTCTGTATAAAGCCAAACTTAATCAAACTATCTATCTGAATGTGATGAAATATAATTTTAAAATCACACATAATATAAAAGAAATGAATGCATTATGGCAGCACATTTTAAGAATTGCTACTGGGGACTCCTTTATAAAACAGACTATATTCTGTGTATGTGTATGTATATACAGTGGTGTGAAAAACTATTTGCCCCCTTCCTGATTTCTTATTCTTTTGCATGTTTGTCACACAAAATGTTTCTGATCATCAAACACATGTAACCATTAGTCAAATATAACACAAGTAAACACAAAATGCTGTTTTTAAATGATGGTTTTTATTATTTAGGGAGAAAAAAAATCCAAACCTACATGGCCCTTTGTGAAAAAGTAATTGCCCCCTTGTTAAAAAATAACCTAACTGTGGTGTATCACACCCGAGTTCAATTTCCGTAGCCACCCCCAGGCCTGATTACTGCCACACCTGTTTCAATCAAGAAATCACTTAAATAGGAGCTGCAATTCTGCAAAGATGAGTGGGCCAAAATTCCTCCAGAGTGCTGTAAAAGACTCATTGCAAGTTATCGCAAACGCTTGATTGCAGTTATTGCTGCTAAGGATGGCCCAACCAGTTATTAGGTTCAGGGGGCAATTACATTTTCACACAGGGCCATGTAGGTTTGGATTTTTTTTCTCCCTAAATAATAAAAACCATCATTTAAAAACTGCATTTTGTGTTTACTTGTGTTATATTTGACTAATGGTTAAATGTGTTTGATGATCAGAAACATTTTGTGTGACAAACATGCAAAAGAATCAGAAATCAGGAAGGGGGCAAATAGTTTTTCACACCACTGTATGTGTGTGTGTGTGTGTGAGTACACATGTAGTTATTTATTAACTATATTATAAATATATATGTAGTTATTTATTTAAATAGCTTCTGTAAAAAAGACAAATGTCCCCTTGGAAGGAAGGAAGGAAGGATGGAAGGTAGGAAAGAAAGAAAGAAAGAAAGAATTGCTCATTTATTCCTTTGTTTGTTTGTGTTCATTCTATCAATCTATCTATCAATCAAACATTTCTTCTTATTATTATTTAATAGAGTACAGTTGTTTCATCAATGTATTTTTAAGCCTTGGCAGGTTTAGGACTTTACAGTATATAACATATTGAACACCACAGCATATCCATACTGAACGCTATAATGTGTAATACTTCCAATTTATGAGCACGACCAAGTGAAGGGACTTGACCCGGCTCATTTAAAGGTCTAGACTGGCACATTTCCACATTTCAATATCACTCATACAATATAAGAAAAGGGGAGTTTATCTACCATAAGTTAGTTGAAGTCATATTTGTTAAAATAAATCTCATGGATGTCACATAACTATAGGATACATGAAATTCCATGTGTGTCATTTTTGCATTTAATCTGGTTTTTCTTCCATGTATAGAATTGAATTCTTCAGTTTGTTTGTTTGTCATAATTGTGACCATTTTGTTTGTCAGTAATTACATGACGCCTTGGTGTTTTGGTGTTTTTCCCCCAATTCCTTCAAGACGTGCCCAGACTTACAGTAAAAGATGAGGATTTTGTCCTCCTCCTCCTCCTCCTCCTCCTCACCTGGTGTGTCATCCTCTGCTGGCCACTTTCTCCTCTCACAAACCTCCTGGTCTCGAAAGTGGAACAGAGAAATTGTTCCGCTCCAACAATTCAGGAGAGCTGCTCTCTTCTTCAACAACTGCCCCCCTGAAAATCCTCTTTTTTTTTTTTTAAATGTTGGCTACAAACTCGGGTATGCGGACTAACCGTAAAGCTCTCTCTCCGGACAGCGATGATCCATTTAGATCGAATTTCCGCATCGGAGGGAAATGTATGAGAACTATGCACTTTGTTGCACATACTGGAAAGCTCGACACACAAAGGTACAGAACAATCGTCAGCTGTAGGACCATCTGTACCCTGAAACATCAACTTCTTTTTCTTGGACTTTCTCACCACTAAAAAAAAAATCACAAGTGCAGTATGGACAACAGAAGTGACTGAGCCGGCTGAGATGTCACCAGAGGTACGTCAGCCCTACTGTCTGCATATAGTCTATTAGGGGGGAAAAAAACAAACGTAATCACTTATATTCAAAATGATGGGAAAAGATGTCAGTCAGATAATAAGTAATAACCTTCCCACAGGGAGTCTCTTTAGAAGTACAGTTGCTCAGATAGTTTTATAATTTAAATGCTGACAGGTTAAATAACTTAGAATCACATAATAAATAAACCAGTCGTAAGGAGTAAGCTGTCACCCTTCTGGCTTCTTATAGCGTCTTTCCATAGCGAGTCCCACGCAAAGATGCCTTGGTAGAAAAGCACAGCTCTTGTATGCTGTTAGAAAGTGGCTTAGCGACTTGGCCTGCATCACGGTCATGATGGTTGAACCCCTGTAACATGACAATATGACATAGTGCCGTTTAACATTCAATGTGCATACGGCCTTTTAATAGTCAACACCATGCCAAGGATCATGATTAGAAGGACATACAAATGTCTCCATACTCGGAGTAACACCACCTGACAGGAATCATTCGAGCCACAGAGCCAACAAGCCCATGCCATCCGGTAGCATCTTTTCACATTGAATCCCACGCCAAGGAATATTAAAAGCAGAATGCAATTTGTCTTATACAACTCTAATGAATGCCTTGGCAGGGAGGCTCACTTGTGTCACTAAGTGTGGCGGTGACAGATCCAGCATCTTTGTGTTTTACAACGCAACGCCTCACTTACCGTGGGGGGGTGGGGGTGGGCTTCACGCTGCCATCGTTCAGATGAGGCTAATGTCTGCAGAGCCCAAGTCTTACCGTCCACAAGCAGAGCGATGTTCACATGCATTAGCAGCAGAGAGACCACCAATCGATACCACGCGTACGCCTGCCTGTCGTTCAGCTGCTGCCTTTAAATCGCCGAGATGGTGAAGAGAAGACAACTGAACAAGCAGCGGCTCAAAGCCACTTACACCGAAAGACGCACTGAACCTCATCGGGTGGCACACAGCAGATGTCTCAGTGACAGCTCCGAGATTGTTCTCCCAGAGGGAATTGCTCTTCTACACAAAGTCATTACTCATTAGCGGGATGGAAGCAAAGACTTTTTTTTTTTTTTTTACATTTATTTCTTCTATATTAAATGTCGTCCATGCTGCCTTGTACAACCGCTCTTTAATTAAAGAACAAAATATGCAGCCACAATGTTAGAGCTCTCAAATACCGGCTAGAGGCGAACAAAAAGCAGGCGAAGGTGACAAACAGTAAGCGTCTGTCTTGGAGTTTAAAGTAAAACTGCAGACTGCATAAGTTTTAATTTTGCTCAGATGAATTTACAGTACAGGGGCAATTTTCACTGAAAGTATCGCGCCAATAATTTACAACTTTAATGCATCTGTTTCAGTCAGTTTATAACTTAATGGTAGGGGGAAACGGCAAACAGCATTCGATGCTGCAGGTCAGCTTATAACTTGCACAGGGAGACGCATACACAATCAAAAGACTATGAGCAAAGTCGAGCATCACACAGTCAGCCGGCCAATCACATGGGTGTAACATCACATGACCTGAGCCCCCATGTGGAATTATAACATCAATAATGGCCCACCCAAAGGACCGACAGGAAGAAAGCAAAGAGCGGAACGACACGGGAAGCAGTGTCAGAGACCAAGACACGTCAGAAAAAGAAAGAGGGGCCGTGTTGTCTGAACTTCTTCGAACGAAACTTATGGATCATACTGACCACTAAAGTAAAAAGGCGCCCAGGCCGACATCCATCTCTAAAATTGCTGATTTTCAGTAAGTTTCTAGGAGACTATATCCAGATTTTTATATTCTGTTATGTTTTACTCTACTGCAGGGGTGTCGAACTCCGGTCCTGGAGGGCCGCATTGGCTGCAGGTTTTCATTCTAAACCATCTTCTTCATAAGTGACCAGTTTTTGCTGCTAATTTCTTTTGCCTTATTTTTAATTAAATTGACTCAGGCACTTTAGTTGTCTCTTTTTCCTTAATTAGCAGCTAAACACAAAACAAGCCGCCACATGACCAGCTCACCTGTGCCCATCGCACAATATCTGAAAATAAAGAAAGGTGAGGGGCTCGCTAAGGATGATCTCTCAGGTCACCAAAACATTTTGACAGAAAACAGAAAAATCAACAGTTTTGGAAATGTCTGTTGTGGCAGAATGAGAGCAGCAACAAGCCATGGAATGAAATAACAGGTTTAATTAACAGCAAGAATCAGCTTCTCATTAAGCAGTTCTGACATTAAAGGCACGCACCGCTCAGTTGTGCGTTTACATATTAGTGGTGTGGCGGTCTTCAAGCAGTGCGTCATTCTCATTGTTATTTTAATTAGAACTGCACTTTTATTTCCAGTAATTCGGCTCTGATTGTAAAAGACAATATAAACACATTTCAATGTGCAAGTTGTTTACAAAATCATAAAAAGTAAAGGGAAATATCTATAAAAGTTTTACTAATTTTTGGTGATATTAATGTTTTTATTATTATTTTTTTCTTTTTAACCTGAAACAACCACATCGTCGATCGGCGCCTTTCGCACCACCACTCCTTAGAAAAGACACTGACTGCAAACTGGCGAGGAAAAAAACGAAACACCTAACTACTGGCATCATATCTGCAGCCACTCCATTTTTTCAGATTTCAAAAATGTATACAAGCTTGCTCGGTTCCAGAAATCTCAATAAAAACTGAACTTTCCCAACACATTTCCTTGAAGAAACACTGCAGTAAACTGTAACAAGATCAGTCAACCGGGAACCAAGCTGGACGGACAGACATGGTGGCGACGGCAGTAGGTGCTTTTCACATTTTATCCCAATGGACGTAAAATGGAAATCTACAACACTTGAAATGACAGACCGTAAAACATCAGACAAGCAATTTCTGAGAAATTCCCACCACCAAAAACAGCTAAATAAAAACCAGGGTTATTTACCGATAAATGGGATCCTGCATCACCATCATCTTGCTCTCATCCCAGGTCCACTCTTTTTTCTGTAAAGGCAAATAAAAACAAAATTAGACAAAGTAGGTAAGGTGCAACAATCAGACGCGTTCTTCGACTAAGCAAACTGACATGAAAGTCGGAGCATTTCACATTTTTATTTATTTCATCTCAAGAGTCGGTTATCACATTTTGGTTGATTACATATTTTTGATGATTAATGATGAGTCATATTTGAAAATAGAAGCAATAACAGATTACAATTCCTTGCGTCAGTAGGCACCATGAAATGTGTGCTTTTCAACAGCATTTTACAATGGAGTTCAAAACGGAGCCCAATGGGAGGCTCAATGACCTCAATGCACCGCAGACTACAATTCAAGTGATGGGACAATGTTAGTGGTAGAGGGTCTGTGATTAACTTCTCCAATTTTCTTAAACATAAAAATTTTGAAAGCACACCGAATAGAGTGGTACCCAATAATGTGCAACTGCAAAATATCTAATAACCTACTTAGCGTTACATTTTCTTGAAAAAACATGAAAAAAGCGTAGCATTTTTTGGCTTGAAAAATTACATTTTGACGTGGAAAACACTGAGTACAAAAAATAGAAGTGTATAAAGTATAATAATGATACACTTATTAATATTAAAAATAATGCTAATGCCGTATATACAGTACACCCCTGAAATTCGCGGAGGTTACGTTCCTTGAGCACCCGTGAATTCTAAAAAAACGCAAATTATGGATAATTATTTTTATAGTTTAAACCCTAAATATGCCCCCAAAACACTTTCATTTCATTTCAAACTCAGCTTAATACATTACTTAAAAAAAGAATGTAAAGGTAAACCCGTATACTGTACAGTACTGCACTGCTATGTCTCCCGCAGTGCTAGAATGTAAAATACCGATGTTACTGCTATATGTACTGGAATTCATGCAAGCACGTTTTCATTGCCAGAAACCGTAGAAGGTGCAGGGTGTTTCGAGTGCCATCTCGGGGCATTAAGAAGAAGAAAACAGAAAACACGAGAAAACTCAGCTAGAGATGCATCACAGGGCAGCAGTCAATCAGCAGCAAGGAGAAATGAATAACGTTGTAGCAGTTTGGTGCCGCTAAGATTCACACCATCGAGAAGATGGTGATTTATTTATTTTTATGGTGGAGATTCCAGGGATGTACCCAGCCTTGGCCCGACCCGCACGCACTCACAAACAGAGACAAAAACAAAGAAAACTGGTAATCAAACAGCAAATAAAGAATATAATGAAAACAAATGAAAACAACGATACCAATGTAATCAATGTAATGTAATGTAATCAATGTAATTGATTTCTTGATTGAAACAGGTGTGGCAGTAATCAGGCCTAGGGGTGGCTACGGAAATTGAACTCAGGTGTGATACACCACAGTTAGG
>JANRMT010062857.1:29542309-29561575 GCA_026402145.1 Polypterus bichir lapradei | reverse complement strand
TTAATTTCCTTGCATAGGTTCACTCCAGGCTATTTCAGTAGCCTCAATGTCTTCTGGAACTTTTAGTTCTTGTAGACAGAAGAAAAGAAACTTTCACTAAATACCTCACCACAATTTTACTGATATAAAAATGAAGCATCCATTAAGGCCATATAAATAGCTTTCACTTCACCAATCAAAAGTACTTAATTTATTCATTCTGAGGAAAAAAAACAACAAAAAAAAACTTAAGCAAATGCATTAGTCATCTTACCGAGACCTTACCTAAGTCTTACCATCCCTAGGCTTATAAAAAGGGTCATTAGTTCTTTTTTTCTTCCGAGTTTCTCTTCGTCTTTTTACAAGTCTAAGCTCTCCTTTTTTCTGTTAACCTCTCATTATCACTCTGACTTACTTTAGTCTGAATCTTATTTTTTGATGTTGTTATTTTATCTGTGTTGTTTTCGGCACCTTTTTGGTTACGGCCATTTTGTACCATCTTGTTGTTAGGATAGCTCAGTGTTGTCAGGGGGCGTGTCCTCAGAGATCGTGAGCCGCCAGTAATAACGTGACAGGTTAAAAGGTCATCGTTGTGGAAAACTCTTTGTAGTGGGGCTACATAATAGTAGATGTTTTCTGTGTTTTGTGCCGAGTCACGTTTTGTTTACATCGTCCCATTTACTATCGTGGGTGTGTATGTAAATGATGCCCCCGTAAAACAAACGGGACGGACGATGTAGGGAGACAGGCACCCCAAGACTGTTACCACCAATTAAATCTGGAATACTTGTTATTTAAACGAGACGAGAGAAGGACCAAAAAAAAGTGCAAGGAGAGAGAAGGTGAAAGGAGATCGAGAGGAGAAAGGAGTCATTGTTTCACATTCATTTTCTAAATCGTCACTGACGTTCAGTGTGCAACTTTACCGCTTGCTTTTTTCTTTATCCAGAACGTCATAACGACAGCCAGTGCAGAGAAACCCCCGGAGTTCGGATTTCATTCAGCTATTGCCGAGGACTCACACGGTGAGATCGTTTTGTATTTTTTCGGGAAGCAGCAAAATATCATTTCAGACAGTATTCGTTTAATTTAGAACTTTAATAACTCTGGACTCATATACCACATCCACTCCAATTGCCGTTTGCTTTTTTGATCTGTGTTTGGGTTTTGTGTTCTGTGTTCTGTGTGTGATTCATTTATTGCTTAGGGGCCCCAAGAGAGGGCTTTGTATTTTTTTTTATTGCGGTATATTCGTGTGCATGTACTAAATAGGATATACATATTTCACTGTTGTTTTTGGGATAGTGGGGTATTGTGCATATATATATATATATATCTCCATCCATTATCCAACCCGCTCTATCCTAACTACAGGGTCACGGGGGTCTGCCGGAGCCAATCCCAGCCAACACAGGGCGCAAGACAGGGAACAAATCCCAGGCAGCGCGCCAGCCCACCACAGGGCACACACACACACCAAGCACACAATAGGGACAATTTAGAATCACCAATGCACCTAACCTGCTTGTCTTCAGACTGTGGGAGGAAACCAGAGTACCTAAAGGAAAACCATGCAAACACGGGGAGAACATGCAAACTCCACGCAAGGAGAACCCGTGAAGCGAACCCTGTCTCCTAACTGTGTGGCAGCAACGCTACCCACTGTGCCATATATATAGTGGTGTGTGGCAGGGGGTGGTACCCAGCCGGGAAGCCCAGGAAGACCAGAGGAGGGCATACGCCTCCTCCAGACCACGTGGGGGTGACCGCCCTGGCTGCTTTGGGGACCACGGGAACTGAGCTTGGAAGATCAACTCTATAGGGGCCCGTGGTCACCGCCAGGGGGTGCCCCAATGCCTGAGGAGCCCTGGCCCTCAGCACTTCCACCACACTCGGAAGTGCTGGGGGGAAGAAGACCAGGGACACCCGGAGTGCTTCCTGGTGCGCAGCCAGTACTTCCGCCACACTGGGGAGTGTAGGTGGAGGCTAATCGGGAGGCACCTGGCGCACGTCCGGGTGTGTATAAAAGGGGCCGTCTCCCTCCATTCGATGGCTGGAGTCGGGAGGACGAGAGACGAGGTTCTTGGTGGAGAGTCGTGGAGGCGGCCTGAAGAATGAAAGAGGCATTGTGAGGCCTGGACTTTGGGGGAATTTTGGGGGTTTGTGTGCACTTGTGTAAATATTAAGACTGTAAATAAACGTGTGTGGTGCTTAAACCATGTCTACCTGTCTGTGTCCGGGCTGTCTTCCACTATATATATATATATAATGTAATTTATATAATATTGAGCATTTGTCTGTCCTTCTATATATATTTATATATATATACTAGCAAAATACCCGCGCTTCGCAGCGGAGAAGTAGTGTGTTAAAGAAGTAATGAAAAAGAAAAGGAAACATTTTGAAAATAACGTAACATGATTGTCAATGTAATTGTTTTGTCATGGTTGTGAGTGATGAGTGTTGCTGTCATATATATATATATATATATATATATATAAATATATATATATTTACACACACACATATAAACATATATATATACATATCTATACATATACACACACACATTTATACATACATATATATCTACATATATACACATACATATACATACACACATACATACATACATACACACACATATATACACACAAATACATATATATACATACACACACACATATATATATATAAACATATATATACATATACATACATATCTACATATATACACACACAGCTATTTCGTATCAGTGCAATACGCTGCTTGTTAAAACAGATAACTCCCGCTCTTACGTGCAAGTCTGCGTGGATATTATGAACTATCGTATTTGTTCAAGTTCTATTTAAATTTTAAATAGAAGGAATTTTTATTTAGTCAACAGAAATATCTTTGGTAGGAATGGTAAAAACAGACAGGAATATTATTCCTGAATAAATCAACTCAAAACTTAAACAACTTATAATATTTTGCTCTCCATAAAAATATATCCTGTCTAAATTATACAAATTCAAATATGAACATGCTGCATAACAAAACCTGGAAATATAAATAAAATGTGTTCTTTTCAGTAATAACAAATCAAATCATTCAGTTGTCTTTGCTCATATGTCATTTTAGTGCTGGACGCCTGCCATCTTTTTTTGGCAACAAGTTCGTTTATGTTTGGTGTGAGGTTCTGTGTTGTGGAGATTCTCAGGATGGACTGCAGGTGCTCATCAGTGAGGCGACTCCTGTGTGCTGTTTTGTTAGTCTTCATCACTGAGAAGAGCTTCTCACACAGATATGTGCTACCAAACATGCACAAGGTTCGAGCCGCATGTAGACGGACTTTTTTTGTTCTTCAAAGTCACCAAAGCGCCGTGCAAACTCAGTGCGCTCAGTTTATCAGCAAAGTGCGTATTTGGGAACACCGTAGTGACGACTTGGTTCAACATTACTTGGCAACAGGGAAAGTGGGGCAAGTTGCACTGGTGCATTTGTGTCTCCCATAAAAGCAGCTTCACTTGAAATCACTTTGTGATTGTGCACGGGTAAAAACGTCCGCTGAAGTGTCAGATTCTTATTTAATTCTTCTGCTTTCTGTATCTTCTGCATTGCATTCAGGTCTTTCAGGTTATCCTGATGTTTTGTCTCATAGTGCCGTCTTAGATTAAATTCTGTAATTACAGCCACATTAGCTCCACAAATGAGACACACGGGTTTACCGGCAATGTCAGTAAACATATACTCAGCCTACCATCGGTTTTTAAAGTCTCTATGTTCAGAATCACCTTTTCTCTTCGGCATCGTGTGGGCTAGCTTCGCAATAACTTGCAGCATCATAAGATAGACTTGATTAACGCGGTAAGTGTTCAGCAAGGCAGCTGAAGCACTGCATTATGGGATCTGTAGTTTATTGTGTTACCAGCGCTTCATATACCCGGGCCATTAATAACAACAATACAGTATATAAAATGATCTCGCGGGCCGGATATAATTACACGCCGGGCCGGATGTGGCCTGCGGGTCTTGAGTTTGACACATATGGACTAAATAGAACTTGAAAAGATATATTTTTTCGTACATCGAGCCCGCGTGCTATTGTGGTTTTGCCTGCATGCCTCAATAAGTCATCCTCCCCTCGCTCTTACTTTTTTACCGTTCATCTAATGAATACACTGAGTATGGCTTTACCAAAACAATCATTGATGGCGAATAAAGTATCCATTATTCGAGTATGTAGATCGGGGTATATATATATATACACGTTTCTTACTGCATCAATAAACAGCTCGTCTTCTTCTTTATCTGAGACCTGACACACTGCATGCACGGGTTTTTTTTTACACTGTCTTCCTTTAGCGGGACATTCACTTTTTCCACCGTGTGCTTTGTTTCCACAGTAGCTGCAGTTATGAATAATATGCTTGTATGTATCAGACGCTTCATATTTTTTTGCTGCCTTTTGAATTGTGTAATTCGGTTTTTGTTCAGCGCTCTTTGGAACTGTTGCTTTTTGTCTGTGCACTGCGTCAGTTCACGTGAGCCGCTCGGTGTACATGCATTTAAGGTTCCCAGCTGTTCTGGTGCCATCTCATGCTATGTCCATGGCTGTATTTAATGTTACCGAAGACCCGGCACTAAAAACTTTCTCTTGCAGTTTCGCTGAGTTTGTGCCAAACACCACCCTGACCATCTCATCTTCCTCTGCATAAGCACAGTCCTTCACCCGTGAATATTTACCCGTGGCAGTGTTTCTATTGGATTGCCGCTGACGGACGGCCTTATATGGGCAGGCACTAAATTACAAACGCCAGCGGCAGCCTGTCTATGAACTTAATTTAAAGTTTAGGTTTACATCGTGCTTTGTTTCCGTAGTAGCAGAACTCATGAATATGGTTGTATATGTCACTCGCTCGCTTCTTATTGTTTCGCTGCCTTCTCAATTATATAATGCATGTTTTCTTCAGCGCTTTTTGGAGGTCTTCCTGGTTTTCTACGTACTGCGTGATTACGTGGGAGGCGTGATGATGTCACACGAAACTCCGCCCCCACGGCGTTCAAGCTCATCTCCATTACAGTAAATGGAGAAAAACAGCTTCCAGTTATGACCATTACGCGTAGAATTTCGAAATGAAACCTGCCCAACTTTTGTAAGGAAGCTGTAAGGAATAAGCCTGCCAAATTTCAGCCTTCTACCTACACGGGAAGTTGGAGAATTAGTGATGAGTCAGTCAGTGAGTGAGTGAGTGAGTGAGTGAGTGAGTGAGTGAGGGCTTTGCCTTTTATTAGTATATATATATATATATATATATATATATATAATGCATTCATAGTCTGAATCACAATCTGATCGCGTGGGTGGTTAGCAAGTCGGCTAACGTCCGCCACAATGCTCTTTTTTCAGTTGCGAGAAGCAGATCATAGAATGGTTGAAATAGTTTTTACTGTCAAATAATGCAAACAGTACGCGACACGTGTTTCGCCCTAATTCTGGGCTCATCAGGCGTACACACTCACTGCACTCCCTCTCGGGAATCGAACTTTGGGCGTCAGCGTCAGAGGGCGAAGCCTCTCATGTTGCGCCACGGCGTGTGGTTCGTTTATTATATATATATATACTGTATATATGTATTGTGGACTATGCCTGGCAGTTTATCCCGGCCAAGACCCCCAAGCCGCTAGATGGAGCCCTCTCTGCAATGTGGCGATGCCCCGAATTCCAGCAGGGCATCATGGACTTTGTAGTTGTAATACACAGTCCTGCTGGATAACGTCGGGGTCGCTGCAGGGGGGCACAGAGACATTTGCTTTTCCTACAGCCCGGAAGTACTTGCAGGTCACGAGGACGGAAGGAATAAAGTGCTTCCGGGCTGACAAAGAAAGAAGAGTTTTGATTTGACCCGGAAGTGCCAGGAAGTCACATGGACTGCAGGTTAAGGGCACTTCCGGGTCATGGACTATAAAAAGGACAATGAAACACCGGAGTGTTGAGCTGAGCTGGGTGGTAGGAAGGCAACGCATCTGGGAGTCGGAGGATTGGTTATTGTTATTTTTATTGTATTGTGTTTATATATAAGTAGTGTAGAGTGCTTGGTGCACATAATTATAATAATAAAAATAATTATTGTAGCACTTTTACCTGGTGTTTGGCGTGGTACCTGAGGGTTCAAGGGAGCGATAGTGCCCCCTACTGCTACAGTATGTGTATATATATTATATTATATTATATATATACTCATTTCACTTTCAATATATCTGCACTTAGTTTTACATAACTGATTTGCATTGCCTATTATTTCGTCACTTGGGTAAAAAGACTGCTTGTAAGGGGTACGGCTTATTATCTTGAGAATCCTCAGTTTAGCCAAGTCAATAGTCTTGGTTGTGTAGTTGACGGTCTGGGTAAAGTGGTCGGCCATTACATCCTCTGTTCTAAATCCACTGAACATATCACACCGATTCTCTCTCAACTTCACTGGCTCCCTGTTAACTACAGAATACAATACACAATACCGCTCTGAACATTTAAAGGTCTCCACAACCTCGCTGATCTCCTCCAGACTGACACTCCTCTCGCTCACTCAGATCCTCATCTGCTGCTCTACTTTCTGTACCACACATCAAACTCTGTGCTATGGGAGCTCGAGCGTCTCTCCTAGTGCTCCTCAACTTGGGAATTCTCTTCCCTCTCATATACATCAGCTCGATTCAATAACACAGTTTAAAACTGCCCTCAAAAAATCTTTTCAAACTGGTATACCAATTGTGAATTTTGAACTGTTACTGCCAGTTATCTTTGTTTGTTTGCTAATTATTGCTTTTTGATTTATAATTCTCTTGTTTTAATATTACTAATGTTGTTTAATTTTATTGTAAGGTGACATTTGGACTTTGATTTTTGACTTTGGTAACTGTGTGGTAGACCTCTGGGATGGATGGCCATCCCAGCTGGGCTGGGGCAAGGTTCCTTATCTGGATGGGAGGCCAGCCCTTCAAAGGCAGTAGAAGGAGGGTGAAGATCATCCTGCCTCAGCCAGTGGACAGGCAGACAATTCCAGTGCAGTAGTGGGTACACTGGCATCCCATCAGGGTTGGACAAAGAAACAATACCTAGCCTGAACAACAGTGTGGTGGAAGGACAGCAGGGGACAGCTTGGCAGGGACAACTGGACAACATTACCTGCGTGGACTCCCACAAGGTATGCCGGGAACTGCAATCTCATAGAATAGCCTTGTCGGGTTTCGTGGGGGCTGCCTGGCTGTGTTGCAGGTATCTATCATCCCTACTTTGTGAGGTTTCTGGATTAAACAGATGTCCAGACAGGTAGCATGGCCACCTTGCATGTTTGGGGAGCCTTTAGCCCTGCCAGGTTGTCTCCCCGCTGTCCAACCCCCAGGATGGGGACTGTTTCTCGGTCCAACCCTGTTGGTGGTCCAGTGTACCCACTGCCACATTGGCATCTCCTGCCTGTCACCAAGCTGAGGGAGGACAATATTCACCTTCATTCTTGTGCCTCCGAAGGGCAGGCCTCCCATCCAGGAAAGGAATCTTACCCCATCCCGGCTGGGATGCCCATTCATGCATACCCATCCATCAAACCTCCCAGTTTTTGACTCTTTTTTGATCTATCACTACATCTTTTCTCCTAGTTACTTTAAAAAAATAATTTTTATTGGGGCTTATAGAGTAACACCGTATATTATATAGGGTAATATAGGTGTATTACACATAATTTATAGACTTATTTGTTTTGATATCTTTGTATGTGTGGATTACTTGGGCAGTTGCCAAAATCTGATGAAAATTTCATGTCAATAGCCCCCCATTAGAAATATATTTACTGAGAAAAACGTTGACGCGTTCAATACTTTTTTTCCCCGCTGTATATAATAGCAAATGAGTAAAAGATGGATCATTGCAGTACATAAACTAAAGTGTTACCAATACAATTTGTCAGCGCTGTCACAAAATTAATGGAGAGATACTGCTACAATCTGTTTGAGTCAATCACTTTGAAATGACTCGCTTTACTGTCGCTTTAATCTAATCTGTTGATTGATGTGTGCTTATGATATAATCTCTAAAATTATTATTCTTGCTGTATATTGTATTACTGTATACCCATAAACTTAGCTAAGCCTGCACACAGTATAAAATAAACTGAGGTGGGGTGGCTGTGTTGAGGGTATGTGAAGAAGATGTCATGCTGCCACGCCACCCATGCCAGGGCCTGCCAGCTCATAAGCTGAAAATCCAGTGCAGTGGTGGCACACAATTCCAATTCCAGTAGCTTGGTGGTCAGCAGTGATGAAATGAGAGTGTTACAGTGTAGTCTATGAACAGGCTAGTGACACACAGACAGACAGACAGACAGACAGGCAGATCTTTATTTGTCCCATGGCGTTCTGTATGAACTGTTTATAAAGATATGCATGCTGGAGATGGTCCAAACTACAGTACATGGAATATGCCAATAAATGCTTCCCATGTCCAGACTTTTGAGCACAGTGAGAGCGAGTGCCATTGGTACGTAATCATTGAAAGATGTGTCTATCGGGAGGAGTACATTGAGGAAAAACCCACGCAGACGAGGAGAGAACATCAAGACCAATTACAAAAAACAGCAGGGTATGTTTGAAACAAGTACCTGAAGAATGTTAATGTTATCTGAATTGAATATTTTGTTTGGGGTAGTCACAGGATCCTTTAGTGTGGACCACTTATCATGACATTAATTTGTATAAATGGCCTCAAATACCTTAAGGTGTTTAAGTAACCTAAAGTGAGAAATTATATCGGACGAATCAGGAAATAAACACTGTAGTGCCACGCCACCATTCTCTCAGGCAGTTCAGGACTGAAGACACACGGAGGATATCCGTGGTGAATTATTGCCTTTTATTATTATGATATTTACTGTAATTTCATTGGTAGTTGGTTACATTTTTTATTGACTTGAGAAGGATTTTTGATTGTCTGCCTTGCCCTGAAGAAGGTAAGCAACAATAAAAGAAGACTTAATTGGATGTTAATGACCGGACACTCTTTCCATGTCCCTGTTGAAGTCTATCTTCATGTGTGCACTGGGATCATCTGAGCGGCTTTGGAAAGTCAAATACCACCATGAGGCAGGAGAGGGAGCTCTCGCTAACGGCATCTCCTGATTTCACAGTGAAGTCACCAGGAGAAGTGTAGCCCCGCCCCCAAAAGTGCAGAGGTAGTTCCGCCCACCCAGGCCCACATAAAGGTGGAGCAGGCAGAGAGACTTTATTGATTTATTTGTCTCACAGGGAGATATTTTTACAGAAGATCTTTAAATAAATGAATACATACATAAGTAGATAGATAGATAGATAGATAGATAGATAGATAGATACAGTATCTCACAAAAGTGAGTACACCCCTCACACTTTTATATCGTTTCATGGGACAACACTGAAGATATAACACTTTGATACAATGTAAAGTAGTCAGTGTACATAACAGTGTAAATTTGCTGTCCCCTCAAAATAACTCAACACACAGCCATTAAAATCTAAACCACTGGCAACAAAAGTCAGTACACCCCTAAGTGAAAAAATATCCAAATTGTGCCCAAAGTGTCAATATTTTGTGTGGCCGGCCACCATTGTTTTAACTTAACTCTCTTGGGCATGGAGTTCACTAGAGCTTCACAGGCTGCCACTGGAATCCTCTTCCACTCCTCCTTGACGACATCACGGAGCTGGTGGATGTTGGAGACCTTGCGCTCCTCCACCTTCCTTTTGAGGATGCCCCACAGATGCCCAATAGGGTTTAGGTCTGGAGACATGCTTGGCCAGTCCAGCACCTTTACCCTCAGTTTCTTTAGCAAGGCAGTGATGGTCTTGGAGGTGTGTTTGGTGTCGTTACCATGTTGGAATACCTCCTTGCGGCCCAGTTTCAGAAGGGAGGGGATCATGCTCTGCTTCAGTATGTCACAGTACATGTTGGCATTCATGGTTCCCTCAATGAACTGTAGCTCCCCAGTGCCAGCAGCACTCATGCAGCCCCAAACCATGACACTCCCACCACCATGCTTGACTGTAGGCAAGACACACTTGTCTTTGTACTCCTCACTTGGTTGCTGCCAGATAAATACTCGAGACCATCTGAACCAAATAAGTTTATCTTGGTCTCATCAGACCTCAGGACATGGTTCCAGTAATCCATGTCCTTAGTCTGCTTTTCTTTAGCAAACTGTTTGCATGCTTTCTTGTGCATCATCTTTAGAAGAGGCTTCCCTCTGGGATGTCAGCCATGCAGACCAATATGATGCCGTGTGCGGCGTGTGGTCTGAGCACTGACAGGCTGACCCCCAACCCCTTCAACCTCTGCAGCAATGCTGACAGCATTCATACGTCTATTTTTAAAAGACAACCTCTGCATATGACGCTGAGCACGTGCACTCAACTTCTTTGGTCGACCATGACGAGGCCTGTTCTGAGTGGAACCTGTCCTGTTAAACCACTGTATGGTCTTGGCCACCGTGCTGCAGCAGCTCAGTTTCAGGGTGTTGGCAATCTTCTTATAGCCTCGGCCATCTTTATGGAGAGCAACAATTCTTTTTTTCAGATCCTCAGAGAGTTCTTTGCCATGAGGTGCCATGTTGAACTTCCAGTGACCAGTAAGAGAGTGCGAGAGCGATAACACCATATTTAACACACCTGAGACCTTATAACACTAACGAGTCACATGACACCGGGGAGGGAAAATGGCTAATTGGGCACAATTTGGACATTTTTCACTTAGGGGTGTATTCACTTTTGTTGTCAGCGGTTTAGACATTAATGGCTGTGTGTTGTTCCCATATCCGCCAAAGCTTTCACAGCGTTTAATTTAATATATCTGACGCAGCAATGACAATTTTTTTTTTCATTATGAAAAAACTGTTTTCAAAGTGGAGTTTTCAAATCATTTTCATGAAGGTTATTTTCATTCTCGTTTGTCCCGTTATTCATTTACACAACACAACAGATGTGTCACATGACTGTGATCGTTGCACCGGCGGTATCACCAGAAATTACGGTATACGCAAGGCGGCTGATATATTTTAGGCAGGGTTCCTCCCCTGGCTGAGATTCTAATTATTTTAAGTTTTCTTTGTTCGTCTTTGATTCTTTTGTTTAAGTTAATACAGTGAATTATGCTAGAGATTTGATATAACTGATGTATTTTATTGATTTGGTGTATTGTTTGGTTTCTTAGTGTATAAGCTGCCTTTTAATACCTTGTGTTTTGTGGGTGGTCCCCTAAGAGGCGGGGCTACATGTAAATCATATCTGGAGGGTCTCCCACAGTTCCTGGCAGTTCATCTTGAATGTGCTTGGGAGTGCTTGGCGAGTTACTGCGATTTTTTTGGATATTTTAAACCAGTGCTCTGTTTTTTATTTGACTTCACTTTGGAGTCTGTACTGGGCTTTTGCTCGTTTGGATTCCCTTGTGTTTGTAGCTCCTTTCTGCCTTGTGTGCTCCACAGAGCTTCATGTACCTACACATGATTTTTGTGGTAATAAATCTTTTATTTTTTTTAAATTCTACGAGGTCCTTTTTTGTAACTCGCCAGGGTTTTTGATGCAATATTCCCCCTTTAGTGGACATTTTTAAAAGTGTGCTTTGGGGTTCTCAGCCCTTAATAGTGTCAGTTCCATTAGACATGATCGCCCTGCTTGGACACTTCTTTGAACGAGTATTCCTAGCATTCACTTTCATTTTGGTTGCCAGCAGTTCGTCCTTGACTTCTGACTCCTGTTTTGTCCGTGTGCTTCGTTCATTTGATCATTCGTTTTGGTGTTGACCAAAGTCACACAAAATAAAATTCCTTATCTCCTTTCTTCCACGTCCTGGTTATTTTTTTTTTTCTCACAATAATCCTTGGAGACATGAGTTTTGAGAGACAAGCCTGCACGGTTATGACTGCAAAACACAATGAGAAGCCTGCGGGCTCAACACTGGTAGATGTAGAGCTCCAATGTATTGTTCGTTTTGGAGGTTCTTCACAAATGTACTTTCAGTGTACTTTCTGCAGTGCTAGGTTGTTGTACCGTGTTGGCCATTATGAAAGTAGTGAGAAGTCAAGCAAAAGGACACCTTTTATTGGCTAACTAAAAAGATTACAATATGCGGGCTTTCAAGGCAGCGAAGGCCTCTTCTGCAGGCAAGATGTAGATGAAGAAGGGGCCTGAGGTGCCTTGAAAGCCTGCATATTGTAATCTTTTTAGTTAGCCAATAAAAGCTGTCATTTTGTCACTACAATGTACAGTGGGCATAGAAAATACCCCCCGCCTTCGAAATATTCCCATTTTTTAGCTTTACACCCTAATGTAAAAACACACAAAAAATATTTCTTCCCAGCTTTAGTTACTCAATGCAACCTCTAACATCCAAGTGAAAGATATCACAGCTCAGAAAAATTATAAAAAAATATAAAAATATAAAATTAAAAAATTAAAAGCCAGACCTAGTGAGATTAATAAAGGATCACCGCCCCCCCAATGTCAATGTCATTTTGTTGGACCACCTGTTGCTTTAATGACAGCCTTGAGTCTGTTGGGATACTTCTCTGTCAGCTTTGCATGTCTAGATTGAGCCCACTCAATATTTGCCCCCCACTCTTCTTTAAAGTGATTCTTTTCAAGTTCGGTCAAATTGGATGGTGAGCGCTGGTGGACTGCTGTCTTCAAATCTTTCCACAGATTTTTCAATGGTATTTAACTCTGGGCTCTGACTGGGCCACACCAGGACATTCACTTTTTTTCACCTTCAGCCACTGTGTGGTCCATTTTGCTGTGTGCTTTGGGTCGTTGTTGTGTCGAAAGGTGAACATTCTGCCCATCTTCAACTTTCTGGTGGAGGGTAGCAGGTTTTCCTTAAGAATTTGATGCTATTTTGCCCCATCCATTTTTCCTTCTACCCTAATTAGGGCCCTTTGGCAGAGAAACACCCCCACAACAGGATGCTGTCACCTCCATGCTTTACTGTAGGTATGGTGTGTTGTGGATGGTGAGCTGCATTGGTGTACTGTTTGGTATTGGGGCCAAATAGTTTGATTTTGGTCTCATCTGACCATAAGACCTTTTTCCACTTGGCATCAGAATCTTCAAGGTGCATTCTGGCAAAGCTCAAACGAGCCTTAATGCGGCCATTCTTGAGAACTGGCTTTTTCCTTGCGACCCTCCCGAACAAGCCACCATTGTGGAGCACTTGTGAAATTGTTGTCACATGCACACAATGATCACTACTTTCCAATAAAAACCTGTAACTCCTTCAAAGTGGCCATTGGCCTCTTCGGTCTTCCATCCAGTTTGGAGGGACGGCCGGATCCAGGGAGGGTCCTAGTAGTACCAAACACTTGCCACTTCTTTATTATGGACTTTGCTGAGCTCCTTGGGATTGAGAAAGCCTTTGAGATTTTTTTGTCTCCATCTCCTGCCTTATGTCCATCCACAACTCTATCCCTGAGATCTTTTGAGAGTGGCTTGCCCCCCATAGTCAGTTGTTTGCTGTCAGTTGCACTACCAAGAAAGGGAATGAATGCTCCAGGAAGAGCTTCACTAATCACACTCATTACAGATGATCACAGCCAGTAACCAATGGAAATGGTGGGCACTTACACCTGATTGAGTTTGTCCGTTTGGGGGGGGGGGGGGGGGGGGGAACCATTTATAATCGCAGTATTTTGTGTTTTTTATTTTTTTAAAATTCTTCTGAACTGTAGCTGGGATATCTTTTACTTGGATTTTATAGATTGCACTGAGTAAGTAAAGCTGGAAAAAATATTATTGGTTTGTGTGTTTTCATTTAAGGCTGTAATGCAAAAAAAAGGGAATATTTCAAAGGGGGGATTCCTTTCTATACCCACTGTACTTTCTGTAAATACACTCGGCTGTTTTTTGTAATCGGTGGTGTTAATATTGCAGTGGGCATCTTTAAAGAGAAGGATTGTGGTATGAGAGAACTGAAACTGCGTACAGACAGTGACCAGGCACAGGGAGCACCACGATGCCACTCACTTGAGAGCGCAGACAGTAATAAATATCCTGTGGACATCTCCTCTCCCATTAAATTGCCAACGTCATGAAATTCACCAGAAGCCTAAGAGTGCCACCGAAATGTGCGAAGTTTTAAAAAAAAAAAAGAAAACCAAAAACAAAAAAATTACAAAAAAAGACAAGCTGAATGCGAGTTCCTCAAAAGTGTGAAGAGCCAGCCAATGCTACAAGGTCAGATAAGGCCACTCTGGTGGGCCTAACAGGCCCACCCACCCTTTCCTATTCACTTTTTGTTCCATTCTAGGAAGTCTCCATTGTTAATTCATGAAAATTTCTCGGAGTGCTGGCATAGCTTACTTAGCACGTCTCCTCCAGCGCATTTAGAGCTTGGGCTCTGCCTGAAGGGTCTTTTATAGTCTTCACAAACTCATCCCTATGAAGGCATTTTTACCTTTCCTTATGATTTATGGCAGGCTAATACACTTTAAAAAACTGCTAAAAACTCAATACTTTAACATGGCTTTCTCATAACTTCATTTTAGTGTAACTCTGATATTCTGTATATGCATTGAATTATCGTTTTTATCATGGCTCCCCAATCCGTACTAACCCCTACTTTCTCTGCTGTTCTTTTTCTAGTTTTCTGTGGTGCTGATCTGCGCCACCATCACCTGATCAAAGCACCGTGATTTCCCTACTTTGATGGATTGAAGGCCAAAGATCCACATGACTGTTATCATCATGTAATTCTTCCACGTGAAGCTTGAAACCCATGAGATCATTTATGTTAGGTAGAATGCCCAGTGGGAGCTGGGTGGTCTTGTGGCCTTGGAACCCCTGCAGATTTTGTTTTTTTTCTGCTGCCCTCTGGAGTTGTTTTATTTTTTTCTGTCCTACCTGACCATCGGACCTTACTTTATTCTTTGTTACTTAGTTTAGCCTAATTTTTATATTCTTTTTCTTTTTTTCTTTCTTCATCTTGTAAAACACTTTGACCTGCATCATTTGAATGAAAATGTGCTATAGAAATATCATATATACTCGCGCATAAGTCGGGTATTGAAACCCGAAAAATCGATCATAAAATCGGACCCTGACTTATACGCCCATTCAAAAATGCGACACTTAAATTTTTTTGTTAACATCTTCTTACCTCCTCCAATCTCGCACCAGTTTCGAATTTTGTTGCAGCAGCGCAGTTATCACGACTTCCAGGACTTTTAATTTAAAACCAGCTTCATATTTTTTTCTGATCGAACGCTCCATCGTAGATAAGGGAAGCTCTTACGATAAAGGTGTATGACAGTGTGAGATACAAAAAACACAAATCAGTGCAAACGTCACTTCAGAATAGTTCGGGTATTACCGTGTGGTCACGTAAGCACAATACATAGAAAAACAAGGCAGTGTGCTCGGTGGTTACTCTCTCATTTGCGCGTTAGCATATCATAATCTCTTGGACCAACAACGTGAGTTTTCCGCATTTGACTTATACGATCGACATTACGAAATACCGGAAATTTTATGGTAAAATCAAGTCCCAACTTATCCGTGAGTATATACGGTATTCATCTGTACAATGTGGCCCATTAAAGTAACGCCACTTTGGGACAATCCAAAGTGTCTTAAGTGAGACACACATCTCTTGATGCTGCATATTTCAATATATGGCCAGTAATTCCACCATATACATAAGTCACTTTGCCAATGTGTCAAATGCCACACTGCACAGAGATGAAGAGCCACCTTACTGATACTTTGAAAGTGTTTTTTAACACCAGAGGAAGCCTTTGTTAATTTAAAACCAGCTTCATATCTTCTTCTGATCGAACGCTCCATTGTAGATAAGGGATGCTCTTACGATAAAGGTGTATGAGGATGCGAAATACAAAAAAAAAAAAAACACAAATCAGTGCAAAAGTCGCTTCAGAACAGTTTGGGTATTACCGTGTGGTCACGTAGGCACGATACATAGAAAAACAAGGCAGTGTGCTCGGTGGTTACTCTCTCAGGTGGGCGTTAGCGTATCATAATCTCTTGGACCAATAGGGTGAGTTTTCGCCATTTGACTTATACGACCGACATTATAAAATACCGGAAATTATACGGTAAAATCAAGCCCTGACTTATCCGCGGGAGAACATAAAACACGAGTATATACAGTAAATTTTGTTGCTTCTATAAATGGGCACCACAGAAAAGTCAGCTTTATTAATGTCATGCCTACGTAGCGCAGTGAAATCCGTACTTGCATGTCTCATTAGACCAGTGGACCAAAATACAAAACAAAAGAAATTGAATGAAGAGACAGAATAAGCATACAACGTGCAGTGGATTCAGAGAGTATTCCGACCCCTTCACGTTCTGCACACTTTATTGTGTCGTAGATTTCATTTGAAATGGTTACATTTGATGTTTTTGCCCATCAATCCACACTCAATAACCCAGAATGACAAAGGGATTACAGGTTTTCTGAAAGGTTTGCCGTCCTCCAGAGCAAAAAGTGATGAATACATGAGTTACTTAGGCATCCATTTTGTTGGTTTTAATTCCAAGAGCAGTCTCACAAATGTGATGCTTTTTGTTATCGGTGATGCAAACGTAATAATATGGGCCTGGATGCCGTTTCGGAAGACAGATGCTTTCACATCATACACAGTGATTCAAAAAGACTCACTCGATTTCAAAAAGATTTATTCCACTTGGAAATCATCACAGAACAATGTAGTAAATTGTAATGGTTTAGGTGAGCATAAAGTTTATTATTTAATTTTACAAGTGCTCAATATGACCTCCTCCAGCTGTACAGACAACCATCAACGTGATAGTCAAATTCATCGCATACTCACTCCATTGAGCATGTCGGGTGTCACTGTAGTCACGGCTCTTCCAATATGATTTCGGAGATCATCCAGTGTTGTTGGGAGTGGTGGCACATAAACAGAATCCTTAACGTACCACCAACAAAGGTGAAGGTCTGGTGATCTTGGGGGCCAGAATTGGAGGGCCATATCGTGGGCTCCTTTCTGGCCAATCCAGCGATGATGGAGCTCGTTGTTGAGAACGCTTTCTGCTCAGGGGTCGCCATTTCCTCGCAGACTGATGGGAGCCATCTTCCGGTAACAGTCAGAAACTGACTGGTTCCTAGGTACATCACGGTTGTAAAAATATGGCACTTTGAAATCGGATGAATCTTTTTTAATCACCCTGAAGTTAGATACAGCTGGTGACTTGGACTTATGAACGTGAACCGTCAAGATAGGCCAATCCGATCTGAGCAAAAGGTCGGAATTGAGCAATGAGGCCTGTAATATGAACATAGCCTAAGTAATCAACATAGAAATCGAAGTGATCGACGTAGACCTCATGTTTCTTATTGATTTACGACCCTGAACCTCACCATACCCTATTGTCTATGACGGAGGAGCAAAAGCTTTAGTTTCGTCAAAAATTTCTATCTCCGGTTTTCGATAGATCGAAGTTTTAGGGTCCCCTGATACCAAAATCGTCAATATCTTGAAGATGGGTGTGTATCTGTCTGTGTGTGTCACAGTTTCTTCAGGACAGTCTAGAGCTAAATCGGCTGGATGGAAAAATACCAAACTCGAAACTTAAACCTGTTATGGGATGACAATGAATTGATTAGTTTTTAAGCCAAATCGTGCAAGAGAAAGAGGCACTCTAGAGAAACCCTCAAATAACATAATTCTGCAATGAAGTATGAATTCTCCTTGTCAATTGCTACCATAATGACCTATTTTATGATCAGAAAGATCAGAATCAGAGTGGTAAATAATTACTGCAATGTTATAGAATAGTTTTTTGATACTTGGGTTGTCCATTCGGTCTGGTATAATAATATGCACCTGTTCCGTTTCCCATGCAGCAGCCCGTTCCTCTTCAAACAAAGCTGACCATTTTCACTGCTTCCTCTCGGCGTCACTTGTTGAACTGACCACTCTCTTATAGTTGAATTGTTTGGCCAGGAACAAGAGCAAAACATTGTCCTAGTCATAGTGGAGCTTTTGCTTCCAGACGTGCACATTGATTTACCATTACTTTCACTTATCCTTTGCCCACTATGTGAAGTTATCAGTGTGGCAGATTGCCAGGGTCATTACCTGGCCGGGATGCCTGAAGGGACCGTAAAGGGACAGTAATAGCTTCCGGGTCACAAGGGGGCAACCATCCTGGACAAAAAGAGGACCACGGGAAAGGGACAAAGAGGTTCTGGCCTGTTGGGAACCGTGGCCACCGCCAGGGGGGCGCCTTAAGGCTCACTGGACCTGGGGAACTGTCACTTCCGCCACACCAGGCAAGATGGCGGATTAACCTGCCAGGGACGCCGGAGTGCTTCAGGGGCAAAGGGCAGCACTTCTGCCACACCACACATCTGCGCAGGAATAAAAGGCGCTGCCTCCTTAAAGTCGGGGAGCTTGAGTCGGGAGTAGGAGCAGGACGAAGCTCCCAGGAGGAGATAGGCGGCCAAGGACTGAGGAAAAGAAGGTTTATTGTGGTGATTTATTTGCTGAGTGCATTGTGTGGTGTTCGGGACTTTAATCCTGTGTTTATTAGTGATTAATAAACGTGTGCTTTTTTGATAAAGATGTGGTTTTCCGACTGGTGGTGTCCGGGCAAGTCTCACATCAGTCATTAGCATTACAGCTATAAATCTCATTCACGTGGCCTAAACGAATGCAAGAAAGTCATCACTGCACCACTGTTGCTGGCGTATATTGTCAGGGAAAACTGAATAGGCCGAAGTGACCAATTTTCTTCATTTTACACCCTTATTTGGTATTTTTTTATCATCATTTTAAATTTTTGACCTCTCTGCTACATGTTTTGTCTATTTTAAAAAGTGTTCTTCCTAACCCTAGTAACCAGCTGGACACACAGACACACACAAGACACTTGAACGTTTATTAAGGTGGATAAGTTGATTTCTATCTGACCAGCAATTATTACCTGTTGGAAGTATTTAACATTAATTTTTGCAGGGCACCACCTATTAGAATTTATTCTGTAATGCATGTAGTAATAACATGCACTGAATTTTTCATTCCAACAGATGGTGCAAACCCATACCAAATGGCATTTAACAGAGACATAGCATCCAGACAGACTCACAGATTCACACACCCATGAACTTTTCTTAAGGTAGATAAGCTAATTTCAGTCTGTCTGGCAGTTACTCTCTGTTGGAAGTATTCAGCATTAACGTTTGAAGGGCACCACCTATTGGAATTTATTGTAGTAATAACATGCATTGAATCTTTCATTCCAAA
>JANRMT010062857.1:29509445-29542299 GCA_026402145.1 Polypterus bichir lapradei | reverse complement strand
ACACACTTGAACTTTTAAGATAGATAAGCTAATTTCAGTCTGTCTGGCAGTTACTCTCTGTTAGACGTATTTAGCATTGCCTATGCAAGGCATAATCTATTGGAATGTATTCTGTAATGAATTGCATTTTTCATTCCAACAGACGGCACATCACAAACATTAGCATGTCTTTTGCGAATCACATACCAAATGGCGTACAACATGGACACTGCAACCAGACTGACACACAGATTCACAGACACCCATCCTTTTATTTATTAAGGAAGATGGAGGATAAAACACAATTATTTGAAGGAACGGACTGAATGATGATTCTTATGAAAGACGAGGGTTAAGTAATTCACAAATCCCTACTTGGTGATTCTGCCAAGGATTTTATAAAAGGGCCTTCAAGGAGATGTGCTGTACTACAGTGTGGCATAGTGGTTAAGGCTTTAGACTTCAAACCTTGAGGGTTTAAGTTCAAATCCCACTACTGACACCATGCGAAAGTCACTTCATTTGCATGTACTCCAACTGGAAAAAACAAAAGAATTGTAACAAATTAAATATCAAAGATTGTAACTTACCTTAGGTAAAGGTATCGGCCCCATTAACAAGTTACAATAATAGTGATTTAATAATTAAGTGGTGTGCTCTGCAACAGCGGTGATTTATAAAGTGCCTTGTCAAAGTACTTGCTGTGATGGATTCTCAAAAATTTCACACAAGTCACAGACACATGGAATACAGCGTAGTGTAGTGGACAGCATGACCTCCAAAACCAGACGAAATGCTTATTTGGAGGAATTAGGGGGATAGGATTGGCCAGCTTTTCTCACCTGAACAACTTGTTGTCGTCAACATTTTTCCAATGTTCTAAAAAAAAAAAAAGACTGAATAAATCAAAAATTCAGCAGCGGCAATATAGTGCTTTTCGTTTCTGCTACCGCCGACTGCATTCTAAGATTAGAACGCTGCAAACCAACTGTAACAGGCAGGCCCTGCTGGCAATCTGAAGGTAGCTAACTATGGCTCTCCAGTTACACTTTAGGCCAGAGAGGAAGAGGATATGGAAACCCAAACAGTTATTGTCAGCAAAATGTAAATACACTGGCAAAAAGGTACCCATTAGAAGCGGAAAGAGGGATTTACAAGAGACGCTTATCTACCAGGATGCATGATGGCACATGGGAATGGAGTGGTTGGGGGGGGTGCTCATAGAAGGGCAAAGAAAAAATTAAATGGGAGATTGCTTTGAGGGGCAGGTCACATTCTTGATATTACCCAAAGCGAAAATCTGTTAGGGACCTTAACCCTTAAATTACCACATACTTGGGGGGTAAATGTACCCCCGGGATGCCAAATACTTTTTTGCTGCACTTTTAAACATCACAATTCACCAAGAAAAATTGAAATTTTAATGGAACACATTTTTTTTTCATGCAAAGAGCATCACAATTACTGCAACACTGATAATTTTACACACTGCCAATGAACTGTAAAAACTATTAAAAAACTACTGGAACAATGTGTACATGGTGCCAATAACGCCATTGATGAAATTCAGTAAATCACCGAGCCAACTGCACTTGAACTGGCTGCACGCAAGCACACAGAGGCCAACGCTGATGCTGGCAGGCTAGTCGAGTGCAGCAGCTGAATCCCAGGGACAGTGATGCTGATTCACTAGGGGGCGCCAGTGGTCATGAGCTGGCTGCTTAGCTAATGTACGGCACTGACTGATCAGCTCCAGCGTGCTGGCAAATTACACTGGGAACTGACTATAGCCGGTTGCAGCGGTTTAAGGGTTAACACATCACAGTTGTTGTAAATTCAGTACCATTTATTGTTATCGTACCTTATGCTACAATGACAGGCCTTTATTAGTCATAACACTGGTGCAGGAGACTCAGCTACGGAGTAACAAATGCAAGGGGGCCAATTAAAAGTATTCAAAACTTTTTGTATATAACTTGTATATAACTGGATAAATATTTTGTATGTCTTTATTTGTAAGACCCCCATGACCCTGTGTTAGGATATAGCGGGTTGCATAATGGATGGATAGATATATAAAGCAATCTAATATTAGTGTTAAATCATTGATAGGAATGGTGGCATCGCTTGTTGAATTGAGTCTTTGTAATTTTATGACAGAGTCAGGGGGGAAGAGCCCAAAACCAGTTTGGCAAGTGATTCTCTGCAGGACTCTCTCCATCAATCCCCACAGGAAAGCCAAATTAACAACAGCTCATAAAAATGGTTTTGGGGGGCAGGTTGTGTGCCCCCCATTGGTCTGAAGTATGGCTGTTTGGGATTTGCTTGAATCAGAAGCCATTCTGTAGCATGATGCCCTATTGGTGTAAGGATTTAGACAAAGAATGTATAAATTTGGTTGCTTTAACACTCCTTCTCTCTCTCACACCATCATGATGAAGAAGCATCTAACACAGGGGTGCCCACACTTTTTCGGCTTGTGAGCTACTTTTAAAATGACCAGGTCGAAATGATCTACCTACATAAAAAATGATATCTATATAAACTCTGAGTATATTTTATAAATAAAATATATGTTGTTGTACCGGGCGGCACGGTGGCAGCGCTGCTGCCTTGCAGTTAGGAGACCCGGGTTCGCTTCCCGGGTCCTCCCTGCGTGGAGTTTGCATGTTCTCCCCGTGTCTGCGTGTGTTTCTTCTGGGCGCTCCGGTTTCCTCCCAAAGTACAAAGACATGCAGGTTAGGTGGATTGGCGATTCTAAATTGGCCTTGGTGTGTGGGTGTGTTTGTGTGTGTCTTGCAGTGGGTTGGCACCCTGCCTGGGTTTGTTTCCTGCCTTGTGCCCTGTGTTGGCTGGGATTGGCTCCAGCAGACCCCCGTGACCCTGTGTTTGGATTCAATGGGTTGGAAAATGGATGGATGGATGGATGGATGTTGTTGTACCTTGCATAACCTTTATGGCAAAATAACAATTCAATACATTTATGGTCACTACAGTATTTGGATTTAATAATCTTCATGTGGGAAAAGGCTGACTCGCATAAATAAGTAGAGCCGAATAATGCAGTCAAGGAGCTTTTGAATTCAGCCGAGTAAAAAATGACGGCTGTCCGATTAACTGCGATTTATTTCTCAGATTGCTTTTCGGAAGGAAGTCAGTTTCGTAGTTTATATGAACAGTTCGAAAGTGCCTTTCCACATTTTCCTTCTTTGGAATAGCAATGAATAGATTGACAGATCAGACAAACGCACTTTGATTGTGACATTGTGAGAAAAAAAATCATCTTCCAATTCCACATCCGGCCCATACCCTCCCTAAACATTTTTTTTTAAAATCCCTTCTTTTGTCGATATAAATTGGAAGGCTAACTAGATCACTTAGATAGCCGGAGTTTTGCAGTCGCTCACGCGTTTGGGTTTTTGTGTGCGTGCAGGATGATCAGCGTGTTAGAAGAAAAGAGATCTCAGACTGGCCGCCCTGTATGTCAATCAGGTGGCAAATGCCATAGGGAGGATATATGATAGACTAACATTTAAAAAAAATTTTTTTGGAATGCAACGCGATCTACCTGCACTACCTTTGCGATCTACCGGTTGATCGCGATCGACGCATTGGGCACCCCTGATCTAACACACCATGAACTGAAAAGATGACCACAATGAGAAACCCAACTCAGCAGCCATATCGAGATAGGCATGTGGCCTGTTCTGAAGAAAGTGGACTAGAAATGATGACTTAACTCGAGACATTTTAAATAACCAACAAGTCTGTGTGCCGCCTGAAAGTACACATCAGCATTTATCAGGTTGTATGGTTGCCAATATTCACTTGTACTTTGCTTATTGTTATTATTTATGAATATTATCAATAATACATTATATAAGTTGTAACTTAACTCCTGCTTGTCTTTTACTACACCTAATTGCCTGAGGTTATAAATGTAGAAGGGAAGGTGGGGAGAAGTTATGTGATACAATACCTTATAAACAGTGGTAAGTCTGTGAGATTTGATGCATTCTGACAAAGTCTACATATTAATAATACAAAAGAGGAAAGTAGAGGAATATAGAGCTCTACCAAGACAAAACAGAGGTTTTCATATCTTATCGTTCTACAACAGTGAATTTCAAAAGGCTTTTTCCATGAACAGAAAAAGACTCTTTAATGTCAAAGGGAAGACAGATCTCTGCAAGGTGAGCTAAATTAATTATAAATCCAACACACAAAATAAATATTTATCCCCTTTAATACGACACCCCTAAAATATCAGTGGTGCAGCCCATTGGCTTTAGAGGTCACATGATTAGCTCAACAGAGATCACCTGCCAGGAGCTTCAGATGGCTGCAGTATAAAGACACCTGACTGGATGTGGAGGGGCCAACTTGTGGTCCGAGTCAGTATGGGGGGCTAACCTGCATATTGAAGACCAAAAACAAAAACACAACACAACAAGCAACTCCATGAAAGAGACAAGTCAGGGGACGGAGACGAGAACATCTCCAGGTCACAGAATATCCAGATAAATCAGTCAGGAAGAAATGGGAAGAGTCTGGTCGAGCTGTAAGTCTCCCAAAGCAGGCCACCCACTAAAAAACGAAGAGGAGACGTCAGGGAAGCCACCAAGAGACCTGTGAGAGATCTGAAGGACTGCTACAGATTTATGGTAGAGAGAGAGAAGAAAAGAGCGAGAAGATACTTTGGAGACTCTGAAATGGAAGAAAGTTCAATGGTCTGATGGTACCAAAGTTTTCAGCCTAACTGACAGGACTAAAAGCCATGTTTGGCCACTGCACGTTTTCAATAACGGACCATTACCACCTTGAAGCGTGGTGGTGGTGGTGGTGGTGGCAGCATTAGATTTTTAGGGTGATACTCCTCTGCAGCAGGTCCCAAAAACTTGTGATGGTAAAATGAATACAGCAAAATACAGGCTAATCCTGGAGAAAAAGTTGATGGAGTCTGCAGGAAACCTGCTCTTTGGGAGGAGATTTGTTAACCAGCAAGATAGCACGTCCCCCATGACGTAAGACAAAGCTACACAAGAATGGCTTCAGAATAACAGTGGCCGAGGCACAACCCAGACCTCAAACCAACAAAGAATTTGTGGCTAGACTTGGAAAAAAGGCTTTGCACTCACGATCACCATGACACCTGACAATGCGGAGTAGCTTAGCAAAGAAGAAGAATGGAGGAAGACAGCAGAGTCCATATGTGCAAAGCTGACAGAGAGAGACACAGAGAGAGGCCTGAGCACACAGGCTCAAGGCTGTCATGGCTGCCAAAGGTGTATGTGTGAAATACTGATGTGCAGGGGCTGAACACTTAAGTGTTTTATATTGGTCATTAATTTAGACAGCTTGGCAGAGATGAGTTTGCATTTTGACATTAAAGAGTCTTTATCTGTTGATCGGTGTCAAAGAATCCAACTGTAATAAGAATAACTAGTTCTAAATAAAATACTTGTTAACAGCATTGCCCATGGATATGGATGGCATCTCCACTGGACAGACAGACAGACAGACAGATAGATAGATAGATAGAGCATCCAGAAAGTATTCACAGCGCATCACTTTTTCCACATTTTGTTATGTTACAGCCTTATTCCAAAATGGATTAAATTCATTTTTTTCCCTCAGAATTCTACACACAACACACCATAATGACAACGTGAAAAAAGTTTACTTGAGGTTTTTGCAAATTTATTAAAAATAAAAAAACTGAGAAATCCCATGTACATAAGTATTCACAGCCTTTGCTCAATGCTCTGTCGATGCACCTTTGGCAGCAATTACAGCCTCAAGTCTTTTTGAATATGATGCCACAAGCTTGGCACACCTATCCTTGGCCAGTTTCGCCCATTCCTCTTTGCAACACCTCTCAAGCTCCATCAGGTTGGATGGGAAGCGTCAGTGCACAGCCATTTTAAGATCTCTCCAGAGATGTTCAATCGGATTCAAGTCTGGGCTCTGGCTGAGCCACTCAAGGACATTCACAGAGTTGTCCTGAAGCCACTCCTGTGATATCTTGGCGGTGTGCTTAGGGTCGTTGTCCTGCTGAAAGATGAACCGTCGCCCCAGTCTGAGGTCAAGAGCACTCTGGAGCAGGTTTTCATCCAGAATGTCTCTGTACATTGCTGCAGTCATCTTTCCCTTTATCCTGACTAGTCTCCCAGTTGCGGATGCTAAAAAACATCCCCACAGCATGATGCTGCCACCACCATGCTTCACTGTAGGGATGGTATTGGCCTGGTGATGAGCGGTGCCTGGTATCCTCCAAACGTGACGCCTGGCATTCACACCAAAGACTTCAATCTTTGTCTCATCAGACCAGAGAATTTTGTTTCTCATGGTCTGAGAGTCCTTCAGGTGCCTTTTGGCAAACTCCAGACGGGCTGCCATGTGCCTTTTACTAAGGAGTGGCTTCCGTCTGGCCACTCTACCATACAGGCCTGATTGGTGGATTGCTGCAGAGATGGTTGTCCTTCTGGAAGGTTCTCCTCTCTCAACAGAGGACCTCTGGAGCTCTGACAGAGTGACCATCGGGTTCTTGGTCACTTCCCTGACTAAGGCCCTTCTCCCCCGATCGCTCAGTTTAGATGGCCGGCCAGCTCTAGGAAGAGTCCTGGTGGTTTCGAACTTCTTCCACTTACGGATAATGGAGGCCACTGTGCTCACTGAGACCTTCAAAGCAGCAGAAATTTTTCTGTAACCTTCCCCAGATTTGTGCCTCGAGACAATCCTGTCTCGGAGGTCTACAGACAATTCCTTTGACTTCATGCTTGGTTTGTGCTCTGACATGAACTGTCAACTGTGGGACCTTCTATAGACAGGTGTGTGCCTTTCCAAATCATGTCCAATCAACTGAATTTACCACAGGTGGACTCCAATTAAGCTGCAGAAACATCTCAAGGATGATCAGGGGAAACACGATGAACCTGAGCTCAATTTTGAGCTTCATGGCAAAGGCTGTGAATACTTATGTACATGTGATTTCTCAGTTTTTTATTTTTAAGAAATTTGCAAAAATCTCAAGTAAACTTTCTTTTCATGTTAGCATTCTGAGGAACAAAAATAATTTAATCCATTTTGGAACAAGGCTGTAACATAACAAAATGTGAAAAAAATGATTTCACGAACAGATAACATATTCTCATAAGTGAATTTCCCCTTGGGATTAATAAAGTATCTATCTATCCATAACTATGACTTCAGTGTTCTACAGTGGCCTTCTCCATCACTGGGTCTAAATCCTGTAGAAACCCTTTAGGATGCAGTCTCAGTATATAACGTGCTAGTGAGACTATCTGGAGTACTGTGTGCAATCCTGGCCACCATGCAGCTGTGCCGAGGAGAGCAACCAAATGCATCTCAGGATTGAAGGACATGCCCTGCTCTGACAGACTCCTATAATGAAACTTGTTTAGTCTCGAGCAAAGGAGACTGCATGGAGCTCTAATCCAGGTCTTCAAAATTCTCAATAGCATTGATGAAGTCGACCCAACAGAATTCTTTCATCTTAACAGTGAGTCACGTACTCAAAGACACTGATGGAAATGAACAGAAAGTGTATTGAAAACTGAAGCTAAAAAGCACTTCTTGACACAAAGAGTTGTGGGGCTCAGGTTCAAACTACCGAGACATGGAGTTGAAGCAGAAACCTTTAAGAGGTTTATGGCTGAGATACTGAGACAGATTAGCTAATAGATAAATAAACAGGCTTAATGGACTGAATGGTCTCCTCTAGTTTGTCACATTTCTTATGTGGTAGAACAGGAGATTCTCAGCATGAATGTGCAGCTGACAAATCCAGAGGAATTGCGTGATGTAATCGTGCCAACATGGACCAGAATCTCAAAAAAAGGAATGCTTCCAACATCTGGTGGAATGTATGCCATGAAGAACGGAGGCTGTTTTGAGAGCCAAAGCAGGCCTTATCTAGTATTAGCTTAGTGTTCCTAACAATTTGCTGAGTGAGTGCGGATTGCACTTTATTTGTCCCCAGGGAAAAAATCTGAGAAGTGTTTTCCGTAAATGTTACAGAGGATCTCATCCCACCAAAAAAAAGAAAAAAAAAAAAAATCTGACAGCTGAGCCACCTCTGCACAATGCAGTGAAAAAAAGAAATTGAAAGCCAAAGCAAATGGCGGCACTCCAGAAAGCTCCGTCAAACAAAGCGGGTCACTGTAAATACTTTTCAGAAGCGTGTAAAGCAGCATGAAATTGGAAGCTTGAAACAGAGAGACTGCAATCTAGCCGGCGATCATACAGCAGAGTGAGGGGGGAATAAAGCATTTTGAAAGCACAGGAAATAAACGCTACTTGCCTTTTTTTTCTTCCTGAGAGCCACCTTGACTCCGTCCACGGACACCATAATGTACACCTTCTTCTTCTTTATATTCTTAGCTTTAAATTCATACTGCAAAAGAAAGAAAATAGAAAAATCAGGTGGTTGGTGGGTGACCTTGATACGTTTTACAATGCGTGAATAAGCAAGCGCCATTTACAGTGTGGGGATGATTAAGCCTGGAATTTTTATGGGTTCTATGCATGAAAGAGGCTAATGGGACAATTACGGTATATGCTGGGATGGGACGTGGGAGAAGCGCAGACGATGGAAATGCAAAATGATGGAACAAAAAAAAAATCTCTAAATTAGCAGGTGAGCACAACTGGAGGGATACAGAGGGGCCAGGCCATGTAGCCAAAAGGAAGGAGGCACAAGTCGACCACAAAGGCCAAAAAAATGACACCAGGAGATGGCTGGGAGGGCACATGGAAAACTGAAATGTCATGCAAGACTATTGATTATTTATACACTATATGTCGAAAAGTATGTGGACACCCCTTCAGATTCTTGATTTCATTGTTAAATTATCCATTGGCAGTAGATTGGGTTGCACTGAAGAGCTCAGCGACATTTAACGTGGCATTGTCATAGGATGCCACCTTTGCCACAAGTCCATCTTTGAAATCTGTGCACTGCTAGATCTTCTCCCGCCACCTGTAAGCGCTGTTATTGTGAAGTGGGAGCGCCAGGGAGCAACAATATGGTTACGAGGGATGGACGCTATCCAGTGATCTCAGACGAACACTGGACTTGGGAGATGCGTACCGCTGGTTTGACTTTGTGTCAAATGAGCGGTTGCAGCCCGGATTCTGAGCCTTTTTGCCGTGTGGTGGGTGCGGCAACACGCTATACCAGTGAATGCTCCCCAATTTTGCCTGACCTGGAACATCACCAGAGCTAAGGAACAGGACCATAGGATAGGCTGCAGATAGGCATGCCATATGTCAGCATTGCCAGTCTCTATGGCTTAAGCTGCTCCATAGTGTCCTCAATGCAGGCAAGGGTTCAGGACACCATCCAAGAGCTGGTCATCCTTGAGTAACCACATTAAAATGGCAACAACACATCGGACTGGTCCATCAGAAGGTCATTTCTGGTCTGCCTCTCAAATTGCTGCTGAAACTACTGGCAGACATAGCGCCAGGAGAGCCTGGGACAGACGTCATGACGACTGCCTTCGTTTACACCACCTACAGCAGGGCAATGCCAGGCTAAACACAGCTGCTGTGGTCACAACTGTCCTGAGGAGTGAGTGCTGCAGGGCCTTTGGGATACCAGGGATCACAACAGTCAGAGGCAGGACACTTCTCCATGCCAGCTGATCAGGCGCTTTTGTAGAAAGTGCACATACATTGAGAAGCTCATTGGCTCTCTATACCAGAGGTGCCCAGCAGCAACGGTCACACAAGACGCCAAAGATCTGCTTGACAACTGGCATTCATGTTCACAGTTGTTCTTGCTGCTGTTTGGATTGAAGATGGCATAAGAGTTTTGCTTTCATAGAGTGGCAGGAGTCAAGCTTGCATTTTACTTATCGCCTGATTTGTGTGCAGGATGCATCATTTTATTCTATTTATTTTTATTGCTTTTTCAAAGAAACGAGATCCATTTTACTGCCTTATTTCACGTTAAGCACTTACTGAATCTTAATGTCCTGCCAGTTAAGCAACTGAGTGGACTTCACTGTTGGGCTGTGCTTAGGGCATCAGTAGGCCGTAATCTGGCCCTGACTGCATGACGTGATAAATATGAGCAAGCAAAGTATGTAGTCCTGTGTTTAATAATGCAACATTCTAAAGTGATGATAAAAATATAACAAGATAGTTAAAACGTTGATCAAAATTTAAAATAATTAGAGGGCTGCATCCTGTATATCATCCTGTGACTCAGTGGGGCGCAGCCTTGAGCGTTTTCTCTTTTCCCTAACAAATACGAGGACAATGAGGTTACAAACAGCAAAGTATTTTCCAAAAGTGCATATTGTCGATTCACAGCGATCAAAAGTCAAATCGCGTTCATCAGAGTGCAGCTCTTTCAATAAATAATCCTTAGAATAGTGCAGTGAAGTTTAAAGTCAATAAATAATTAAACAAATCCATTAAACAGTTAAAACCAGGAATAATAACAATGATTGGATCTGCTCTTCCCGTTCGTTCCCCAGTGCTTTTTCTTTTCTAATCTCCTTCTGCTCACTGATCAGATGTCCTCAGCACGGCCGAGACACCAGTAAACGCGGTCAACCCTCCAGCTCATATCCCAGTCATCTCAGCCGGTCGCCACTGGGGTCCGCCACTGGGGTCCACCGAGCTCTGCTCCTTATCATTATTTAGAGAAGCAGCAGTTCACTCCCACCTCACTTGGGTTATTCTGGGACACAATGCCCAGGTGACAGTCTGCTTCCCATGTTTTCATTGGCTAGTACTATTGCATTAATGACTTCCTGTTTTTTTTTTCTCCTACCCTGCCCACACCCCCCCTCCCCCAACCCAATATTCCAGTCCTGGACTGTGTTTGTTTGCCTGTGCCAGCAGGAAACCAAACTACACGCAGCAGGCTCTTTGACAATTCACAATGTGTGACATACGTCCAGTTAAACTGCTACCATGCAATTATGAAACAGCTCAGTGCCAAGTACTGGGCAAAATTTATGACTCACATAGGGATGGCAAGCAGACTTTGGAATCTCTCAGAAAAAAAATACAGGAAAAGCAAATCTAACGTGCCATGCTCAGCTTGGTAAACCAGTAACCTCTGCCAAGGCAAGTGCTCTGCATAATGGATGGATGGATGGATGGACGGACAGGAGGGGCAAAAACAGCCATTTTTCTTTATTTACTTTAACAGTTAGACACACGGTGGCGCAGTGGGTAGCTTCACAGTAAGGAGACCTGGGTTCACTTCCCGGTTCCTCCTTGCATGGAGTTTGCATGATTTCCCGTGTCTGCGTGGGATTCCTCCTGGTGCTATGGTTTCCTCCCACAGTCCGAAGACATGCAGGGTCGGTGCAATGGCAATCCTGATGTGCTTGGTGTGTGTTTGTGTGTGTGTGCCCTGCCCGGGGTTTGTTTCCTGCCTTGTGCCCTGTGTTGGCTGGGATTGGCTCCGGCGGACCCCCGTGACAGTTTAGTTAGAATATAACGGGTTGGATAGTGGATGGATGCACTTAGACACACACACACACTTGCACACTTAGGAAATTGCAAAATTTTCAATGAGTTGAGAGATAACCCTCCTAAAAATCTTTAAAACGTTGGATAAGTGAAAATCTTCAATCTGTCCATATATTGTAACTACACCTTGGGATTTCTCACTGTTAATACATTATAAAAAAAAAATGTATCACAGAAAAGAATCTGCGCTCACAGAGACTGACACAGCTAGATTATTTATTAAAAACTGGCCCTTCGTTTGGAGCCGCGGACCCACTATATCACACTCCTCACCCCTTAAGCCACAATGGTCCACTACAATTGATTACACACTTTTACATTTTGAGCAAAAACAGGTTAAGGTTACACGGCGAGTTCATGGCAGAGTACCAGATGGAGAATTTTTCAAAAAATTTCTACCACCCTATTAATTAAACAAAAGCTTTCCTTAGGAAAAATCTCAATACACTTGAAGCCACCAATGCCAAAGCCCGCTCTCTGTTCTTGACTTGTGCCCAGTGCTTGCTGGGATAGACTCTGGTTTTTCTGTGATCCTTTTCAGTACAAAACGGTTTAAAAAAAAAATGAAATAAATTCATGTACCAGAATAAAAAATTAAAAGTTATTTCCATAACATGGATATCAGATCAATCACAGGCAGTCAAGACTGTAGCAATACTGTAGTTTGCAGTGCTTCAACATAGCCAGGAGGGGGCAGCACTGCCTGCCTTAAACTAAAGCTGAGCACTGCATAGACCAGGGATGTCAAACTCTGGGCCTGGTGGCTGCAGGTTTTCATTCTAACCCTTTTCCTAATCAGTGCCCAGTTCTCACGGCTAATTAACTCCTTTTCCCTTCATTTTAATAAACTTGTTTTTAAGAATTCAGTCCTCTGAATTTATTCTTTTCTTCATTAAATAACAGTCAAACAGAAACGAGATGTTGAACGAGCCAACAGATGACCAGCTAAATTGGGATTTCAAACTGCAGCCAGTTTCACTATCTCTTAATGAGAAGCCGATTCTTGCTGTTAATTAAGCCCGTTATTTAATTGTTTCTGCTCTCATTCTGCCTTAGCAGACATTTACAAAACTGTAGATTTTTCTATTTTTTTTTTAAATGTTTCGGTGACCTGAGAGATCAACCTTACCGAGACCTTCACCTTTCTATATTTTCAGATATTTTGTGATGGGCACAGGTGAGCTGGTCACGTGGTGGCTTATTTTGTGTCTCATTATTGTTTGGCTGCTAATTAAAGAAAAAGAAACAACTAAAGAGCCTGAGTCAAGTTAATTAAAAATAAGGCAAAAGAAAATAATCAGCAGCAAAAACTGGTCACTAATGAAGAAGATGGTTAGAATGAAAACCTGCAGCCACTGCGGCCCTCCAGGACTAGAGTTCGACACCCGTGGCATAGACCTAATGAGTGGGCACTCGACTTCACAGCTCCTCCAGTGACATTCCGTCGGAGTGGGCATTACAGGTCAGCTTTATTGATATTTGGCGTGTGTGTGTGCGTGTGCGTGTGTATAACCTTGTGTTATCCTTTTAAAAAATTTGAATAAAATTGCAAAAGGCAGTTAATGTTCCATGACTTACACAAAGCACTCGGGCGAGAGCCGCTTCTGTGGAGGCTCGTTTTGATTTATTTTTTCTTTACGCCCATTCTATCACATCGCTTTGAAAAGTGTCGTCAGTCTTAACTGCGTTTCAAAATAAAGATTGATTACAAATATAAAATAAAATCAAAAAAAAAAAAAAAAAAAAAAGAATTGCTTGTGGGTTAATGGAGCGTTTCGGACAAAACTCATGTTTCACAATAAGTTATTATGACAAAATTAGCTTTTGAACAAGCTCCGAGTTTATGAAGCTAAAGCTTAGCGCCCCCCTCTCCTCCACCGGTCTATCCCGATCATCCATCTAGTTCTTCTTGTTATGTCTCATGATGCACATCCACTGGGAACACAAAGGGTATAAAGTGGGATTAAAATTCAGCAAAGGAAAGGAGAAAAAGAAAGAAGCACACAATTGGCATGGATGGATGGATGGATAGGGGGCCGGGGGTACATCAAAATGAGCTTTGCCCCGAGATCAAGCCTCTCTTGAAAACAAATTGAATTTTCTTCAGAGTCGCTTGTTCTGCCCGTCTATTAGAGCAGCGGCCCTCCATCCCGAGTCAGAAGGCAATTCAAGGAGCGCTCGGCGCCCGCCTGTTTTAATCTTCTTTCTTTCGTTAACGCTGAATTATTTCGCCTCTTCATCTTGCAGCTCCAATCATGATGCATGGGGCTGCTTTGGAAGCCGATGCTGTCTGCTGCGATGCTCCTTTTGATTTATGCACACCTACCTCGTGGCCTTGCATTGTATTTTCTTCTTTCATATAGCAAACTGTAGTCACTATAAAAAGGCACTCCTTAAAGACTGTGATTCCAGTAGTGTGCAATCATCCAATCAGAAGTGACCATTTAGCCCAGCGCATTGAGTTTTTTAATTGGTTGAATGTAGCAAGGTATCATATACCCCAATATTGGGACCCTCTGTCATCTGTGAGTGCTCAGAACTACAGTACATCAGTGAGACGATTGACAGTGCTGGAAAGCTGCAATGGAATCACGGAATTTGCCATATCCTGCGATTTCCGATTGTGTAATACGACATCCTTGGGTTACAAGATCAATGATGGCAGTTAACGAGTTTGACATTCCCTTGTGATTAGAAGTCGTGCAACGTGATGACAGCTGGACACCCCTTTGTGACAACTTTACAGGCGAAAAGATTGAGGAGCACATATCTAAAACAGGAAATGAAGCAAATACAGCGCCCACCATAATATTTGAATACAGTATGATACTGTTAGTTTTGCAGATGATACCAAATTAAGCAGAAGAGCAGATGATGTAGAATCAGATGAAACATCACAGAGGGACTTTGAGAGCACACAGGCTTGGGCAGATGAAATTGAATGTCCGTAAATGTAAAGTATTACACGTAGGAAGTAATAATGAGGTTTAAACACACAATGGGAGGTCCGAAAATCGAAAATACGCCTTAGGAGAAGGATTTAGGAGTCGTAGTGGGCTTGACACTATCAACTGCCAGACAGTGGTCAGAAGCCATTAAGATGCCTAACAGAATGTCAGGTTACACAGGTGGTCCAAAATGCAGCTGCCAGGCTTTTAACACCTTCACATAAATGGACCCACATCTCCCCAATTTTACACTCTACATTGGATGGCAGTGGAATTTAGGATACAGTTCAAAATTCTGGTACTCACTTACAGCGCTCTGCATGGTCAAGTTCCCCAGTATAACACAAACCTCCTTCAGCACTACGCCAAAGGCTAGAAGATCTGCTGAGTTAGATCTCCTTACAGTTCTTCATACCAGATTAAAGACACGTGGGGATCACACATTTCAGGCCATCGCTCCAAGGTTATGGAACAGTCGGCCACTGACGTTGAGATCAGCAGAGTCTATTGATTGGTAAAAGACGCATCTGTTCAGACAGACATTTGGGTGGCACTGACATTTTCATATTGTCCTTTGTTTTGAAATTTCACTTTATTCTATGTCTTACTGCTCAGTGCTTTGTGACTTCTGTCTGTGATACACAATTTATTTTTACTTTACTTACTATAGCGCCTTGATGAGTGGAGTACAAGTCACAGAAGGTTCTGCTCAAGCTTTATAACACACTGGTGAGCCCTCATCTGGAGTACTGGGTGCAGTCTGGGCCTCCAGGCTACAAAAAGAACATAACACTAGAGAAGTTCCAGAGAAGAACTACTGGGCAAATTCAAGGGCTACAGGGGATGAGTTATGAGGAAAGATTAAAAGAGCTGAGCCTTTACAATTTTAGGAGAGATGAAATGAGTGAAGTGTTTAAAATTATGAAAGGAATTAGTCCAGTGGATCAAAACTGTCACTTTAAAATGAGTTCATCAAGAACATGAGGACACGGTTGGAAACTTGTGAAGGGTAAACTTCACACAAATATTAGAAACGTATTCTTTATACAGGAAACCACAGGCACATGGAATAAGTGACGAAGTAGTGTGGTAGACAGGAGGACTTTCAAAACATGACTTAATGTTACTTTAGAAGAATTAGGTGGAATGGACTGGTGAGCTTTTTTGGGATGAATGGCCTGTTCTCATCTGGATTGTTCTAATGTTCTGCAGACCTTACGAGAAGGATTAAGGAGTCTTAGTGGACTTGACACTATCAACTGACAGTGTTCAGAAGCCATTGAGAAGGCTAACAGAATGTCAGGTTATATAGCACCTTTATGTGTGAAGTACAAGGCCAAGGAGGTTCTGCTCAAGCTTTATAACACACTGGTGAGGCCTCATCTGGAGTACTGGGTGCAGTTTTGGTCTCCAGGCTACAAAAAGAACATTACAACACTGGAGAAGTTCCACATTCAGTTGAGTTGAGTTGAGTTGAACATTTTCACTTTAAGTAAATGGAGATTAAGTGGTGACTGAAGTGTTTAAGATTATAAAAGGAATTAGTCCAGTGGATCCCAGTTGTAATGTTACAATAAACTCTTCGACTTGAACACAGGGACACGATTGGAAACGTGTTAATGGATAGATTTAGCACAAATGTTAGAAAGTTTTTTCTTCATGCAGAGAGCCATAGACAGATGGAATAAATGACCAAGTAGTGTGATGAAGAATATGACTCCAGGGACCTGGAAATCTCAACTTGATGTTATTCTGAATAAGTAGGACAAGCTTTTCAGGCTGTATGGCCTGTTTTCGTCAAAACGTTTCTAACGTTCTAATGACAAATGGCCATGGCAACTCAATACAAGACCAGCACTGCCCTCAGATGGTTTGAGTCGCACATCATAGGCAGATCCGTCAGCATGTCCTGGTGAGGAGAGATGTCAAGGGTGAATCAGCCATGAACAGGAGTGCCCTGAAGTTGGTGCGGGGTCATCTACTCTTCACTCTCTACACCACCTTACTGGTCCCCATCACCCATCCTATGGTTTCTCATATCAGTGCCATAATGCACTTGTGAGTCCTCATCTGGAGTTGTGTGTGCAGTTTTGGTCTTCAGGCTACAAAAAGGACATAACAGTTCAGAGAAGAGTGACAAGGCTGCTTCCAGGGCTACAGTGGATGAGTTATGAGGAAAGATTAAAAGAGCTGAGCTTTTTCAGTTTAAGCAAAAGAAGATTAAGAGGTGACATGATGGAAGTGTTTAAAATTGTGAAGGGAATACATCTAGTAGATCAAGACAATGACTTTAAAATGAATTTATCAACAACACAGGGACAAGTCAAGTCAAGTCAAGTCAAGTTGGGGAGCATGCACTGGTACAGTGCGTTGCTGCACCCACTACACGACGAAACAACTCGGGATCCCGGTTGGCAACCCCCCCAGGAAGACACGCGGTCAAGTCCCACCGTCCCACAAAAATGACCCTCTATCTACCGCAGCCAGGTGTTACGTGGTCGACCCCTTGGCCTGGCCCAGCCACTTGGGTCCCCAACAATGAGGATCTTACAAGCAGGATCACCCTCGGGGAAACACGCCACATGGCCGTAGTGCCGTAACTGACGCTCCCTTACAATGTAGGAAATGTGCCTCATTCAGGACTCCATGAGCAACACAAAGTCAAACCAGTGGTACTTAAGGATTTTCCGGAGAGACACAGTACCAAAGGAGTCCAGTCTTCATCTCAGGTCACTGGATAGCGTCCATGTCTAGCAAACCATATAGCAAGATAGGAAGCACCAGGACTCTAAAGACTTGGACCTTCGTCCTTTTGCATAGATATTGGGTGCGCCACACACCCCTTTCCAGTGACCTCATGACCCCCCATGCTCTCCCAATCCATCCACTGACTTCATAGGAATGTCGCTGCCTGAAGTAACTAACCTCTTGACGAGGTCGACACTCTCTCCATGGGCAGACACACTGCTGATGGCTGTGCCTAAAAGGTCATTAAAGGCCTGGATCTTTGGTTTTTATCAGGATACTCAAAAGCCCAGACACTCAGACTCCTCACTCAGTCTCTCGAGCGCCCTGAGCAGAGCCTCCATTGACTCCACGAAGATCACAGCATCGTCAACAAGGTCAAAGTCCGTGAATCCTTCTTCACCAACAGATGCCCCACAGCTGTTGGACCTCATGACCTTGCCCAACACCCAGTCCATACAAGCATTGAACAGATTAGGAGCAGAACACACCACTGAGGAACCCCAGAATCAACTGGGAAAAACACAGAGGTTCTGCCTCCACTCTGCACAGCACTGACAGTACCAGTGGACAGGCAGATCATGATCTCCAGCAACCTCGAGGGGATCCCGCGAACTCTCAGGATGTCACACAGGGCACCTTGATCAACTGAGTAGAACACTTTACGAAAATCGAGAAAGGCTGCAAAGAAACTCTGCCGATATTCACGTTTGCACTCCATGGGAACCCTCGGTGCCAGGATGCCTAAGAAGTCTGCCATCAACCGAACACAGGGACACAGTTGGAAATTTGTTCAGGGTTAATTTCTGAGCCTGCTGTTACCTCCTGAGGATAACTAGGTATCGGCTAGAGTCTCTGCACATCTTACTGATATCTCAGCCTGGACCACCATCTACAGCTCAACCTGGCAAAGATGGAGCTTCTTGTTATCCCTACCTACCTACCAAACAACCAACTAATTCAACTCCCCATCTCTGTACAGCTTGACTCAATGTCATTAACACCTGCCAGGTCACTACGCAACCTTGGGAGCTCATCAACCACCACCCCAACTTTCTTTGACCACATTTCAAATGTCTGTCATGGTATAAAATCTGCAAAATCAGACCTTATCATGGTGAGTATGCAGCACAACTTCTGGTCCAGGCTTTGGTCTTTTTCAGGTCTGGATTACTAGTAGTAGGAGGACCCGCATGTGTCATCAAGCAACTGCAGATGGTCCAAAATGAAGAAGTCCATCTTGTATTCAGCTAGCCAAGATGGGCATGTGTCATTTCATTCCTCAAGCTGCTACACAGTCTCCTTGTAGCCGCACATGTTAAGCTCAAATCCTTGATGTTTGTCTAAAGAGTGGTCAATGGGTCAGCATGTGCGTACATGGAGACACTTGGGAGGTCTTATGCTGCCACTCCACCACTCCGGCCTGCCAGTGAATAGCGTCTGGTGATGCCACTTCGGCATGGTATCAAATCTCAATCCAGACTCTTTCCATTTGTAGCTCCTAGTTTGTGGGGCGAGCTGCCCACCTATATCTGAACATCTGACTCCCTCAACACGTTTAAGAAGAAGCGGAAAATTTTATTTCTGTGAAGATCTGTCAAATTCTTAATGTATGCATTTTGTTCTTTGCATATTGATAATTTATCATGTTTTTTTGTTATGCTAGCTTTAGAGGTCGTCACGTGCTGGTCAAGTTTTGTAACCTGTCCCACTACACTTGCACAAAACAGTTCCTAGAATGGTGTAACTCAATTATGTTTCCTCCTTTGTAAGTCACTTTGGATAAAAGCATCTGCTAAGCAAATAAAGTCAAGATCCACAGATTTACAGTTTTTTGTGAGAGAGCTATGACCATACGGGTGACCCTCCAAGTACACCACACGGTGACCTCGGGCTTCGGAGCTCCACTGGGAAATGCCGGACTCCAACTCTTACCATTTCACCATCATAAAAAGATGGTGACCAGTTTCACGGAATGGAGGGGCTTCCATTCACCCCTAAAACTAAAATCGCTTGTGCCATGAGCTACCCCTACTTTGGGCCACATCCTCGCATTTTAGTTTCATCAGTTTCAACACTGTTAGCAGGCCTCATTCTTCAACTCCTTATTTCAGTCCTCATAATTCATACTCTTCAGTGTTGGAGTGAAGGACACATGAAATGTGGCACTCCAAAGGCAACAGTTCACCAGTATCAGACAGATCTCTTGAATTCATTTTGCCTTCTCTGTGTGTTATTATTGCTTATGGCCCTAATGAAGAGCAAAGGGACTCAACAGCCGCAGGGCATAACTTGGTGGGAACATAAAAAATATATGAAACTGAAAAAAGATAACGCAGCTACATATACAGGATAGCTGTAACAATATATACAGCAAGCTAACAATATACATTCATAAGACAGATAAGTAATGGAGACCCTCATATACAGTACATGAATGAATAATACATGGATACACATGGTACAGAGACGACCCCTAGTTTCAGAACATATAGACCTTCTGCAGTTTGCCTATCAGACACAGACAGGTGTGGAGGACACTCTCATCTCCATGCTCCACAAAGCCTACTTCTACCTGGACAAAGCCAGTACTACAGACACAATCACGTCCTTTGATGTTTCTAGTGTCTTTCACACCATTCTAACTCATCGACAGGGCAAAAAGCTCAAGGCAATGCATCTTGATGCCCTCCACAATCTCCTGGATCATGGACTACCTGACTAACAGAGAGCAGTTTGTGAGTCTGAGGGACTGTGTCTCAGAAATGGTGGGGTGTAACACTAGAGCACCTCAGAGAACAGTCCTATCATCTTTCCTGTTCACCCCTCTACACAACTGACTTCCAGTACAACACCAGCGACTCCACCATCACAGGCTGCATTAATAATGGAGATGAGTCAAAGTACAGGATGGCTATGGAAGACTTTGTCTTGTGGAACAGGGTAAACAACCTGCAACTCAACATCAGCAGGACAAAAGGGCTAATGGTGGACCTCTGGTGTGCCAAGAAGCCTCCTGAGACCTGTCACCATTCAGGAGGAGGATGTGGAAGTGGTGCAGAGCTACAAGTACCTGAGGCTTCATATTAACAACAAAATGGACTGGTCTGACCACAATGTACAAGAAGTGCCACAGCAGACTGGACTTCATGAGGAGACTCTCAGGTCTTTTGATGTGTGCAGCGAGCTGCTGGAAATGTTCTACCAGTCCATAGTAGCTATTGTGGTGCTCTACACTGTGATCTCCTGGGTAAGCAACTTGAGCTCAAAAGAAGCACAATGCCTGAAGAAACTTATCAGGAAAGCGTGTGCCATCACAGGGCCAACCCTGGACACACTGGAAGCTGTAGTACAAGAGTTCCCAAAGTGGTCGATTCGATTTGAACTTTCTAGGGGTCGATAGTTTCAATAAAAAAATTTGGGGGTCAACGACCCCCTTACTACTGCTATTTGTTTGTTACTTCAAAATATCTGTGATTCCAATAGGTACCTAATTAAGAAGTAAAATAATTCAAAAAAACACATTTTTGATAAAAACACATTACATACCAAACTTGCGAATGAAAAGGTAAAATGTGTCACACGTAAGAATGCATGAAAATACACGTAGCACAAACATGTCTGCAAAACTGATCATGTCAATTTTTCATTGTCATCTCCTCCCTTCTCAATGCACTTGTGCCAACCTGCCTGGCAGTGCCTGGATTCCAGCAGAATAAAAGATTTTTGTCTCGTCCTCTTAGCCACTCACGCACTGCTTTCTTCAAGTTGTCATATGTCTTGAATCGACCAACCAGATGTCTTATCAAACGTGTCAAAGCAAGTGCGGACATGAAAAACCGTTGCATGTCCGCACTTGCTCGCAGTGGGACGAGACGATGGATATTCGATATTAGCAGAATCTATCAGTCTTGTATGGTCATGCTTTCATAAAACACCATAAATTGGTTTGTTTGATTTGACATGTACTTATTTGTGATTTGAACTTTGAATATAATTATTTATTGAGGAGCAGTACTACGAAAAAGAAAATCAGAGGACACAGTTTATGTATTCGAGTTTGAACAAAAATCTTCTGTTTCAAGTAAGTACATATTTTATTGTTTTTTTTTTTTATCACAGGGGCTGTCAAAATTGTTTGTTAATAAAAGTTTTTATTTCTTCAGATAATAATATGACTGAACCAAAAACAATTGGACAGTACAGCTTGGATTATTTGTACTTATTTTGAATTTACATATTTATTTCATAAATGTCAAATGTAAAAAAAAAAAACTCTGCTGGTATTTTTTGCTTTAATTTTTGTTAGTGCAGGTTTCGATATTAAATGGTGCACAAGTTAATGCCACGTTCCGTAGTCCTTTTATCTTTTTCAATCATTAATTACAAGTGATTCAAATGAAAAGTTTGATATCTAATGAAATATTTTATATCGAGTACTGAACAAATGTATTCATTTAAGTAAGTAAAATAAATGACTAGGGGGGTCGACGGTTTTAAAAGTTTTTGGTAAAGGGGTCTGCGGCCGAAAAAAGTTTGGGAACTCTTGCTGTAGTAGAAGAGAGGATGGTGAAAATAGAAATTGGAGGCCATCATGAAAAATCTCCTCCAGGAGGCGCCCTCTTTGAACACTTTTAGCCACAGGCTCATTCCACCACAGTGTGCTAAGAAGCGCCTCTGGGGGTCTTTTCTGCCCGCTGCTATCAGGCCATTCAATGCTCCCTCCCAATGTACTCATTAAGTTGTTTTTGAAATATGTGCACAATACACATTTATTTATTGATTAATTGACTGATTGTGTTATTTGTCCTGTGAACGTGTATCCTTGTTTTTTACATTTCTGCTGCTCTATGCATTTAAATTTCCCCATAGGATTAATAAAGTTTACCTAATCTAATATAATAACTGAACAATACACATAAAAGTCAAAGAACAAAATAAGTAGGTAGGTAAACAAAACATGCACACTTGTCCACGAAGAATGACATGTGGACCAATTACAATTACAATACAGGAACAATTACACAAAGAATTGGGGACAGACACACAAAAAGAACAAACACAGCAAAGCTGACGGCTACTTGAACAACCCCATAGGTTAGGCTTACTCACTCACCCCTGTATGCCCATTCCTCTTCACCTGGTCATATACAGTACAAGGGGGAGTCAAGCTAAAGTTAGAAAATGGAACGAACCTTAACAAAACTGATCATGTCATTTCTCAATATTGTCTCCACCCTTCTCAATGCACTTGTGCCAACCTGCCTGGCAGTGCCCAGATTCCAGCAGAATAAAAGATTTTTGTCTCGTCCTCTCAGCCACTCACGCACTGCTTTCTTCAAGTTGTCATCTGTCTTGAATCAACGACCAACCAGATGTTTTTTTTAGCGGTGTAAAAAGGTGGAAATCACACGGTGCCAAATCTGGCGAATAAGGAGGATGTAACAATACCTCAAACTTCAGTTTCTCCAGACAAGCCTCGGTGTTCTTAGCTGTGTGTTATTGTCGTGTAGTAAAAGGACTCCTTGAGACAGCAGTCGCCGCCACCGCTTGGATCAAATAGCAGGCTTCACATTGATCTCCAGCAAGTCGCAGTAACTTTCACTAGTGACTGTAGTACCCCTTGGCATGTAGAGTTCGACAATAACTTTTATTCTGCTGGAATCCAGGCAAGTGCATCGAGAAGGGTGGAGACGACATTGAGAAATGACATGATCAGTTTTGGTAAGGTCTGTTCCATTTTCTAACTTTAGCTTGACTCCCCCTCGTAAATTGCCATCTCTGTATCACCTCAAGGCTCCCAGTTGCGTCTTTATCCCCTCAAAGCCCCAAACTCAAAGTACGACTTGTGCTGACTTATAATCAAGAGTCCCCCGGTTCAGTCCTGACTGCCTCGTATATTTACCATTTTCAGTAGTGAGTTGCACTTATTGTTATTATTATACAGTACACACATACAGTAGAGGCCAAAAGTTTGGACGCACCTCCTCATTCAATGTATTTTCTTTATTTTCATGACTGAAGGCATCAAAACTATGAATGAACACATGTGGAGTTATGTACTTAACAAAAAAAGGTGAAATAACTGAAAACATGTTTTATATTCTAGTTTCTTCAAAATAGCCACCCTTTGCTCTGATTACTGCTTTGCACACTCTTGGCATTCTCTCGATGAGCTTCAACAGGTAGTCACCTGAAATGGTTTTCACTTCACAGGTGTGCCTTATCAGGGTTATTTAGTGGAATTTCTTGCTTTATCAATGGGGTTGGGACCAGCAGTTGTGTTGTGCAGAAGTCAGGTTAGTTGGACGATCATTTATTTTTCAACAGGACAATGACCCCAAACACACCTCCAGGCTGTGTAAGGGCTATTTGACCAAGAAGGAGAGTGATGGAGTGCTGTAAATGGTCATGAAAAGAAAGAAAACACATTGAATGAGGAGCTGTGTCCAAACTTTTGGCCTGTTCTGTACATTTGGTTTGCGTCTGTAACAGACCGTGTACATTTATAGTACTGTACTTGTAAAAGATACCGTTTTTTTTTTTTTTACTTCACGATCACAATACATACTACCACCCTAGGGATCTGACGCGGTTACTTTTTATCTGAAACTGGGAGTAACTGTAGATGTGAGTGGTGTTTTGAGGCAATCGAACTGTAAATTCTCCGATCTGGATAGATAAAAGCTGACACACAAACGCTGGCGAATCTGCCTTCTTCATATCTCATTGTCACTTGATTTTTTTTTTTATTCAATTTTATTGAGTGTTCCTGCTTACGCTGAATTAGTATGCGCCTTACGGCCCGTGATGTCAAAGCCGCACTGACAAAAAAACAGAGACATAGGTATATATAATATTTGGAATTATTCATTTTATGACCTGTATAGTACTTTTCAAAAAAACATTGTGGCACGGATGCAACATTATTCATATTATTCATATTCATTCGCGTACCTTCTTGCGGTTGTAATCAGTGACCGCGTTTTTTATCCCCCCCGATCTTGCCCAGTTTGCACAGGACTCCAGGACGTGCAAGGTGAGCCATGAATGCTCTTCTTTTCTCAGTGGACCGCGTACATGCCTTGCTAAGTACATGTGCTTTGTTATATCACAAGCAACCAGCCACCTGCGTGCTTCTAGCACTGAATAAACTCACGCCTTCTGGTGTCAGCGCGCAGCACCGGGAAAAAAAACGAAGAGACAAATATATGTGACATTTTGAAGAAATCATCATATGACCTGAATAGTATCAATCAAAAAATATCATTGCACTAATGCAATATTATTTCAAAACGAACAGCTCGGGTGTAAATTTGTTACTTGTAAAAGTTAGCATTTTTCACTTTTATTTTCTCAGTGTCGTTCACGCTTTCCCTCCCCTCCTAATCTGACTCTAAGTAACTAACTAACAGCGCCGGCATAAATTCTCAAGAGACGGCGGCATCACAGCTCCAGGATGCTTGTGTTTCAGATGCTCATGCATCGCGGTGGTGCTGCCATGAAAAGAAAGCTCCGCTTTGTATAATCTGCATTCGACTTTTTTTCTTTTTCGCTGAAGTGCTCCCTCACTTTAGAAAGTTTCTGTCTCAATTTTTTTCCATCTCCTTCCCCCTCCTCTATCCGACTCTCCATTGCAACCACGTTTATATTCCTCTACATTCTTCTTCTCCTCAGACGTTCTTCTTCGTTGGTAGGACAGTGTGCAGTCTTGACAAACATTGACATATGATACGGCCACCGGACGTTCATGTAGTGCATTGCTGTTACAAAAACCAATGTGGTTCTTTGTGGCTGGAGTGTCTATAGAAGGTTCTGTTTATGATGCGTCGACAATAAAAAATCCACGTCGATGATTTTTTGTAGTCGACGTCGTCGATCACGTCGACTAATCGTTGCACCCCTAATTACCTGACATCTCTACATTTCAATTTTTTTCTGATGATTTCAATAGTTTCTAGGACCCCGGGCTTACACAGCTTGTCAGCTAGTAAAAATCTAATCGTTGTCTTGCAGTTTACTCCTCAAATATCCATCCCCATATCTGAGTATACAAGAAAGTCCAGGGGAGCACTCCCGGTTTTTATTTTTCTAACTGGGATCACTTCAGCTGCCTTTCAGGATTAACTATTAGACTCCACACAATCTGAGGTTCTAAAACAAAGCCCAAAATCAAGCAACTATCCTGGCTAACAGCAGGGAGGCTCTTGCTGTCTCAATGGCTCCAAGCACTCCTGGCCGGTCTGCACCTGCAGAATGGCTTGCTGAATGCCCGACTCTCATGGCTCCATAGAAGCTGTGTCAGCTTCTCCAATCTCAAAAGTAAATGTTAGTAACACAATTGTCAGCTCTAAGAAAGTTCCTCGTAAAAAAATAAATAGCAAACCAAATCCTATTTTCTAGGTGTATTGATATAGATGGCCTTTCTGCATTACAAATTTACTTGTCAGCTTCTAGTGGTACAGGCTGTTATAACACTTCAAAAGACATGTTGTCCTTTTTTATGGCAATGCTCTAAACAGCTTCTCAAAGGACAGTGTAATATAATTTATATATATATATATATATATATATATATATATACACACACACAGGTACATATATACATACACACACACACACACACACACACAGGGTGGTCCAGATCTAATTATGCAGACAGATCCAGATTGTCTGGATGACTTTGATTTATGCGGGGATGATTCCAGTTCGGCACAAAGACGATTCTTCATGTCGTCAGTTCGCACACTTCTTGATGGTCCGGGATTTTTCAGGTGATTTTCTATGTAATAAACTTAATAAGTTATAGCATTTTTTATAGATAGATAGGTAGATAGAAAAGGCACGATAGATAGATAGAAAGATAGATAGATAGATAGATAGATAGATAGATAGATAGATAGATAGAAAGGTAGATAGAAAAGGCACGATCGATAGATAGATAGATAGATAGATAGATAGATAGATAGATAGATAGATAGATAGATAGATAGATAGATAGATAGATAGATAGATAGGATATTCTCACACATGCATGTCAGTGGATCATCCTCTGGGCTCTTCTGAGGTATGTACTTTCACCCCTGGTCGAGAGGGAGCACTGGAACTAACCTTATCCCCTGTTTTTCCCTCCACAGTGCCAGGAAGACGCTCAGTGAAGGTAACTGACTCTGCCCCTTCTGCTTATTCTGCTTATTCATAACAATATCCCATGGTTCCCGAAAGGAAGGCATCACTCGTTACAAGAACACACTGCAGAATGGAACTCCTTCCCACCATGACTATCACAGGCTTACTAGACAGGAAAGGGACCCTGACTTTTTTTTTTTTTTTTTTTTAGCAACACTGAGTGCACATTTTGCTCAGGTGATTATCCTAATTAAATGAGGATGACCAGGTCAGTTCTCCAACATTTTCACTTTGTGGATCTGCAGTTCCTACCAATGACTACAATATATATCTATCTATTATATAAAAAAACTTTTGGGTCGAGATGTGATCATCTCGGAGAGACATTTTGAAGTCCCGTGAGACTTCTTGCACGTCACGCCCTACTTACAAACAATTTCTTGGAGACTCTAACGTCCCACGAGACAAGGAAGTGAGACAAAAGGACAGTTGCTGTACAGGCTTTTAAATGATCGACACGCAGCGTGACATGCAGATCATGCAGCTCGGTAGCAGCAAGCCAGCAGCTGATCCTTCTTTAGCGTTTGTTCAGCCCTTCCCCTTCACAACGTGAGCAGCAGAGACGCGAAGTGGAGAGCTTGAAGCTGCATTTCCACAAACAGCGTTGGTAATTGGATCAAAACTGATAGCAAAGACGTACAGGCAGAGTCTTATCCATCACACGATACCATCATGAAGGCATCTGACTGTTTCAATCTTCATTCTGTAGTATGACAATGATCCAAAAAACACAGAGACAAAATCATAAAAATAGGAAAAGGGACCCCTGCACCAGAACATATGGCCACCACAGAGCACTGATTATGGAGCCAATTTGGGACTACAAGTGAGACGTCCAAAGTCTGCAGTGGAGAAGGGCCAAGGGGACAAGAGACAGGCGAGGACCTGCAGAAACTGCATGACAGTGGAGCTGAGAGAAGGCAAAGAGTGGGCACACCAAGCTTTCATTTCATTTACACATTTCTATCTGTTTGCTGTTCTTTCTGAGATGTTCATTGATTAATAAAAGTTATTCTTGCCTTTGTTTTTGAAAGCATTCATGCTTTACAGCAGTTTTCACAAGTACTTAAGGCTTTTGCTTAGTACTGTATATGATAGATAGATATGGAAGACACTATATGATAGATAGATAGATAGATATGGAAGACACTATATGATAGATAGATAGATAGATAGGCTGACCGGAGCTGTGGCCGTAAGGTGGTCGGTGCCTGTCGCGGCGGCAATCCCCAAACCCGTTGGTGGACACCGGCGGTGAGGGATGCCGTCAAGCTGAAGAAGGAGTCCTATAGGACCTTTTTGTCCTGTGGGTCTCTGGAGGCAGCTGATAGGTACCGACAGGCCAAGCGGAATGCGGCTTCGGTTGTTGCTGAGGCAAAAACTCGAGCATGGGAGGAGTTTGGAGAGGCCATGGAGAACGACTTTCGGACGGCTTCGAGGAGATTCTGGTCCACCGTCCGGCGTCTCAGGAAGGGGAAGCAGTACAGTGTCAACACCGTATATGGTGGGGATGGTGCGCTGCTGACCTCGACTCAGGACGTTGTGGGTCGGTGGGGGGAGTACTTCGAAGACCTCCTCAATCCGACTAACATGCCTTCCAATGAGGAAGCAGAGCCTGGGGACTCTGAGGTGGGCTCTCCCATCTCTGGGACTGAAGTCACCGAGGTGGTCAAAAAACTCCTTGGTGGCAGGGCCCCGGGGGTGGATGAGATACGCCCGGAGTTCCTTAAGGCTCTGGATGTTGTAGGACTGTCTTGGTTGACACGTCTCTGCAACATCGCATGGACATCGGGGACAGTGCCTCTGGATTGGCAGACTGGGGTGGTGGTCCCCCTCTTTAAAAAGGGGGACCGGAGGGTGTGTTCCAACTATAGAGGGATCACACTCCTCAGCCTCCCTGGAAAAGTCTATTCGGGGGTTCTGGAGAGGAGGGTCCGTCGGATAGTCGAACCTCGGATTCAGGAGGAACAGTGTGGTTTTCGTCCTGGTCGCGGAACAGTGGACCAGCTCTACACCCTTAGCAGGGTCCTGGAGGGTGCATGGGAGTTTGCCCAACCAGTCTACATGTGCTTTGTGGACTTGGAAAAGGCGTTCGACCGTGTCCCTCGGGGAGTCCTGTGGGGGGTGCTCCGGGAGTATGGGGTACTGGACCCCCTGATAAGAGCTGTTCAGTCCCTGTACAACCGGTGTCAGAGCTTGGTCCGCATTGCCGGCAGTAAGTCGAGCCCGTTTCCAGTGAGAGTTGGACTCCGCCAGGGCTGCCCTTTGTCACCGATTCTGTTCATAACTTTTATGGACAGAATTTCTAGACGCAGCCAGGGTGTTGAAGGGGTCCGGTTTGGTGGACTCAGGATTGGGTCACTGCTTTTTGCAGATGATGTTGTCCTGTTTGCTTCATCAGGCCGTGATCTTCAGCTCTCTCTGGAGCGGTTCGCAGCTGAGTGTGAAGCGGCTGGGATGAGAATCAGCACCTCCAAATCCGAGACCATGGTCCTCAGCCGGAAAAGGGTGGAGTGCCCTCTCAGGGTTGGGGGCGAGATCCTGCCACAAGTGGAGGAGTTTAAGTATCTCGGGGTCTTGTTCACGAGTGAGGGAAGAATGGATCGTGAGATCGACAGGCGGATCGGTGCGGCATCCGCAGTGATGCGGGCTCTGCATCGGTCTGTCGTGGTGAAAAAAGAGCTGAGCCGTAAGGCAAGGCTCTCAATTTACCAGTCGATCTACGTTCCTACCCTCACCTATGGTCATGAGCTATGGGTAGTGACCGAAAGAACGAGATCGCGAATACAAGCGGCTGAAATGAGTTTCCTCCGCAGGGTGTCTGGGCTTTCCCTTAAAGATAGGGTGAGGAGCTCAGTCATCCGGGAGGGGCTCAGAGTAGAGCCACTGCTCCTCCGCATCGAAAGGAGTCAGATGAGGTGGCTCGGGCATCTGATCAGGATGCCTCCTGGACGCCTCCCTGGTGAGGTGTTCCGGGCACGTCCAACCGGGAGGAGGCCCCGGGGAAGACCCAGGACACGCTGGAGGGACTATGTCTCCCGGCTGGCCTGGGAACGCCTTGGGATTCTCCCGGAAGAGCTGGAAGAAGTGGCCGGGGAGAGGGAAGTCTGGGCTTCTCTCCTTAAGCTGCTACCCCCGCGACCCGACCTCGGATAAGCGGAAGAGGATGGATGGATGGATGGATAGATAGATATGGAAGACACTATATGATAGATAGATAGATAGATATGGAAGACACTATATGATAGATAGACAGATAGATATGGAAGACACTATATGATAGATAGACAGACAGACAGACTAGTGAAACACATGGATCTACCGGTATGTCCCTAAAATGAAACAACATTCAAACCCAAGTTAAAAAATAAATAATTTATGAATCCTGAACATGTATGTACCATGTTATTAGGGAATATCAATAAATGGGTTGGTGGGGACAGCGCTTAAATTGAAATAAAGTTTTCTGCCCACAAGAAAAATGGCCCCCACGTTGTCACTCCCTAACATCTTTTGAAACTCCAGAACATATTAGGTTATGAGCTTTCAATTAAGACAAAGAGCAAAGTCTTAGCCCCATTAGTTTGTAAGTAAAGGTGTAACAGACATACAGACATTTGCATCTTATACACATATACATTTTATATACAGTATACAGCATTAATCAGCCAGGCAGCAAACATCTCCCACGCCCTCTCAGTTGCAAGAAGCAGATCATAGTCAAGTTATATATGTGTGCTGATTGGCCAACCAATCACAAGCGTTACCTGGAGGGTAACCACCCAAATAATTATAAATATTAATTAGTCAGTCAGTCATTTTCTAATCTGCTTTGTCCTGAACAGGACTGCAGGGTTCTGCTGGAGCACAACTGGGCACAGGGCGAACACACAAAAACACACCCAACTCCCACCCCTGCCCAAACCCAATCACCTACTAGGGTCAATTTAGGACCACCAATTTACCTAACCTACATGTCTTGTATATGAAAACGTAGACCTCAGCATTATTTTTACTACATGCATTATGAGAAATGTGTGTGATGCACCACTTGTTGGAATGACAAATGCAATGCATGCAATTACTACAAATGTTTGAGATGCACCATTTGTTGGAATGACAGAGATACAGCAATCAGATGGACATGCAGATAATCTTTTTTTTTTATTTTTACGGTGTATATGCCAAGTCAGTGCCTTCTAGAGACCTTTAAAACAACTGCGCACTTCAAACCACCCTCAGATACAGGAATCTCTGGAGGTTCTCCTATGCTGCCACCTGCTACGCTGAGGATGACCAAACAGCCCCTTGAGAGGTTCTCATGGTCACACCAAACACCTCACTCTCACACTCGTCTTTCTTTCAGCTTGCAGGTGTAGCCGCGCTCATGAGGAATAAGCCCACTTTAAAGAAGAGGCATCTTAACACTAATTTGGGGTGATAGAGTTTTTGGCTCCACTGGCTAAGTATGGTTTGGAGGCCTCAGTCTGCATTCCTGGAGCCCAGCAGGAATATGGCGTGACGGGAGTGCCACCCAGGCCAAGAGACCCCAGTTACACAGTATCTGTATTAGAGACACCTTAATTAAGGATGATCGCCTTCTGGCAGTCCTTTAATCCCACCCTGGTATCTACAGGACCACCGCCTGTGACTATGTAGGTTGTTATTTGTTCTAATTATGGACCTTCTTGGCTCTCTCCTATCCCATGCCAATGTCCTGCCCTTTCTACAGATGGCAACAACAAAATAAAGATGTCTCTCTAATCTCAGCAAAATATGACAGAGATAAAACATCTAAGGATATTAGCATTTGGGGGTTTGGGCTTCTTTAATTCTTTTGGTAACATATTCTGTCACATCTGACTTTGGAGGGTAACAGTCTTGTGAAACAAGCCTGGCAGACATTTTCTTTTAAGAAGAGTGATGATGATTTGAGACAAAAGTGTGCAGCTGCATTCAAATGATCAAGCACACATGCCAAGCACTGCAGATGGCCTTTGTTATTTTCTTTTTTTAAATTTGAAGAAAATTAAGGATCATTTTGTGTGCATTTTATTATTACGGACTGGAGGCAGATGGAGGCACTAGAGGCAGGAAGATGAAAGCCCTCCATTTTAAATGGCATGCCCAGGTGCCCAGGTGCCCTTGTGAGAGTCCATGATAACAGCAATGGCTGCCGCCTACAAGACCTGCTTGTGTTAGCTTGTGGGGCAGCAGGGTGGCACAGTGCTTAGTGCTACTGCCTCAAAGCTCCAGCAGGTGGGTAAAACTCTGAAATGTTCACCATCTCTGGGGGTTTTGCTCCCAAAGTAAACTTATTTGGCCTCACAGGAGCCTGACTGGTTGTGTAAGGGTGGTCCGGTGCTACATTCAGAGATGTTCTAGGCTTGAACCCAATGTGGGTGGGATAGGTCCCAGCTCCCCACAATCATGGCCTGGATTAAGGTGATTTGAGAATTTGTAAATTTAACTTGCTGTGGTATGAATACGTGTGCACTCCGGTGGCTTGTTCCTTCCTGGGTGGTCCCTCTCTCTCTCTCTCTCTATCTCTCTCCAAAAATACTGGAATAAGCTGGTTCTTTAAATGGCTTGTGGACACAATGTACCACTCATAAATGAAACCATTTTCCCTCTATGGTCATAAATACTGCCTCTTAGTGGCTCACTCATTTGGAAAAAATGGCACCGTACTGCTAAGACGAGATTCACAATGTGATCCCTTATGGTGGTCTTGACCTGCGAGGCTCAGACTGGCACATATTATCTGGAATGCATTGCTGAGCTGGCATCCTCCCCACAGGCATACGATTCTGTCTCAGTGCTGACTCATGAAAGACCAGCTGGCATCAAGGGGGCATTTCCATATGGCAGCCTCTCGATAGTAAGAACGTTTTCAGGGTCTTCATATGTAGCATCAGTAGGGCACTTGAGTGCTGGCCAATCTGTGCTCTCGTGCCACAGTGCGCAGAGAACAGGGCGCGTATTGTGCTTCTGGGCAACACAGACGTTCTTTGTCAAATGGCACAGTCAGGAACAAAATGACAGCACTGGCTTCACTGGGCTGTAAGATGTACAATTTAATTATTGGGGGGTGCTGACAATCGCAGCCATTCAGGCTTTTTGGCCGTGGCATTGTCATCCAAACAGTGGACTCTTGTCCTGAACACTTGGCGGAAATGGGGCCCAAAAATGCTGCTCCAAAAAATGACAACCCTCTTAAAAGACACGAAGTAGTCATTTAGTGAAAAACACAGCTTCACTCAGCACACTGGTCAGCTTCTGGTCAATGCCAGCCGGGTTCACCAGCAATCTGCCGCTCTGGATTAGGGAGATCAGCTCCAAATTCAGCATAGTCAATATCAGCAAATTTGGCATTTATCAAGTGTGATGCTTAAAAAGATTCCTCACATGTTATATGCGGAGATATATATAGATATATATATATATATATATATATATATATATATATATATATA
>JANRMT010062857.1:29477415-29504445 GCA_026402145.1 Polypterus bichir lapradei | reverse complement strand
ACACACACACACACACACACACACACACACACATACATACTGTATATATTTTATATATATATATACACACACACACACACACACATGTACATACATATACATATATATACATACATCCTTATATTATTTCGCTTGTGTCTGTTCATGCTTGAAATAAACAATGGTTGCTCACAACTTCTATATCCCTCCACAACAATGGCGAGGAATCTGTGCTCCTGGCAGAATTTTGTTCTTTGGCTTATCTTCAGTTCTTCAATGTGACTAATTATCGACTGTGGTATTTGACTGTTTATTCGGTGGCATACTTTGTAACTGACAGAAACTGCATTATGACACTACTTCTTTACACCTCCTTTTTCCTTCACTTCAAGGTAAGCCTCCCGATAAAATGAAAAGGCACATACAGCCTAGCTATAAACAACAGAAATGGTCTTGCCGGCATACATACTCACACCAACATGCAGAAGCAGAAACATCGACATCATGCCAGACCAACCAGCACAGGCAAGATGCCTTACAACAACAAAGACAAACCACAGAGCGACATCATCTGAAGATCAGCGGCAGCAAGTCTCACTCCCAGACAGTGAGTGAAAAACAAATCATACACACAACCTTTCTGAAGAGCAGCGGCAAACTGCCAAACAACAAGTAACATTATGATGGAAAAACTACAGAGATTTCATAACACTGACAACTCAAAACAAGATATTCCTTTTATATTAAGGCGTAGACAATTCCCCGTTCCTTTAGCACATCGTACGACTATCACCAAGTCACAACAACAAACGTTTAACAACATTGGAGTTTATTTGCCAGGCCCAGTTTTTACCCATGGCCAGTTGTACACTACATTTTCAGAGTTACATCAAAATGCGGGTTAAACATACAGGTTCTTGCGGGTTACACACAGGGGAATATTCTCGCTGACAATAATGTTTATTCAACAAATTGCGTTTTCTGACAATTATTATAGACACCGGTATACTACATCACCTGACAGCCACACTTCACGCATACTGACTTACATGTGGCCTGCATTTCCCTTCTTATCCAATATGTTCTGTTAACCTCTTCACGTTACAACAGCATGAATATTTACAATACAAAGTGTAAGCGACTATAATAACATCCCATATTAGTCACGTGACTATTCTAATGTGGAGTCCCCTGACAAGTCAGTACTTATTAAAATAATCTCCTTTCTTACTGTAACGTGTGATGTTTTTTTCTTCCTCATCATCATTTCATTAACATTTTTATACAAATATACTGTATATACATATACATATATGTATAATGAAGAAGAGTCAATAAAAAACAGAAAAGTTTGGGATGGCAACGTGGCCCTCCCAGTTTACTAAAAAAAATCCAGAAATAAAAACAATGCTCAGTGGCGAGAAATCGATGAAAAGAGGCAAGTGCCACATAGCCAAGTGTCCTCTAATTATTCAGTTGTGCTGTCAGGTCCTTCAGCTTGCAGCTTATATATACATCTACACACCATTCAGCCCATTTGCTTAGCTAATAGCTAAGCTGCCCCCAGAATGAGGACAGTGTCCTCCAGGATGCAAATTCAGGGCTATCTAATGCCAGGCAGCAGCACTAACTCTGTGCCACTACATGTCTCTATAGGCAACTCAGTCACCCACATTGGACTCAAACCCAAGACCCCTTGCTCTACTGACTGTGCTAGTTGGACTCTTTTGCTTAGTGACTTCTGATACTACTGTCTTTTGAATCCCATATCAATAATGTTACATGTGCAATGCTATGGAGATGAATAAAAATGATGACCGTCTACGACCCTCCCTCACACTAAATAGCACAGCCATCCTTACTCACGTGTTGGTCACTTTCTGTATTGATTTTTGTAATGCTCGTCTCTTTGGTCTCCTACAAAAGCTTTTCCATAAATTCTAGCTTGGTCAGAACCCGTATTGTAACTCAAACCCCCTCCACATCGCACATTACTCCATCTCTTAAACGGCTTCATTGGCTTCCTGTAAAATTCTGCATTGAATCTTTACTTACTTGAAAAGCACTCTATAACATTGCTCCATTATACCCTTCAGAATTCATACATGTTTTTAGGAACTCTTTACCACAAAACATTCGGGACACAGACTCCCTATTCATTTTTAAATCCTGTCTTAAAACTCACTCATTTATTTTATTTGCGTATTAGTTCTTTATTTACTTTTTATTGCTTTATGCCCTCCCCAACATAACCTATCGTCTATGGCGGAAGAGTGAAAGCTTTAGATACGTCAAAATTTTTGATCTCCTTTTTTCAACGGGTCTCGACGTTTTAGGGTCCCCTAATACCGAATACGTTGAATTCTCGATGATGGGTGCATATGTTTTTGTGTGTGCGTGTTCGTGGCTGTGTGTTACAGTTTCTAGTGGATGAATTAAATAATACCAATAATTCTAATGCATTTTATGGGTCCACTACAATTAATTCCACGTTTTTGCTTTGTGCCCTCTCCCACCACAGCCTATTATCTACAGGGGAGGAGCGAAAGCTTTACATTCATCTAAAACTTCGATCTCCGGTTTTCAACGGATCAAGACGTTTTAGGGTACCCTGATACACAGTTTAGTTTTCATCAACAATGATTATGTCTCAGTTTTCGTTATTAAAGGTCACAGAAAAAATTGACGAGAATTTTTCTGGGCTGGGCAAGTTAACGTGTTATTATTGCGTTAACGCATTAATTAATTAATGCTGACAATTATTTTATCGCGCATTAATGCAGTTATTATTATCATTATTATTATTATTATTATTTTGAAAGCCTCAGTCTCGCTAGCGATCGATAGAGATCAGTGATCTTCTTGTTACAGTGATTTTCAATACGCTTTTGCTAGAAGGAAAGTTAGCTTTGTTGATTTGACCTCGATTCCCTGCACGTGTGTGAGTAGCGAAGAGCAAACAGCTTCTAAAATGGCACGTGGAGTGATACCAAAGTGAATGCTCGCAGCAAAATAATCCGTGGATAACTTTTATATCGATATATACACTTATATTTTGCAAAAGCTACAGGTTTAGATGAGATAACTGCATTCACAAAATGGCAAAAAAACGTATTTAGATTTGCATACACTCTATGACGTTAGGCCGTAATCTTACTGCTTTGTTGATTTTCAGTTTCATAGATATATGTTGATATGCATGTTTGCTTATTGTTGGTTTTATGATTTTATTGTGTGCACAATGTCTTTGGGTGTTTAGAAAGTTGACTTGAAATAAAATGTATTGTTATTAAATGTATTATTTTGAGCACAGTCTAGGGACGTGGGGGGCTTGGTTTAAATTGGGATGTATAGCAAGTGTCATGGCTCCTTCTCATAAGGTGTAATCTGTATCGTTAATCTCTGTTCTCTCATTCTTTCTGTTTTGTATGTGGTTCTTGTAGTGCTTAAAGTTTAATGAAACACAAGTAACTCCAAGAGTTCAAAAACTCTGACTGAATCTCCTATGAGACAAATGAGGAGTATCTCTGTGAAAACCTGCTACTTAAAAATGGTGGTCTTTGAAACCTTATCAATAAACATGCGGTAGCAAAGCCAAGAGGTTCTGGAGACCAGATTGACGAAAAGGAAAAATATAAAATAATAATGGACGTGTTAGGTTAACACTAATCACAATGGGCAGTGAAATCAGAAGGTTGGCTTAGATTTTGAGAAGTTTAGTCGCTCTCTTCTTGATCTTTCCTCCTCGCTCATCTTGAAGGTAAAAGGTCCAAATCCAACAGTAATAACAATAACAGTGGCAGCTGGCAGGACGGATCTGTATTGTCTTTGTGGTCAAGGTTCAAATTTGGGGTGGACAGGCTCAACTGTGTTGTCAACTAAGCGTCTCTCTTATTTGGATACCTCACTTCCCGCTTTATCTGTTATTTAGCTGCATGTGGTCGTTGGGACAAAAAACAACCTTAAGACTCCCTATCAGTTTTACTGTATTGGTGAACTTGTAGATAGCATCAGCTAACTCTTAAGAATTACCCCGTGAAGAGGACATGGACCCCCCCTCTGCAGTCAGGACAGGTCGTATCTCGTCTGAGACGGACATGTAGTCGAGTGCAGCTGTGGCACAAACTGAGCAGGACAGGCGAGAACCTGCCTCGGGCAAATATATGGCAGCTCATTGTGTGAACGTACAACATGCGCGTATCACAAAGATGAGTTTGTCTGCTTGGGTTGAATGTGAAGTGAGGTGCATGCACAAAATTAAAAAGTATGTGCATGCGCCATCTCACCAAGTGCAAGTCTCACTTGTATAAGCTTCTACATCTTCCATAGAATTAACACCAACTCCTGTGGCTGTGGTTGGGCGTGAGCAGAGAGGACTGCTCCATAAACAAACACACACACACACACACACACACACACACACACACACACGCATGCACGCACAAATACGCAGACACACACGCACAGATCTTTCATTTATATACAGTATGTCTAATATAGTCTAATTTTTTTATCAATAGCGCCTGATGACCCTGACTCTCTTGATTCAATGACACAATGTCTTGTGTTTAGGAGTGGAAAAATAGTAATTTTCTCAAACTAAATAAGGAGAAATCAGAAATCTTAGTGATTGGCAAAAATGGATATAGTGAGGGTATTAAAAATAAACTTGATGCATTAGGATTAAAAGTCAAGACGGAGGTAAAGAATTTAGGGGTAAGTATTGACTCTGACCTGAATTTTAAATCATATATTAATCAGGTCACTAGGACAGCATTTTTTCACTTAAGAAACATAGCAATAGTTAGACCTCTTATATCACTGAAAGTTGCTGAGAAATTAGTTCACGCGTTTGTTTTCGGTCGACTAGATTACTGTAACGCAATCCTCTCAGGACTACCTAAAAAAGACATAAATCGTTTGCAACGAGTGCAGAATGCAGCTGCTAGAATCCTAACTAGGAAAAGAAAATCCGAACACATTTCTCCAGTTTTGATGTCACTACACTGGTTGCCTGTGTCATTCAGGATTGACTTTAAAATTCTGCTTATGGTTTATAAAGCCTTAAATAATCTCGCCCCATCTTATATATCGGAATGTCTGACACCTTATATTCCAAATCGTAACCTCAGATCCTCAAATTAGTGTCTCCTTAGAATTCCAAGAACAAAACTTAAAAGAAGTGGTGAGGCGGCCTTCTGCTGCTATGCACCTAAAATCTGGAATAGCCTGCCAATAGGAATTCGCCAGGCTAATACAGTGGAGCACTTTAAAAAACTGCTGAAAACACATTACTTTAACATGGCCTTCTCATAACTTCACTGTAATTTAATCCTGATACTCTGTATATCCAACTCATTATAATAACTATTCATGGTGGCTCTAAAATCCATACTAACCCCTACTCTCTCTTCTGTTTCCTTTTCCGGTATCCTTTTGGTGGTGGCTTGTGCCACCACCATCTACTCAAAGCACCGTGATGTTCCAACAATGATGGATGGATTAAAAGCCAGAAGTCTGTATGACCATCAACATCAAGTGACTTCGTGAGAACCCTAACTACAAACAGGACTGTTTCATTTATGTTAGGTAGAATGCCCAGAGGGGACTGGGCGGTCTCGTGGCCTGGAACCCCTGCAGATTTTATTTTTTTTCTCCAGCCGTCTGGAGTTTTTTTTTTCTGTTTTTTCTGTCCACCCTGGCCATCGGACCTTACTCCTTTTCTATGTTAACTAATTTTGTCTTATCTTAAGTTCTTATTTTGTCTTTTATTTTTCTTTTCTTCATTATGTAAAGCACTTTGAGCTACTTTTTGTATGAAAATGTGCTATAGAAATAAATGTTGTTGTATATTCAATTAATGATCATTATTATTCATGGTGGCTCCAAAATCTGTACTAACCCCTACTTACTCTGCTGTTCTTTTTCCGGTTTTCTGTGGTGGCGATCTGCACCACCACCACCTAATCAAAGCACCATGATGTCCCTACATTGATGGATTGAAGGCCAGAGTTCCACATGACCGTCACCATCAAGTTCTACCACATGAAGCTTGTAAACCATGAGGACCGATTGAGATCATTTATGTCAGGTAGAATACCTAGATGGGGCTAAGTGGTCTCGTGGCCTAAGAAGCCCTGAAGACTTTGTTTTTTTTTTCTCCAGCCCTCTGGAGTTTGTTTTTTTTTTTTTGTCCTCCTGGCCATCGGACTTTACTTTATTCTTTGTTTCTTAGTATTGCCCAAGCTTATTTTTAGATTTTTTTTCTTTTTTCATCTTGTAAAGCACTTTGTATGAAAATGTGCTCAATAAATAAATGTTGTTATTAGACTGAAAGTTGATCAGCGTGAAACCAAACGTGTCTGAAGCTATTTAGAGCAATTTGATCTTTTGAAAAAATGGTTTCAAAATGCACAAATATCCAGAGTGTACGTATAATTTTTTTTTTTTTTTCTGTCCTCCCCGGCACATCGGACCTTACTTTTATTCTATGTTAGCTAGTATTGCCTAATTTTATTTTTTATATTTTGTCTTTTCTCATCCTGAAAAGTATTGTGAGCTACATTTTTGTATGAAAATGTGCTATACAAATAAATGTTGTTGTTGTTGTATTAAGGTGGTATGTAATAGATAGATATGAAAAGCACTGTTTAAGTGAAAGGTGCTATAAAATAAAGATAGATATAAAAGGCACTATATTATGAAAGAATATATAGACGGATATGCAACGTTGTATATGATAGACAAGCTGTATGTGGCCTTCAGGACAAAAAAAAAAAAAAAAAACAACCCAAAGACTTCCCATCAGTTTTACTCTATTGGTGAACTTGTAGGTGGCATCAGCTAACTCTAAAGAATCACCCAGGGCAGAGGATGTGGACCCCCCTCTGCAGCCAGGACAGGTCGTATCCTGTCCGAGACGGACGTGTAGTCGAGTGCAGCTGTGGCACAAACTGAGCAGGACAGGCCGAAACCTGGCTCAGGCAAACCTACGGAGGCTCGCTGTGTGAACGTACAACATGCATGTATCACAAAAATGAGTTTGTCTGCTTGGTTTAAATGAGAAATGACGTGCATGTGTGGCTGAGTTAGTTTATTATGTTTTATTTTTGTGAACATTCTCAAAACTGTTTTTTTTTTTTTTTAACACTGAAATGCTTCTGTTTTATATATTGTGAATTTTGTTTCATGTGAATCAATATCAATGTACCTTTTATATATACTTCCAGTTTGCCTGTTGTAGCAGGGGGGACTTTAATTAAAGTAACACCCATAGAACGCACATGTAGCGTACAGCAGACTCCTGGCAAAAGCTGGATGACGCTTTTGCAGGAGACTGAGAGAGCGTCTGTCGCTGCGTGTGCTGACTGTGCTCCTTACTGCTTGTCTTGTAGTTGGATGACGTTGTTGCAGAATAAACGGCAGAATCCGGATATTGGTGTGTCTGTCTTCTTTTAAATCATCAGCAACCATTTTAAAGTCGCTACACATGCAAGTGCTGATAAAATTGAAAAGTGTGTGCATGCGCCATCTCACCAAGTGCAAGTTTCTACATCTTCAGTAGAATTCACCTCTTGCGGCTGTGGTTGGGCGTGAGCAGAGAGGTCTGCTCCATACACACACACACGTCTTTCATAGTGAGAAGTGAGGTGCATGCAAGTGCTGAAAAAATGCAAAAGTGCACGCATGCGCCATCTAGTGGCTGTGGTTCAGCGTGAGTAGAGCGGATTTTTCCATACACATACACACACAGGTCTTTTGCAGTGAGAAGTGAGGTGCATTCAAGCGCTAAAAAAAATGTAGAAGTGCCTGCATGCGCCATCTAGTGGCTGTGGCTGAGCGCGGGCAGCGCGGACTGCTCCAATCACACGCACGTCTTTCGTTTACATGTGTCTAAAGCCTACCAGATCTAAATGGACGGCACAGCTTTCCTTCTTGTATTCTGGGAGGATGATCCTTGGTATCACAGATGGCGCGCACACGCCGTACGTTACATACAGCCGATGACTACCTGCAGCTCTCACTTTACAGACTGGCAGCCTTTACCTGACTACTGGTTTCGTTCAAAGAGTGGAGGCAGTCGCATGTGGCGCTGCTGTTACTTCAGCTGAGGCGGCTGCACCTGTTTGTTTCAATTTAAGCATCAAAGAGTTTGCTCGAAAAATGAAGGGCTGCATTAATTCTAGCCTTCTGAATAGCCTAGGCACCACTCCAGAGGTTGAACTATTGAATGCTTTCGATAAAAGACACCCTGCAAGCTGAGTCTGGATGCACGGACTAGCAACAAGAAGTACGGCTCACTTGGAACGAAGACCACAAGGCTCAACTACCCCCAAAGTGGGTTGCTCTACTGAGCCCCGGACTCGGTGGGTTAATCAGTCAAAATGACTGGAGGTAGAAGCTGGAGAGGCTTACACTTTCAAGCATGCTAGAAAATAGAGCCATCTTGAATACTTAAGGAAAGAGAAGAAAATGACGGCTCTGTAGCACTTTGTGCGGGATGAATAGGAAAGCATTTTGCTATTGAACTGTCATCCACTTTAGGCCGATGTGAGAGCCTCTCAAAGTGTTCTCCATCAGACACTTGCTATACAGCCTTAGTTTAACCAAGCTCCCCACATCTCCTGGTCCAAAGTCGCTCATAAAGGCAGGCAGGCTGTAATTGCCGAAGCTGGCACCATGCAGCGCGTGGCAAGGTCACCGTGACTAATGAGGTGCCTAAGTGGAGATGCTGCTGCTGCTGCTAAAGTGAACAGCCAAGCAAAAGCACAAAGCAGCGTCTTCATCGTGGGCCAGTGGCTCAGCTGCCAGCAATGTGCTGCGGAGGGGCTGAGCGAGTGGCAGGAGGCTCCCTGAGGACAAGTTAGAACAACCTGGACGAGAACAGGCCATTCAGCCCAACAAAGATCACCAGAATAACATCAAGTCAAGTTTTGAAAGTCCCTCAAGTCCTCCTGTCTACCACACTAACACTTGGTCACTTACTCCAGGTGTCTGTGGTGATTTGTGTAAAGAAAAACGTCCTAATGTTTGTGTGAAACTTACCCTTCACAAGTTTCCAACTGTGTCCCCGTGTTCTTGATGAACTCATTTTAAAGTCGCAGTCTCAATCCACTGGACTAATTCCCATAATGAAATTAAACACTTCAATCAAGCTGCGATGGGCTGGCACCCTGTCCGGGGTTTGTTTCCTGCCTTGTGCCCTGTGTTGGCTGGGATTGGCTCCAGCAGACCCCCGTGACCCTGTAGTTAACATATAGCGGGTTGGATAATGGACGGATGGATGGACTTCAATCAAGTTTCATCTTTTCTTAAACTGTAAAGGCTCAGCTCTTTTAATCTTTCCTCATAACTCATCCTCTGTAGCCCTGAATCAGCCTAGTCGCTCTTCTCTGGACCTTTTCTAGTGCTGTTATGTCCTTTTCGTAGCCTGAAAACCCAAACTGCACCCAGTACTCCAGATGAGGCCTCACCAGTGTGTTATAAAGCTTCAGCAGAACCTCCTTGGACTTGCACTTCACACATCAATGCGCTATATAACCTGACATTCGGTTAGCCTTCCTAATGTTTGTGTGAAATTTACCCTTCACAAGTTTCCAACTGTGTCCCCGTGTTCTTGATGAACTCATTTTAAAATAACAGTCTCGATCCACTGGACTAATTCCCTTCGTAATTTTAAACACTTCAATCAGGTCTCCTCTTAAAGGCTCAGCTCTTTTAATCTTTCCTCATGATTCATCCCCTGTAGCCCTGGACTCAGCCTAGACGCTCTTCCCTGGACTTGTAGCTGCCATCTTTTCCAGGTTCCCAAAATCAAGCAGCTACTCAGTTGCCAAGGTAGGATCCAGCATGAGTCAAACACGTAACAAAAGAACTTTCACAGTCTAAAAAAACACTCATTTTAAAAGTTTAGTGGAAAGTTTAAAAGTTAACACTCAAAAAAATTCAGAAACAAAGTTATTACACACACAGAATAAAAGGCAAAAAAGGTTTCTTCTGCAATCGTAGCTTTTTCCTGTTAAACTTCAGTTACTTTCACTTCTTAAAGGTTGTGTTATTTCTCTGTAGGCTTCACATAATACATTCAGTATTTTCTGTCAGTACATGCGGTACGGTTTGAAATGGTTTGCACTTCATGCCTTGCCAACTGCAAGGCAGATCATAAACTGGGACTAATCTGTAGTCAGAGTGACAAGAAATAATTAGAATATTCCATTTATAGTTTAGCTTCTGGGGGTTATAATAGAACCTACCACATGCTCCAACATATTTAAGCAAACATTTTAACATAACTAAGAAAATATTTGCATCAATTTAACATAACCTTACTAACTTACAGGACTTTTTCTAGCACTGTGAGAACAGGCCATTCAGTCCAGCAAAGCCTGCCAGTCCACTTAATTAATTCTTCTAAAAAGTATTGAAGGTCCCTAAAGTCCTCCTGTCTACCACACTACCTGGTCACTTACGTCATGTCTCTATGGTTCTCTGTGTGAAGAAGAACTTTGATCCAATGGACTAATTCCCTTCATCATTTTAAACACTTCAGTCAGGTCTCCTCTTCATCTCCTTATGGCTCAGCTCTTTTAATCTTTCCTCATAACTCATCCCCTGTAGCCCCTGAAATAGCCTAGTTGCTCTTCTCTGAACCTTTTCTAGTGCTGTTATGTCCTTTTTATGCACACAGGACTCCAGATGAGCCCTCACCAGTGAGTTATAAAGTTTGAGTAGAACCTCCTTGGACTTGCACTGCACACATCAAGGCGCTATATAACCTGACATTCAGTTAGCCTTCTTAATGGCTTCTCCCTGGCAGTTGATAGGGTCTAGTCCACTACGACTCCTAAATCCTTCTCATAAGGTGTACTTTTGATTTTCTATCCTCCCATTGTGTATTCAAACTTCACATTTTTATTTCCTACGTGTAATACTTTACATTTACTTACAAAAGATGCTGCTCAATATTACCGTTTATATAAAGCGAGCACTGAGCCGCCAACCAGCAGCACCATCAAGCTCTGGGTGCCAATCTCAATGCAGACTGATGATGTGACTTGCCTCGTCTTTTTATTAAATTTAGGGGCTGTGCTGGGATAAGTTGATTCTTAAAGTTTATCCAATGGTGGGCTATGATTACCCATGATTCAAGGTTGAAAAGCCAAATTAGACAAGTAAGAAAATTAAGGCAATGGTGTAATTGTAATCAGAATATAAGTTTAATATGTCACTGTGCGGGGAGGCACGGTGGCGCAGTGGTAGCGCTGCTGCCTCACAGTTAGGAGACCTGGGTTCGTTTCCTGGGTCCTCCCTGCGTGGAGTTTGCATGTTCTCCCCGTGTCTGCGTGGGTTTCCTTCGGGTGCTCCAGTTTCCTCCCATGGTCCAAAGACATGCAGGTTCATTGCATTGGCGATCCTAACTTGTCCCTAGTGTGTGCTTGGTGTGTGGATGTGTGTGTGTGCCCTGCCTGGGGTTTGTTTCCTGCCTTGCGCCCTGTGCTGACTGGGATTGGCTCCAGCAGATCTGTGTTAGGATATAGCGGGCTGGATAAAGGATGGATGGATGGATGGATGTCACTGTGCTCTGTACAAATATTTTAAATCCGCTTTTCGTTTCTTCTCACGTGTACAGCTAACACAAAGCCAGATTTAGCACACAGGGGGCTCATCATTTAGGACTGCTAAAGACAAGATAGGGACAATTGTGAAATGGGCATTGTACTATTTCTGTATGTCAGAGTCAGCATGACATTGGATCATCTTTTCATTGTTTGGAATGGCGTGATTTACATAAGTGGGGGCCTGCACGTGGAGAAAGAGTATAAAGCCTTGGGACATTGCCCGGCACACCTTTGAAGCCGATGGACGGATGGGAGATAACGTTATCCAATCTGGAAAATCCTTCACAGCGCAGCGCCGAAAATGGCACACTCTATACATCGGGCTCCCAATTCGGTGACGATCTGGTCATGGCTTCCTCGTCTGTTATGCCGTGTAAGTCGTCATTAAAGAAAGCTAAGTTATTTCTCCTATGTGATTTCTTACCGCCGTATCACTAAGGGAGGGATATCGCCTTTTTATATTATATCTGTATAGTTTCAGGTTATGTAACATGCCGCAATTACAAAAGAACTTATTCCAACCAGGGAGCTAGCGCCCCCTGCTGGATTCAGTGCATTCAGATACTTGGTCAACTGGTTTGAAAGTCGTAGCATTTTTAGTAACATTAAGAAATTTGACAAACGAGAGGAGACCCGTTCAGCGCATCAAGCATGCCTTTTGTGTAATCTGCGAAACTGTCCCAACATCTCACCCGTATTCTTCTTAAAGCTTTTCAAACTTTCTGTGTTGGTAGTTTGTTTCAGATTCCCACTGCTCTTTGCGTAAAGAAGAACTTCCTGGTTTCAGCCCTAAATGCACTTCCCCTCAATTTCCACGAGTACGTGATTCATAGTTATGATCAAAGAATTCTGCTGGATCAACTTTATCAATGGCTTTGAGGATTTTGATTACCCGGATTAGGTCCCCATGTAGCCTCCTCCACTCGAGACTAAACAAGTTTAATTCTCCAAGTCTATCAGAGTTCAGTCCCATGATGCACTTGGTTGTTCTCCTCTGCACAGCTTCAAGTGCTGCTATGTCTTTATTGTATTGTGGTGACCAAAACTGCACACAATACCCCAGAGGTGGTCTCATTAGTGTATTAACGATTCTAAGCATAACTACCCTTGACTTAAATTCAGCAATTTTTATGATATAACCTAACATTTATTTTATTGTCCTTTTTAATTGCTTCGGACAGAGTGGTGGCTTTGAGGGTTGGGATCTGCACCAGCAATTAGAAGGTTGCCGGATTCAAATCCCATAAACACCACAAATGACTCTACCCTGTTGGGCCCTTGACCAATCAACAAAATGTAACCGTGGGCAACCAGGCATAATCCGTATTATGGGATTCATTCCTATAGACAGCTAAATATGAGTTGTATGCAACCAGGTATTTGCTGTTGCCATGATAACAGTTTACTGATGCTTATTATAATTAGAATGTGTTGAAAATACACTTACTTATTCTGCTGCAGTAATGTCCATACAGTGCATGATTTCTGCACACGAACTCATTGCGTTGACGGAACACACGCCCTGAAAACAGTGTCAGACGAGAACGTGACTGATTAAGGTTGTCGTCAGATTTAAATTTAAATCAAAAACCGGAACTCGCTTTGGATTTCACAGAGTAAACGGAGAGCTGGAGATAACTGCGGCCATGTGCAAAATTTGCCACGGCAAAAGTCATGTATTATGGTAATACCATTAATATTCACCCTTATCTCGCTCGACCCCACCCGATGGAGCCAAGCCCACAGCAAACTCTGGAAGCCACTTTAAATCAGTTGGATAAAGAAATCGATTGCATATTTTATTTGCAACGACCTTCATCCACACATGTGGGATTCTGCAACATGATTCGTACTCGTGAGCAGAGGCACATTATTCTATCGTGATTCTTCTTCTCAGTATACAACAAGGCTAAATCAGAACTAAACCGGCTGCTTTGTAAATAGGAAAGAGTTATCTGGGGCCCTATGATTTCCACGATGCGAAAAACACGGACAGAATCACGGAATTAACGTTTAAAAACAGATTTTAGATTTAAAAATGGAAATTTGCGGAATTTAGACACTGAAGAGGTGACGGTTACAAAACTTCCCATTAAATTAAATGACTGAATAATCTGAAGTTCTATCATTCAGATACTATTATCTAGTTTGTTGTTTTTGAAGCGAACGCAATTCTTCGTAGAAATCAGTCGTGCCTCTATCTGTTTGTGTGCGCGTTTCTTGTATGTCTTCTCATTAAAGGCATGCAAATTAACCCGCTGCACGAGACAGAAATGTCAAATCGAGCGGTATCAAATACCATAACTACATCGAAACAACTAAGAAACGCAAGCTTAACTGCCAAATTGAGGGAAGAACGATATCCGGGTGACTTTTATGAATCTGGACAACAACATTTCTGCAAATTTTGCCAGCATACCATAGACTGGACATGATACTTGCAATGACCACGTCAAATCTAAAACCCATCTCAAGAACAAGGAGGAAATTAAGATCAAAACGAGATCCCCTTCAGGTAACAAGAGAGGAAACAACAAAATCATCAGATGCAAGACGCCAGTTTGTGTCCATGCAGCTCAAAAAAATGAAGACGACGTGTCCTTTCTTTATTAAGCATTGTAAACAGGGAGGCGTGCTGCCAGAAAATGAGAGCGGTCTTTGTCAACCTCATTTGCCCCGTGTCCTTGGACAACATATGAACGCCGTTCTTTCAAAGATTCATGGCAAGCAAATACAATACAATACAATTTATTTTTGTATAGCCCAAAATCACACAAGAAGTGCTGCAATGGGCTTTAATAGGCTCTGCCTCTTGACAGCCCCCCAGCCTTGACTCTCTAAGACGACAAGGAAAAACTCCAAAAAACACCCTTGTAGGGAAAAAATGTAAGAAACCTCGGGAAAGGCAGTTCAAAGAGAGAGCCCTTTCCAGGTAGGTTGGGCGTGCAGTGGGTGTCAAAAAGGGGTTCAATACAATACAATACAATACACAGAACAGAACAAATCCTCAATACAGTATAAAAATAAATATTTTAGAAGTACGGAGCAGAATTTAACAGTAGATGATATCACATAATATGATATGGATTTGTTTAGAGTCCTGGAGACCTCATCCATCAAGCTGCCTCCCCCATTTGCCCATTCCACAGCTGAAACAGTGCTGGGCCAGCCAATCCGATTAAAAGGACCCCTCTTTCCCACAATTCCTGTGATCCTCCATCAGGGATGACTTTACCTTAGGCAGGCAAAACAACTTTGCAGGTGGGCCGTGGCACCAAGTGCCACATTTGAGTACCGGGAAGAGAAACAGAATAGGTGAGGGTTAGTACCAAATTATAACTATCATGTTACTTATGTTTTAGTGCTAACGACTAACAACAGAGATGCAGTCTGTACAGTTAATCAGCAGCTCTAGGCAGGGTGGGCTAAACTGAAGTAGTGAGTCTTCAGCCGGGATTTAAAAGCTGAGACCGAAGGGGCATGTCTTATAGAAGCAGGCAGACCATTCCACAGTTTAGGGGGCCCTGTAACTAAAAGCTCGACCTCCCACTGTTATTTTATTAATCCTTGGAATCCTAAGCAGACCGGCATCTTGAGATCTTAATGTGCGATCTGGTTTGTAAGTCATGATAAGCCATTTAAAGCTTTATATGTTAAAAGGAGGATTTCGAAATCTGCCCTAAACTTAACCAGGAGCCAGTGTAAGGATTTAAGAACTGGAGTGATGTGTTTGCATTTTCTTGTTCTTGTAAAATAAATAACTTAAATATACTTACATATAAGTATATGTTTTAAGTTGATGAAACCACAGATAGCCGAGAGCACAGCGTTCTCATCAGAGTGATACGATTAGAACTGCCTACATAAAAGAATTACCATACAGGCAAATGTATGTGATGTATTTACTGTGAATCATTTAACCGATTCAATTACACAGGTATTTAACTGGTACTAACAGTCTTTCCCTTAAAAAAATATTAGTGAACGGCACTGGTTGTTAACAGGTTCCCTTTTCAAAATTAACAGCAATGTTTCGGGATTTAATAAACGTTTTGCCTAGCAGTGACGAGGCACACAAGGTCCACATTTGACTCTTCCGTTATACACTCGGCACCTACAAACCTGGGCAGAAGAGCAGGCGTCTCCTCGTATGCCACAGACCCTTAAAAGCAGGCCACTCTTTCTTTTTCCTAAAAGTCACCTTCATATCAGTAGGTTGCACCAAACTAGTAACAGCTGTTACAATTCTGGAGGCCACTCACTGTCCTACTGCAATCTCAGCATACAGCATCATGGAAGATCTAGGCTCCTACCTGATGTATGGACCTTGTGCTAGTGAGCGGTTTCATTAAAAGGAATGTAAAGTAACATTTCATTATTGCTTGTTTTGTTGTAGCTGTAACTACTTTCTTACAGTAGTAAGAAAAAAAACGTAAAAACCCCAAAATCCGATTCAAGGAAAAATAAAACGGTGAAAACTGAAACATTGTTTTTTTATAAACTGAAACAAATGTTTTTTTATAAAAAAAAATAAAACGGAATTTGTGAGGCAATAAAACGAATTCCATAGGACCCTAGTTACCCCGATCTATGATTCATGGACTTGGAGAGCAACAGAGTGTTATGTTACAGTAACATCCATCCATCCATTTTCCATCCCGCTGAATCCGAACACAGGGTCACGGGGGTCTGCTGGAGCCAATCCCAGCCAACACAGTGCACAAGGCAGGAACCAGTCCTGGGCAGGGTGCCAACCCATCGTAGGACACACACAAACACACCCACACACCAAGCACACACTAGGGCCAATTTAGAATCGCCAATCCACCTAACCTGCATGTCTTTGGACTGTGGGAGGAAACCAGAGCGCCCGGACAAAACCCACGCAGACACGGGGAGAACATGCAAACTCCACGCAGAGAGGACCTGGGAAGTGAACCTGGGTCTCTTAACTGCGAGGCAGCAGCACTACCACTGCGCCACCGTGCCGCCCCACAGTAACATCACATCATAGAACTGAAGAATGGTGCTTAACCTCATAGATCCTATAAACCTTAGTTGTTGTGAGTGCTGCAGGAAATAGACGGGTGTCCCAGAGGGTAATCATTCCCAGATGGAACACCATGAGAAAAGAAAACGAAAGGACAGGCTCTCTGACCAGATGGGTACAAGAATCCTTAGCCAACAGCATGATGGCAGGGCCAGCATCCAGGTAGTATGGCCCCCCGATACGCTAGACGGTCAGCTTCCCTAGGATTTGGGTCCCCTTAGGATATCTACAAGGCATCATGAGAATTGAAGTTCTGTATTAAAGCCCTGTTGGGTTCCATGTGTGCCACCAGGGGGTGCTGCCGAGATACAGTCCCTACTTTGGGGGGACCCTTGTCTGACCCGGAAATGCTTCCTACGGACCACGTCTTAGCCCCAGAAGTGCTGCCGGGTCAAAGTTAAAAGAAAACTCATCATCTTAACTGGCAGACAGAGTTGGGAGGAAGTGGATGAGTCTTCACACTCATCCTGTCAAGCGACAGGATTGTTTTCTGGGCTGTTTACTTTGGAAGTTCTTATTTTGATCTGTGGAGTTAACATTTATTAATAAAAAGGGACTGTATTTCAAGTCAATTCAAGTCAAGCTTTATTGTCATCCTAACAATATACTTACAGTACACAGTAGGACGAAATATCGTCCTCCAGAGTCAAAAGGTGTAACCTGTTTCGGTATGATTGTGCCTGGGTTTTGGGGCTCCGTGGCTCCACTGACTGGTTATTTCGTGTATGAAAGTCATATCGGGGCCTATATGGCCGAGTTACTTAATAATGTCACTGAAGAATGGAGAAATGAAGAAAAGGAGCCAATGTTAGTCCTCAATAATGCACTGAATATGCTTGTTACATATATAAATGTCATGCGCACACATTAAACTTGGCAGCTCAGCACACACTTAAACTACCAGCTGTTGTACAGAAGAACAAGACACAGGTTTTGTGACAGAAGCGCCCAAGGTCACCAATTTCTTCAGCAAAATTGTTGGATCTGCTACAGCACAGGCCGATTACCAATGTGCCAGCCCGGGGAACAGAGCACATGGTATGGCACTGCCAGTGTGAAATTCCTTAATTCTATACACTTCAATTATTATGGATACCATTATGAAGTTTACTTGTTAACTCAATAAAAACACTTTCAAATGTATGTTTAATTGTAGTACAACGACTTGAAAATGTTAAGTTGGAAAGAAATACCGAATCGTAAAACTTTAAAAATTACACCGGCAGGCAAAAATCATTTCAATATCAAATAAAGAGGTCTTCTGCCGAATCCCACCCCTAGTATCAGTGCACTGAGGAACATAACACCCTCACGTATTCAGCGGGCACAACAAAAAGTGCACCAGCATTTCTTTATTTTAATTTTATGTACTGGGTAAAGTAATTACTACCGGAGGACCTCCTTTAATTTTGTCTCATTTGAATGCCTCAAATGACTGAATTTTACTGACATGTCGATTCACACAAGCCTAGTTTAACCTGAGGTTATTGTTTTACAGACTTTATACAAAAGGTAAAAGTCTCTGTAATTTCGTAAATCAATGGCGATTATGAGCAATGTGGCACAGGTACACTAACACTGAGGGCTTTTATCCAAGTAAACGTTCAACATTATACAGTGCCTTTCACGACTATCTGTTATATAGTGCCTTTCATGTCTATCAAGCTATTTATTATATAGTGCCTTTAATATCTACCTAGCTATCTCTCTATAATATAGTGCCTTTCATATCTATCAGTCTAGCACATAGTGCCCTTCAGATCTATCTATTGTCACATACGCGCATTTAGGGGACAGCCAAAGGGTCCAACACAGAGAGTAAAAGACATCAGGAAAAGGGTTGGCAATGAGCATTAATGCCTTTTCTCTTTCCGAACCACAGAAGACTAAGCCAAAATTTGTCACTTCCCTTCCTTTGCAGATGACCTCACTTCCGTCTCGCCCTGATAACCTCACTTCCGGACCATACCGACGCCATCTTTTCATTTCCTTGCATTCTGTATAAACTCAACCTGTTTGCCATATTCACTTGTCTGTTATTTTACAGAAAGACAGATATCAGTCTCTATTTTCGACTTAAAGACAATACAAGGGCAAATCCCCAAAACTTTGTTTTGTGTCGTCTCAAGTACTTCACACTATCTAGTATCATATAGTGTCTTTCACATCCATCCAGATAGATAGATAGATAGACAGACAGACAGACAGACAGACACACACACACACATACATACATACATAAATCCCAAGGGGCAATTCACATAATCCAGAAGCAGCATACTGATACAAAAAAACAATATTAAATTAAAGAGTAATAAAAATGCATGTAAAAGCAGACAATAACTTTGAATAATGTTAGCGTTTACTCCCCCGGGTGGAATTGAAGAGTCGCATAGTGTGTGGTCTCCTCAGTCTGTCAGTGGAGCAGGACGGTGACAGCAGTCTGTCACTGAAGCTACTCCTCTGTCTGGAGATGATCCTGTTCAGTGGATGCAATGGATTCTCCATGATTGACAGGAGCCTGCTCAGCACCCGTCGCTCTGCCACGGATGTCAAACTGTCCAGCTTCGTGCCTACAATAGAGCCTGCCTTCCTCACCAGTTTGTCCAGGCGTAAGACGTCCTTCATCTTTATGCTGCCTCACCAGCACACCACCGCGTAGAAGAGGGCACTCGCCACAACCGTCTGATAGAACATCTGCAGCATCTTATTGCAGATGTTGAAGGACGCCAACCTTCTAAGGAAGTATAGTCAGCTCTGTCCTCTCTTGCACAGAGCATCAGTATTGGCAGTCCAGACCAATTTGTCATCCAGCTGCACTCCCAGGTATTTATAGGTCTGTACCCTCTGCACTCAGTCACCTCTGATGATCACGGGGTCCATGAGGGGCCTGGTCCTCCTCAAATCCACTACCAGCTCCTTGGTTTTGCTGGTGTTCAGTTGTAAGTGGTTTGAGTCGCACCATTTAACAAAGTCTTTGATTAGCTTCCTATACTCCTCCTCCTGCCCACTCCTGATGCAGCCCACAACAGCAGTGTCTTCAGCGAACTTTTGCACGTGGCAGGACTCCGAGTTGTATTGGAAGTCTGATGTATGTTGGCTGAACAGGACCGGAGAAAGTACAGTCCCTTGCGGCGCTCCTGTGTTGCTGACCACAATGTCAGACCTGCAGTTTCCGAGACGCACATACTGAGGTCTGTCTGTAAGATAGTCCACAAATCCATGCCACCAGGTATGAATCTACTCCCATCTCTGTCAGCTTGTCCCTAAGGAGCAGAGGTTGGATGGTGTTGAAGGCGCTAGAGAAGTCCAGAAACATAATTTTAACAGCACCACTACCTCTGTCCAAGTGGGAGATGGATCAATGTAGCATATAGATGATGGCATCCTCCGCTCCCACCTTCTACTGGTATGCGAACTGCAGAGGGTCGAGGGCATGGCGGACCTGTGGCCTCAGGTGGTGAAGCAGCAGTCGCTCCATGGTCATCATCACATGCGATGTCAGAGCAACAGGCCCGTTCAGCTGATTAGAATGTGGTACCTTTGGGACTGGGGTGATACAAGATGTTTTCCAAAGCCTCGGGACTCTCCCCTGTTCCGGGCTCAGGTTGAAGATGTGCTGTAGAGGACTCCCCAGCTCCAGCACACAGGCCTTCAGCAGTCGTGGCAATACACCATCTGGACCCGCTGCTTTGCTGGCACAAAGTCTCCTCAGCTCTCTGCTCACCTGTGCTGCTGTAATTGTGGGTGGGGATGTCTCACCTATGCTGGTATCAGCAGAAGGATGGTTAGAGGATGCAGTACTCCAAGGTGAGAGTGGGTTAGGTATCTAGTATTATATAGTGTCTTTTCTGTCTATCTATCGTTGTTGTTATGAACTTGAGAGATTCCAAGCACAAAAGTCCCAACTAGAGGGGAAAACCATCAACCCCAGCTATTCACACAAAAACATTAATGAAGAAGCTTTACGAATAACAAAAAAGATAGATTTTACAAAAATACAATACAATACAATTTATTTTTGTATAGCCCAAAATCACACAAGAAGTGTCGCAATGGGCTTTACCAGGCCCTGCCTTTTGACAGCCCCAAAGCCTTGATTGTCTAAGAAGACAAGAAAAATGCCCTGTAACACAAAAAATAAAATCAGGGGAGGAGATGCTTTCAAAACAGCAACCCAAATATCAATCTAAGTCTCAAAACAAAATCCAAGAGCACAAAATTCTCAAAACCCAGCAATCACAAAAACAGAAGAATAATCACAAAAGAAACTCAGCACACCCCGAGCACATCCACAATGAACCGCAAGGGACTGTGGATTATCATTGCCTTTATACAGCTGAGGGCAGTCCTTTATAGGTGATGGACAGGTGGCTCCACCCACAAAACAGATGGAATATCACAAAAGATGCTTAAACATAAAGAAACTAAATAATCAACAATGTTAAAATAAACAATAAACAAAATAGACATAAACATGGCATTTGAGCCTCAGCCAGGATAGGAACGTTGGCTGAAATACAGCAGCTGCAGCCAAGAATTTTAGCTTAAGACTTGAACATAAATTTCAACCTTCCATTGAAGCAACTTAATGTTTAAAAAATATAAAGTAGCATTAGCTATAGATTCTGCAAAAATAACAGCAGCATAAGAAATGACATTTGTATTCCACTTGTATTAGACTTGATTGTCTATGAACACTACTTGAACAAGCACAAACCAATTTGGGTTTGTTTTGTAAAATAGCATTTAAAAAAAAAAACATGTATTTAATGTACTCCAATGATAAATGTAATTACATTCTCCGCATTGGCAGTATTGGATATGACTCATTGAATGTGAAAATATTTTAATAAACAAGAATGCAATATCACGGTCTTTGATGAAGAACACAAATTAAAAACGCTCCAACTTTCAAAACAGCTCACTAAGCCCCCAAATGCCCCTCTATATGATGTCAGGCGTACATGTTTCTAATTTGTTTTATGTTTTCGGAGAACAAGATGATTAAAAGTTCAGTGCTAAACTAACAAAAAGATGCTTCTCTAAAAGGACTCCAATACGCCTTACACGCCTGATCCTATGATTTGTAGCCTCGAAAAGTGGCAGGCGATCTTACTCAGCAGTACCTTCTCCCTCACTCTCGGAGAGCTGGAAATCTCAAAGTTGGGAGTTCAAGTCCATTAGGGTTCCCGTTTGTGGAGGCAGTGGCCATAACTTGCTCTAGTTTTGCTATCCCGTCCCTTCATTCTTTTCAAAGCCCACTTATCCAGAGCAGGGTCACGGGGAAGCTGAAGGCAGCAAGCATCAAGCAGGGACGATCCCTGGACAAGGTGGCAGCAGCCCACCACAGGGTGTATGTTACTATCTGTTATCTTCACTGTTTTACAAGTTAAAGTTATTTCTACACAGTCAACAACAACAGCGACATTTATTTCTAGAGCACGTTTTCATACAAATGATGTAGCTCAAAGTGCTTTACAAGATGAAGAAAGAAAAGTTTCTTAAAAACAAATAAACATAAAAATAAGCTTAGGCAATACAGACAATCCCCAAAATTTGTGGTGGTTGCATTTCTTGAGCACCCACGAATTGTGAAAAACTGCGAATTTTGGATGTGGTCAAAAAAAAAAAAAAGGTTATTTTTATAGTTTAAACCTTAAATATGCCCCCAAAACACTTTAATTTCATTTCAAACTCAGCTTAATACATGACCCTAAAAAAAATAGAATGTAACGGTAAACCCGTATACTGTACTGCTAGAATGTAAAATACCGATGTTACCCCTATATGTACTGTAATTCATGCAAGCGTGTTTTCTTTGGTATGCACTGTCGTTTTCTGTGGTATAAGTAGGGTAAATACGTAATAATAAAAATACAGTAAAATGTACGGGTACTCACCAATGATGAATGATATTGATTGAAGATGATGATGATGATGAATTAGCTATGCAGTATGATGAAGGTATGTAATGAAGATAATGACTGCACAGCAAAGCAGAGGATTTACAGCTACTCAGGCTACTGTGGCATAACTTTTTAGTTTCCGGGAGCAAATCCAGTAGTTCAACCTTCTCCTGGACTGTCTTAAACTTTTTCTGGCACTTACGTTCATTACTAAAAGCCTTAGAAGGTGTAGGGCATTTGGGCGGCATCTTAGGGCTTTAAGAAGAACAAAACAAAAAACACGGGAACACTCAGTGAAACACTCGAGATAGCTACATGCGGTAAACTGTTATGATACGGGAATGCTGGGCTGCATCACAGGACAGCAGCCAATCAGCAGCAAGAAGAAATGATTAACACTCTCGGATTGACTACTTTCACCATCCCAAGCCGCGTTTTCATCTACGGTTGTGTTCTCTCTACAGTACAGTATTGCCACGAAAAAAGGCATAAAAAAAAAAATGCAGAGGATATTTGCGGTTTCCACTGACGACTTAGGTCGTGAACTCTGAACAGCGACTTCGCGGGGGTCTACAGTACTAAGTAACAAAGAATAAAGTAAGGTCCGATGGCCAGGAGGACAGAAAAAACAAACAAGACAAAAAAAATGGCAGAGGGCTGGAGAAAAATAAATAAATAAAACAAAATCTGCAGGGGTTCCAAGGCCACGAGGCCATCCAGCCCCCACTGGGCAACATTTATTTTTACAATAATGCGGAAACAACTTGGAATCTAAGCTTTTTGCAGAACCACTTATTCTTGCCAGTCTTGTACCTCTCTTCAGACTCAATCTTTGCCTCCCGCCTAGCTTTGGGTTTCAGGGCTGGATCTCTGAATGCATCCTTGTTGACAATGGTTTTATCCAATGGAATACCAACAGAGTATCGGGGAGGCATCAGGCGGTTATAGTTGTAGACCTTGACACAAGACTTGATCTTGGATCACTTCGCAATATTCTTTTTGCCCATATCTGTGGTAACTTTCAGTGGGTAGCGGTCAACTCCAGCCACAAGTACACGCCTGTAAGGGCTGTCGGATGTGCCATTATCTACATTCTTCATGATGACAACTTTGAGTCCTGCATAGCACCCTGCAAGGACCATAACAACTTTTTCCAGGTTTCATAAACTTGCCCATCATGATGCTGTTCAATGACAACCATGGACAATAATAAATAAAAAAAAAAAAGTCTATTAATGTGCCACGTAAAATGGTGTTTACAATGCGTAAGGGTACCATTGTCTACAGGTGAATTTAAAACCCTCAAAACTTACCAAATACGACCACTTCGAAACAGTAAAGGTTTCGATTTAATTAAACAAGACTTCCACATTTATGATGTCGAAAGAAAACTGGAAACAATTGTTTTATTATATACTTGGAACTATTTTTCATCAGGTAAGAACACATTTTTCATTCACTCATCCGCTCACAGCCGCCATCATGAGTGAAGCTTAGACTTAAATAAGAAAGTTGATCAGCTTGAAACCAAACACATGTCGGAAGCTATTTAGAGCAATTTGATCTTTCGAGAAAATGGTTTGAAAATGCACAAATATCCAGGGTATACACATCTCTCTATTATAATAAAAAAAATCCTGGGACGAGGTGAGAGTTTTTCTGAGAGATACTTTCATGTCCCACGAGACGAGACGAGATTTAACCACGCCCTGGGCCGGAAATAAAAGACAAAGAGTAGATGACAAAGTAGAACGTCGTAAAAAATTCAAAAATGTTGGCGCAATACACATGCACAGCAGGTTAAAGATAATTAAAGTACTAAAATTTGAAAGTCTCAAAAAAATCATTGTAAAGATCGCATTAGCGGAAACAAACGGAAATTATTACTCGGTAAAATAACGGAACAGTGAAAAGAGATTAAATATATTGTTCAGATTTAAACTTTAAGTCAGAGACTTGTAGATCGTCTAATTCGTGTTGCCATCAGGGAAAAGTAGTGTTTCTTCGCAGTGAAGAGGCGTATCCACAAGAATTAAAAAATTTGTTGTTTGGTGAAAGTGAAATTCACATACACGAGCGGCAGAGACGCGAAGTGGCTGGTGCGTAGCGCAGGCCAGGCGGTGGGGGGGTTTGTGTGGTTGGCGAGCGAAGCATTTACAGTTAACATCGACTTCCTGGTGGTAATCACGATACTTAAAAGTTATGTCTAATAGTGAGCAGGCTGGATGTGAGCACTGAAATGGAAGACCTGACCTGCAAGGGTGTGACGGCTCATTCCTCCGTGAGTGACTGCTTACCTTCGAAGAGGAACAGAAAATGTGCTTTTGATCTGCCATCGTTGAAGCCAATTCCAGTTCTGACCAGATTTACGCAAGTCATTTCACTGCAGCTGCGGAGACATAGCACATTCATAATGGACAAGCTGAATACCGTATGGTCTTATGGAGGACAGTAAGGTAGAACAGTCACTACTGGTGCAGCATCACGGAACTGGAATCAGGGATTTGGATTGAGCACTGGTCGATGTCCATGTGGAGTTTGTCCAGTCCACTGGACTTGGCATCATTTGTAGCTTTAAGGCATTTATTAAAGTTTTCATTAAAAACTGCAATTTGTAGTCCATTTGTGTTAGAACCGCATGTCTATTAAAGCTACCTGAACCAGCACAAGCATATTTGTGTTGAGGTTTAACTACATGATATTCTGAAATATTAAAAAAAAAAACATGTATTTTATGTAGTTGAATAATAAATGTACAGTAATTATATTCTATTCATTACTAGTTTTGGATATGACTCATTGTCATGAAAATATTTAACAGACAAGAATACTATATCACGGTGTCTGATGAAGCAAATAAACACAAATTAAACACGCTTCAACTTTCAAAACAGTTCACTAAGCCCCCAAATGCACCTGGATGTTGTGCCAGGCATACATTATCTAATTTGTTTTAGGTATTTGGAAAACAAGAAGATTAACATTTCAGTTCTCAGCTAAAAAAGAGATGCTTCTCAAAGGGACTCCTCACACGCCTCATCTTGTGATGTGGAGTAAAAGCATCAATAAGCAGCAGGTGAAAATAGCAAACTGGGAGTCCCCCGAGCACAAGGACCACCACCTGGGGTCTGCACGGTCTTGTTGATGTACAGTCACAGCATGGGGTTATTAACATTAGGCATTTATGTATAATAAGAATGCGCAATACACTCAAGTCAAAAAAAAAAAATAAATAAAAAATCGCAACTTAACTAATAATGCTCGCAGTTAGGAGACCTGGGTTCGCTTCCCGGGTACTCGCTGCGTGGAGTTTCCATGTTCTCCCCGTGTCTGCGTGGGTTTCCTCTGGGTACTCTGGTTTCCTCCCACAGTCCAAAGACATGCAGGTTAGGTGCATTGGCGATCCTAAATTGTTCCTAGTGTGTGCTTGTGGTGTGTGTGTGTGTGTGTATGTGCCCTGCGCTGGGCTGGCGCCCTGCCCAGGGTTTGTTTCCTGCCTTGCGCCCTGTGTTGGCTGGGATTTGCTCCAGCAGACCTCCCCGTGACCCTGTAGTTAGGATATAGTGGGTTGGATGATGGATGAATGAATGGATGTTCTCATAACTTACTTAAATATATTAAAATATCATGGAAATGTTTTCCAACCAGAGGATGTGACATAAGATCTGATGACAGTTCAGACCTGCAATAACTCCTCCTGGTCCATTCGCACTGCAGGCTGAGCAGGGTGCCACGCAGGGAGTGAGACGCAGTGATTCAACATGCAGCAGAGTTCCGATTTCTGAGGGCAGTGACAACGACTTGTTCCACTATATCATTATGCCATCAACCAACTGTTTTCAAAACCCACTTATCTGGAGCACAGGTCACAGGGAGGTTAGAGGCTATCCCAGCAAGAACTGGGCCCAGACAGGAATGATCCCTGGATGGGGCAACAGTGCACCACATGGCAGTGCAGTGGAGTTGGAGTAGGAAGCAATTATTGGGTCATTGGAGTCAATAAAAAAATATGTACCGACTCCGACTAAATGTAAAGTTTAATATGGTGTGTTGAAATCTCAAAGATACTAATTTGATTAACCTATTTTTTCTTTAAAATTTTGATTAAAACAAAGCTTCTTTGTGAATTTTGTAAATTTAGTTTTATGTTTAATGTTATTCAGTGTTTGTAAGTGACAGCAGCATCACTACAGTCTTTAAAACCGAACTTTAACAGATTAACGTGCTAAAAAGTAGCACTTGAAGATTATTACAGGCAGTAATGAAGTGCCTTGTATCTTTTATGTTGTGTGTTTTCAATGAACACAGTAAATATTTGATTCTAATTACAAAAAGAGGAGTCAGAGGTACCAGAAATTGACGAGTTGGAATCAGAGGTACCAGAAATTGTGAAGTTGCAGATACCAGAAACCAAGAAGTCCGAATCGGAGGTACCAGAAATTGAGGAGTGGCAGGTACCAGAAATTGAGGAATC
>JANRMT010062857.1:29467149-29477405 GCA_026402145.1 Polypterus bichir lapradei | reverse complement strand
TACCAGAAATCTGATGAGTCAAAGGTACCAGAAATTGAGGAGTCAGAGTCGGTTGTGTAGACTCCACGGCCCGGTTGCATGGTGTGTGTAATTATTTTTTTAACTTAAATAAAATTTAAATGACTAAGGAAACAATTTGTGAGGCTCTAGGACTGCATGAGCAACACCGAGAAAAACAAGGAATGGTTCCATCTCCTTTTCTCTTCACTGTATGCACCTCCGATTACAAAAATAACACCAGGTCAAGTCACTTGTAGAAATTCTCTGATGATTCTGCACTTACAGGGTGTATGGATAAGGGGAATGAGACAGAGGAGAGGAGTCAGATGGAGAACAGAAAGAATTGTCTGTAACTCAATATCAGAAAACACCAAGGAACTGCTTACTGACGTTGGCTGCACCAAAGAGCCTCTGTCCGGTCACTATTCAAGGAGTGGATGTAGAGGTGATGCACTCCCGCAAGTACTTGGAGCTCCACAACAATCACAGGTTGAACTATTATAATATTCATTTTTTTACACTTGGGCAAAAAGCTAATTTTCCCCATTGGGTCACATAAAAGGCAAATCTATCTATCAAGGAGAAACCAAGAAACAGCCTCAACTTTATATAGTGCCTTTCTGTAGTAGCCACCAGCCCCATGTACTTTATAACTACAAAACAACAGTGCCGTCCTGCCCTCAAGTAAACTCCTGTTGCTTGTTCATTTTACAATGACTTGTTGAGCTGGTGATTTCATTCTGAACACAGAAACTACAATGGCATGATTCTCTAAAGGAGCAGTGGCAGGTGAAATGACTCACGCCATGTCATGGAGTGGGCCTGCAGAATTCATCAGTCCGGTACACAGATAAAGTCCAATTCCTTAACTACTAGGCCGCCATATCTATCTATACAGCACCTTCTGTGGTAATGGAAAAAAGGCACTTTGTGTATCTGTTTTCTTGTTTTATATATGCAGTATCTACAGGACTTGTTCTGTTCTGTGTATTGTATGGTTTCTTTTTGATACCCACTAAACGCCCAACCTACCTGGAAAGGGGTCTCTTTTTGAACTGCCTTTCCCGAGGTTTCTTCCATTTTTTTTTTCCCCTACAAGGGTTTTTTGGGAGTTTTCCCTTGTCATCTTTGAGAGTCAAGGCTGGGGGGCTGTCAAAAGGCAGGGCCTGTTAAAGCCCATTGTGGCACTTCTTGTGTGATTTTGGGCTATAAAGAAATAAATTGTATTTTATTGTACAGGGTTTTCTGATATACAGCATATGGTACATACAATAATTTATAATCTCTCATGGAGTGAGGTTTAAACTGTACATGGTGCATATACAGTAGCAGTTCAGTAGGGCCCGATTTCTAACGCAGCATGAAACACTACAGTAATGACTCAGCATGTCTTACAGATACACACCCTACAACTTAAACAAGACAGCTTGGCTTTCGGCTTCCCGCTCACAACTTGCACTTTCTCACTTAATCCACCAGGGGGTGTAAAGATTGCAAATATTAGTTTTGTTCTATGCGTGGAAGCAGCCGTTTTAAAAAACTTGACTGAATAACATACAGAATACATCCCATGAAGCCATTAAGAAGGCTAACATAATGTCATGTTATATAGCACCTTGATGTGTGGAGTACAAGTCACATGAGGTTCTCCTCAAGCTTTATAACTCACTGGTGAGGCCTCATCTGGAGTACTGGGTGCAGTTATGGTCTCCAGGTTACAAATAGGACATAGCAGCACTAGAAAACATTCAGAGGTGTTTTTTTTTTCCTAGAATTTGCTTGCAACTTCTCTCATCACACTAAGTTTCATAGTTCGCTTGCCAGAGCGATATATTCACGCTAATCCGAGACAGAGGCTGTGGGCCTAGGGGAAAGCGTGCCATCAGTCTACCTGTGCGTCTTGGAGTGTAGCCTCCGCTTAGCTAGCGATACGTTTTCGTTTATTGGTTTTTAAAGTTTGGCCTGTTTCACTACTAAGCAGATGGAGTCGCGGTGGACGGCTAGTAGTTTAAAAAAGTAACCTCTTGTCTTTGTTTCTCTGATCATTCTGACCAGGCTGTCACTGACTGCTTTTGAAGAATGCTCCTTCTAAGGCACAGATATAATGAAGAGCTCTTCTCCTGCCTGATTAGCGATTTGTCTTGTTAGAGGATTTTTCTTTCTTTAACTCTTTGAGGGCTGAATATTTTTTCCAAAAATCATAGTTTTCTGAAAAGCAATGGCTTCACACAGAAATCAACGTAAAACATCTGTTTCTGCATGCTGCCAGTTTGCTAAGAATGTACGCCAAGCTGTCTTAACATGGCTGGGGCAGCAGCAGCGGTCACGGTTGCAGTGCATTACAATCTGGTTTCTACCTCTTAAGTGGCAGTCCTCCGAGGCAAACAACATGAACCTGTTCAGCACCATGATTATCTGGGGACCAGTCAGCTGAAACTGGAACCTCACATTCGTTTTCGATTGCTTGCATCAAAATTGGAGTCCGACAAGTCATAGTCCAATTCAGAGATAACATGCAAAACGTCGTCCACGGAGTATTTTGCTTTATGCATCCGCTTCGATCTTTTGCCAGATGTCAGTGCCATTTTTGCCATTGTTTGAGCTTTCCTACTCACAGGAGCGCAGGAAACCTCGGTCAAAACCAATGAAGCTAACTTTCCTTCTAGCAATGAGAGTCCAACTAAAACATAACGGTTGGCTTTGTCACACTTTACAGTCGATTACCATCGTCAACTCCTCCTTTTGACAAAAGTCGACATCAGCCCTGAAAGAGTTAATAAGATGTTAAATTTCTACCACAGGCACCGATTTTGATCACAATAAAATATTTGTAAAGAACAAAACCAAAGTCTGAGCAAGATTGTCTGTAAAACATTTGGAAGGAACTCTCAGAAAAGAGCAAATCGACAGTTTGACGAGTATGGTGTTGCAGAACGAGAGAATCAGCAAGCCACAAACTCACACGTGTTTCCACCAACAGTTAAATAGGACATTGGTTGAAGTTAAAAATGGTGGCCCTACAGGACTAATTGAAACCCTTGACTTTGCTGGTCATCTTGTGGCAATCTTTACATTTCATCATTGTTTGGCTGCTGGTTATGAAAATCAGAAATCAATGAAGATAGCAAGTCCTTTAAAATTAAGGCAAAAGCAGTCGTTTTATTAGCAGCAATAGTTAAGGAAGAAGCTGGAAAGGAAACCCACAGCCACTGTGACCCTCCAGGGTCTGAGGAGTTTGACGTCCCCGATGTAGCTTTTTGTGGTGCCGACTCACAGTTTCACTGTCCTGGTTTCATCTCTTGGCCTGGACACTGCCTACATGGATTTTGTATGTTGTAACTACACGGGGTTGTCCTTTGGGCAGCCCACGTTTTCTTCTCACATTCTCAAAGTGTGCTTGTTGGGATTACTGGCGACTTCCCATGGGCCCAGTATGGGTGTCTATGTGAGAATGCCCTGCAATGGAGTGGACGGACTCCTCACCCTGGGTTGGCTTTTGCCTTGCACATATTACTTCTTGGAAAATCACCAGAGTTTCTATGATTCTGAACCGAATAAAACGATTAGGAGATGGATGGATGGATAAATGGATGGATGGAGATTTCTTTTGTAAAACATTTGATAACAATAATCACTCCAGCAATTGCTCAGCACAGCGCAAATTTTTTCTGCATGCAAAAACGTAACTTAAGCTGGAGGTGGCCCTGCAGGAAAAGTGGGCATGGCACCAAGGCCCAAGCAAGGAGGGTGTGACTTTATACTTATGTGGCACGGTCACCTTTAAGTCAAAGCTTCTGTTTTTATTTCCAATTGGAGCCCTGGCAGGTCACATGGTGTCAGTAGTGGGATCTGAACCTAAATCGTCATGGTCTGAAGTCCATAACCTTACACCACTATGCCACACTGTCTGCCTTTAAGTCAAAGCTTCTGTTTTTATTTATAATTGGAGCCCTGGCAGGTCACATGGTGTCAGTAGTGGGATCTGAACCTAAACCCTCATGGTCTGAAGTCCATAACCTTACACCACTATGCCACACTGTCTGCCTTTAAGTCAAAGCTTCTGTTTTTATTTATAATTAGGGCCCTGGCAGGTCACATGGTGTCAGTAGTGGGATCTGAACCTAAACCCTCATGGTCTGAAGTCCATAACCATACACCACTACACCACACAGTTTACCTTTAGGTCAAACTTCTGTTTTTATTTCAATGCTATAACAGGGTGGTACAGTGATGCTTGGGTTTGAATACTTGAAGAGTTTGCACATTTTGCCCGTGTCTGTGTGAGCCACCCCCTATTCCCCAAAATACACTTGTGTTAGGTTGACTGGCAATTTTAACTGAAGCACACAAGTGTGGGCTCTCCGATCGACCATGGTGAGTCCCCACCACCCTGAACTGAACTATTTGGGTTTGAGAAGGTTTCACATGTGTGGTATTGAAGACAAGAGTAATATTTTGTCTCTGAGTAAAACCAAAGCACCAGGAGGAAAACCAATGTGGACCTGGGAAGAAAGTGCAGATTGTACACAGATATCAACTTAAACATGGGTAGCGGGAGCCATGACACTATAATGCTAACCACTGCGCCACTGGGCTGCTCCTTGCATTAAACTACAGGCAAATCAAATATCATGAGGAAGTGCACCATATAAGGAACAGGAACTCCTGCCAACTGCAAATGCCAGTTTAGAATCCGTAGACGAGTGCCACCTGGAGCAATGCAAAGCGCCCATTCACACAACGTGGATCCTAACAGCCAGTCCCTACTGTCACAACGTCCTGCATCTTTACAAGCATAACACCTAATGTAGAAAACACCGGCTGACAGACTTGCACAACATGGTGTTAGACGTGAAATGCAGCCCTAAAACGTTAGTGGACTGAGAGCCACAAACAGGATTAGCGCTTGAGACGTATCACAGTCAACAAGTGTGTGCAAACTGGTGGCACACCCTGAGAAAGAGCGAGCATTAAAACCTTTTGGGATGGGCCTCTGACAGACTGAACAAACAGGATGAGCCAGAAACGGTGCCAGAATGACATCAGCTTTTCCTGACTCTGGTAGAAACAAATTCACACATCTGGCTGTAGAGGGGCAAGACGTCAATGGCACATATAAAATATACACTAGAGGACATGGGACAGGGCGCTGGGAGGGCCTGACACAGCTGTGTTGCCAAATCATACTAAGAAAAAGTTTAAACCTGAAATGTGTATAGTGCCTTTCACCACAGACAATATCAGTGAACGCTATACACAGAAGGTGACATTAGAGTACATGTACGTGACCACAAAGATAATCATCAGATGGCACTCCCTGAAGACATGACCCCTTACCAGACAGCCTAAATCTGGATAGGATCTCTCCTATATGATATTTATCTGTCCGACCTGCATGTCGGTCTCATGCTGACAAATGGAAAATGACCCTCAGAACAAGCAGAAACTGCTTATAAAAAGCTTGGAAGTTTTCACATTTTATCGTAATACAATTTCGAACCACAATGCACTTCATTTGGCTTTGTTGACACTGATCAACAAACGTCAAAGTGAAAACAGACCCCTGCAAAATGGTCTAAGTTGATTACAAAGAAAACACAAAATAACTGAATGCATAAAAGTATTCACCCCCTTTAAACTGACAACCCTGACCGGTGCAGCCCACTGGCTTCAGAAGTCACAGAATTAGTTCACCTGTCGGAGGTTTCAATGGAGTGAAGTCTGAATGAGGAAGAGCCAGCTTGAAGGGCTAACTCACACATAAGGAGGACGCGAGAATACTCCAAGCAACTCCTTGAAAAGCACCAGTCAGGGGATGGAGACAGGAAAATACAATGCACAGGCACAATTGAAAAGGCAAATAAAACGTTAGGTTAAACCGTAAAAATTGCTGGATTTAAGTCAAGGGACATTGCAAGACATGGACATTATCCAGTGACCTGAGACGAAGACTGGACTCCTTCATGCGTCTCTCCGGAAAATCCTTGGGTACCGCTGGTTTGACTTTGTGTTGCTCACGGAGTACTGAATGAGGCACATGACCGGCATTGTGAGGGAGCGTCAGTTGCGGCACTGCGGCCATGTGGCGCGATTACCCGAGGGTGATCCGGCTTATTGTTAAGGACCTAAGCGCTGGACCAGGCCAAGGAGATGTCCACATAACACCTGGCTGTGGCAGATAGAGGGACATTTCCGCAGGGTCTGTCTGGGGGAGCTGTTTTGTTATGTGGTGGGTGCAGTAACACACTGCATCAGTGCATGCTCCCCAACCTGACCTGACTTGGACATTATGCTTAAAATATGTAATATACAGTGGTACCTCAGTATACATCCACTTTGGAATAAGTCCAACTTGGTATACGTCCTGTTTGGACGTAAAAAATTTTGCTTGGTATACAACTTTCGTTTGGAATACGACTCGCGTGCTAGAACACCGCGCGCTACCCTTGTTTACCTCTCTCGAGACAAAGGCACGACTGCCCACGAGCGTCAGTACGCCAGTTGCTAGCATTCAGTGAACAACCCGCGCTATAACTCTATGTGAATTTTCACGTGATTTTGTATTTTTTCGAGTAAATTTGAATTGATTGTTGAAAAGTATGAAGGTGGCATGCGTATCCGGGACTTGTCTGCTGCATATCGTATGCCGAGAATGACGGTATCTATGATTATGAAAAACAAAGACGTTATTAAAAACTAAAGTGAGGTTAAATTTTCATTTATTTCATCTAATTGCTTTTGTATTTATGTATTTTAGTATTAAGCAGTGTTTAAATTATTTTATACAACCCCATCAAATGTATAATATGCCAATAACAATAGGATTTTTTTTCATGGGAACGGATTCATCATTTTCCCTTTATTTCTTACGGGAAAAATTATACCTGTTTGGTATAAGTCAAAGGATCTGGAATGGATTAAGGATGTATACCAAGGTACTACTGTACTCAAAAGGCTGCATATGGAGTATTGTGTGAAGTTCTAGTCACCACAGTACAAGAAAAATATAGCAGCACTTAGAAGCTGTGCAGAGGGTAGCAACCAGGTGCATCATGGGACTTAAGGGCATGTCCTAAACTGACAAACTCAAAGAATGAAACCTATTCAGTCTCAAGTAGAGGAGACGGCATGGGGACCTAAACCAGGTCTTCAAAATCCTCAAAGGCATCGATAAAGATGATCCCGCAAGTTTCTTTCAGCTAAAGCATTGTCGGGCAACCAGTGCAAGTGGAATTTTCTAGGAGTGCCGCAAAAACTTTTTTAAAATATTTAAAATTGCTAGTGTTTTTGAACTTTTGGTTGATTAAAAAGATAATGTTTAAAAAAAATATTTTATGTTGGAAAAACAGGTAACGGAACACTTACGGAAATGAAGTCTAAGAAACGCGAGAGACTTCAAATGATCGACAAAGAAATGCGCGTCTGTCTTTCGAAAATTGATCCTTGCATCAATCTCATATGTGCTGAAAAACAATCTCAACGTTCACATTAATTCAATTTAAGACTTATCCTTTGATTCCTTTATTAATAAAATGTCTTTCAAACTTGTAAAATTAACTGTTTTTAATGATGATTGTCCATAGATTGTGTCGTCATGACTTTATTTATGGGCAGTCCCTCAGGTGCGCCGCAACTCGAAAAAGGTTGCCTTTCACTGAACTAAAGTGTGAATCAGGTATTTGAGGACATCACAGGAAATTAAGGGGAAGTTCATTTAAAACTGAAGCCAGGAAGTTCTTCTTAACACAAAGAGTTGTGGGACTCAGGGATCAAACTACCGAGACATGGAGTTGAAGTAGAAGCCTTGATAACCTTTAAGAAGAATCTGGAGGAGACATTGGGGGAGCTTAGCTATTAGCAAAATAAACAAGCTTGTTGGAGTGAAGGGTCTCCTCTTGTCCATCAAATTTCTTATGTTCCAAGTCAAACATACACATCCAAGTCACTGAACATCCAGTGAAATCAATGATGAAAAAATGGAAAGAGTAAGACAACAGCTGGAAGTCTGACTGGAGCAGGCCGTTCACCAAAACTATGTGATCGTGCAGTGGACAAGCCAGGGAGGCGACCGAGAGACCTCTGAAAGACAAAAGCAGAAGTGGCCGAGACTGGAGAGACTGTGCCGACAGCAACCAGTGAATGTTTCACCAGTCACAGCTTTATGGGACAGTGACAAAGACAAAGATAAACACACAGGACACCTCAGCAGAAGACACAGGGGAGACTCTGAAGTCAGCTGGAAGAAGGTTCTGTGGTCTGAGGAGATTCCGATTTGTGACCATCAGACTAAACGCCCCTGCCTATTATCAACAAACACACACACACACACACACACACACACACACCCCATCACCAACCGTGAAGCATGGGTGGTGGCAGCATCAGGCTGTGGAGATGCTTCTCAGCAGGAGGCCCTGAAAGGCTTGTGAGGGTAGAAGGAAAAAGTAATGCAGCAAAATATAAGGAAATCCTGGAGGAAAACCTGATCCTTGGCAGAAGATTTGTTTTCCAGCAAGATGATGAGTGAAGGTGAATGTCCTGGAGTAGCTGAGTCACTGACCAGAGCTCATTCCCACTGAGAAGTTGTGGCTGCGCTTCATAAAGGCTGTTTACTCACAATCAACAGGGCACCTGACAAAGTCTCAGCAGTTTAGCAAAGAACAATCCGGAAAAATGTCAAGAGTGCAGATGTGCAAAGCTGATAGAGACCTGAGCACACAGACTCTAGGTTGTCATGGCTGCCATCTACTAAATGTCGACTTGAAGGGGGTGAATACTTACGTCAATCGTTATTTTGTGCTTTATATTTATAATTAACTAGCTGTCCAACCGCGCAGTAGTGAAACAGGACAAACTTTAAAAATCAATAAACAAACAGGTAATGCTAGCTAAGTGGAGGCAAGATACACTCCAACACGTGGCGAGTGGTACAACGACTCGAACAGCGGCAGGCGCGTGAGTGAGGAGGGCCTCGTCCGGCTGCCTACTCCTGAGATCCTGCCGCCCCCTCCCATCGGCCTACAGTCTGTCACTCGGGTTCACGCAAATAAATTGATGCTGCAAACGAACTATGATACTTAGTGTAATCAGAGAAGTCGCAAAATCAACCAGAATCCATCCATCCATCCATTATCCAACCCGATATATCCTAACTACAGGGTCACGGGGGTCTGCTGGAGCCAATCCCAGCCAACACAGGGCGCAAGGCAGGAAACAAACCCCGGGCAGGGTGCCAGCCCACCGTAGATCAACCAGAATGTTCAAACAAATTATAGAAAAAAAACCCAATCTAAATCCATTAAGTAGTTCTCTCGCGAAAAGCGGACAGACATACAGACAGAAAGACGTTGCATTTTATATATAGATTTAGCCCACTTTGCAAAGATCTGATTTCACTTTGCTATTAAAGGGTCTTTTTTTCTGTTTCAGTGTCCAAAAAAGCCAAATTAAGTCCAATGTGGTTCAATGTTGTATAACAAGAAAATGTGAAAACTTCCAAGTGGGTCAGTACTTTTCATAAGTACTCTATACACACACATACATATTGGTATTATTATTTAATTATTTATTTAGCAGTGCCAAACATAAAAATACTTTCAGCATCTCTTGCATGGAGTCACACTCTGCTTTCATGTTAGTTATTTTCACCTCATGTCTAACGCAGCAATTAAACAGGAGCCCCAGGTGAAACTGCTTCATCTGCCTTGTAGGAGCTTTTATCTGAAAAGCCTTTTTTGGGAAATCACTAATGGCATTAATTAGTGTGAGCGCTGCAGAATTTGGGTGCTCTTTTTCTTTCGGTTTTAAATTTGAAAGCATTTGATCATTAAATTCTATTTAAGGAAAACTTAAATTTAGCAGAATTGGGTATCATTTTTTTAAACGTTTGATTAACTTTGAAAAAAAATGAACCATGGAGCATGCCACACTGCACCTGCTCCCAGCAGGATTTCATAATCGCATTGAGGAGCCAGTGATGGATCTACGAAAAGCAAGCTAGCTGCATAGCTACTGTAACTAGTTGCACAGACAGACAGAAAGAAAGATAGATAGTGAAAGGCACTATAAAATGATAGACAGACAGACAGATAGATAGATAGATATGAAAGGCACTATATAATAGACAGACAGATAGATAGATAGTGCAAGGCACTATAAAATGATAGACAGACAGACAGATAGATAGATAGATATGAAAGGCACTATATAATAGATAGATAGATAGATATGAAAGGCACTATATAATAGACAGACAG
>JANRMT010062857.1:29453206-29466749 GCA_026402145.1 Polypterus bichir lapradei | reverse complement strand
GATAGATATGAAAGGCACTATATAATAGACAGACAGATAGATAGATATGAAAGGCACTATATAATAGACATAGATAGACATATAGACAGACAGATTTGAAAGGCAGACAGACAGATATAGATAGATAGATAGATAGATAAAGGCACTATAAGATAGATAGATAGATAGATAGATAGATAGATAGATAGATAGATAGATAGATAGATAGATAGATAGGTAGGAAAGGCACTATAAGATAGATAGATAGATAGATAGATAGATAGATAGATAGATAGATAGGAAAGGCACTATATAATAGATAGATAGACATATAGACAGACAGATTTGAAAGGCAGACAGACAGATATAGATAGATAGATAGATAAAGGCACTATAAGATAGATAGATAGATAGATAGATAGATAGATAGATAGATAGATAGATAGATAGATAGATAGATAGATAGGAAAGGCACTATATAATAGATAGATAGACATATAGACAGACAGATTTGAAAGGCAGACAGACAGATATAGATAGATAGATAGATAGATAGATAGATAGATAGATAGATAGATAGATACAGGCACTATAAGATAGATAGATAGATAGATAGATAGATAGATAGATAGATAGATAGATAGATAGATAGATAGATAGGAAAGGCACTATATGATAAATAGATAGATAGATAGATAGATAGATAGATAGATAGATAGATAGATAGATAGATAGATAGATAGATAGATAGATAGGAAAGGCACTATATGATAGATAGATAGATAGAGAGTTACTATATCTATGCTTAATAACACAGCCTATCTTTACTGAAGGTGTAGCTATGGCTTTTCCCTCAACTCCCATTTTTTTGTGCTCTGTTTCCCAGTTATTTACAGACCCAATTTCAGTTTGTCCATCATTCAAATTTTAGGACATTAGAAAAATTTAGATGAGAACAGGGCCAGGCCATTCAGCCCCACAGAGTTGGCAAGTCCTATCCAGTTCATTCTTCTAAAGTAACATCAAGTCGAGTTTTGAAAGTCCCTAAAGTCTTACTGTCTACCACACTACTTGGTCTCTTATTCCAAGTGTTTATGGTTCTTTGTGTAAAGAAAAACTTCCTTATGCTTGTTTCAAAATTTACCCTTCACAAGTTTCCAGCTGTGTCCGTGTGTTCTTGATGAACTCATTTTAAAGTCACTGTCTTGATCAACTGGACTAATTCTCTTCATAATTTTAAATACTTCTATCCTGTTACCTCTTAATCTCCTTTGGCTTAAACTACTATGCATCAACTATGTGTTACTCCATATAAGAGTTATATCATGAGTCTGGTCTCTGATCCGTATTGTTCCGACTTCTCCTTCAGTGTTTCAGGCACCATTTTTATACCCGTTTTGGAAATGCTCTCTGGTGCTTTGTTTCTGGTCTAATTTTTCTAATTTTCTAACTTTAGAGAGAGAGAGAGCGCAAGTGCGCGAGCAAGCGAGAGAGAGAGAGAGAGAGAGAGCATGAGTGAGTGAGCCCAAGTAGAAGAAGTAAACATTACAGAATTACATTTCCTCGTGTATGACGCGCACCTGATTTTCTAATGCTAATTTTCGGGAAAAAATGTGCGCGTGGTACACGCGTAAATACAGTAATCACTTACCTAATAATTTTGCATACAGTGTAAATCGTCTGCAGTGATTTTACTGAGGAGCTGTGGGTGCAAAATTTTAGGATGAGCAGCTCAACATTCATGGAATTAATAGGCCCTCGCGTCCCCTGCCGTAGTATACACGAAGGAGCCAGTCCTGACCGACAAGTGCACAGCCATCACGCTTTATAAACTGGCTACCTGTGCACAGTACAGGGTCGTTGTCGAGACTTTTGGTGAGAGCAAAACCACCATTCAGATCTGTGTTTATGGGATGCGTCAGGCCATATATCACTTTACCTGATGTGGAAGAAGCACAGCAAATTTTGTATCAGGATTACGAGGTCTGTCTATTAAATAACGAGACTGACACAATAACTCACTTTTATTTATATAACAATTCTAATGCTTGTCTCCTTCAATATACTCCCCATTCGTAATTACACACCAATGCAGTTTTGGTTTCCACTGGTCGAAAGCGTGGAGCACTTCAGTTTCTGTCAGCTTTTTCAAGACATCTGACGTTTTTTCTTCTTTACTGTATCCATTGACTCAAAACGTGTTCAATGTAGGAAAGACGCACGACACATGCAGTCTTCCCCATAAGCCTCTGTAAGCATTTGAAAAGATTCTGTTGGAGTTTTGTTCAATTTTACTAAAAATTTCAAATTAACATGTTGCTCAACTTTTAAACTTAGCATAATTCCGGCACACAAGGGGAAACACAACTGCATGAAACAGTGACTGGCAATCAACTAAACGGCAGAGAGTGCTATCGTTTGTTGCGCAGGTTTGGACAGATTTAAAGCTGCGTGGCTAGTGCTCATAATCAGTTCTCACTGCTTTGATTACGAGATAGAAACACAGTCTTGTTATTTAATAGACAGACCAGGAAACGCTCAACATCTATCGCTCTGCAGGCAGCCATTGATGACAGATTAATGATCAGGGATATTTGTTTTGGGTCACCTGGTATGCTCATGATGCTGCTGCTGCATTCGCCATATCACGTTTACACAGGTATTTGAAAATGTACGTTATATCCATCCATCCATCCACCCATCCATTATCCAACCCGCTATATCCCAACTACAGGGTCACAGGGGTCTGCTGGAGCCAATCCCAGCCAACATAGGGCACAAGGCTGGAAACAAACCCTGGGCAGGGCGCCAGCCCACCGCAGGTACGTTACATCATGTGACCTAAATGCGAAAAATACTCTTTGTAGTTTTGCAAATTATTCCTTTGTCAAAACGCCTAAAAACCACCTTAAGTAAGTGTATAAACTTTTTTGTGAATTTTGAGAATTTTTTCAAAAATGTACATGTTTTTCTATTACCGTTTTTTTTCTTTCACAGTTTCAAAATGCACATTAAGGAGGTTAACGGAAATGTGGCTAATGTCAGGACTTCTCAGCTCTGTTTCAGATTTATAAAAGTATCAGAAAAAAACCACCACAGTCTGTCAGCAGATTAATGTTGATAGCCGTCTGTGCAAGTGCCTGAATGAATGCTTTCCAAGTATGGCAAGTTCAGCCACAGTCTTCATCTTATTTTTCTCCCTTGTTCCACTCTGATATTGGATGGACAGCCGTCTCTTCTGTCTGTGCAGTCCACATTTCCTTCTTTCCTTGTAGTCATATTTCTTCAGGATAAAAAATTTGACAAATGAAAGGAGACCATTCAGTCCATCAATGCCATTTGTTCAGCTAATAGCTAAGCTGTCCAAATATCTCCTCCAGATACTCCTGAAACTCTAGAACACGCACACATACACCAAGCAAGCCCACTCCTGTAACTTACGACACCAGTTTGATTTTTGTCAGGGTGAGTCGCAGACGAGTGTGACCAAGTCACTGGAGATGACAGAATGCTGCGACTACACCTGACTTGGTAAGATCATCTAAATGAAGACTGTGAAAAATTGCTGGAAAAGTCGTGGAGTGCGACTGGGACTTTAATCTGCACACATCCATCCGCTTATATGAAGTCTGGCTAATATAACAGCATTGGCCCCTTTAGACTGTTTTGTACTAATTTGGTATTCCTATTGGAAGAACGCCATAAAGGATCAGCGTCCGTAGACTGCACAAGTCACGTCTCTTCACAATGCATTCAGAAATTTAAGTAAAACCTTTAAAGTCTGGCACAGCTAACAGTACACAATTAATAATGAAGGAGCTGGCAAAGCTTTTCATTCCACCTTCAACAGAACTGACTTTAAACAAAGTGGTGAGAAAGCAAAATCTATTGCAATCTATATCTATCTATATTCTTGGCAAGGAATAAGAAATTAGTTAAAGTCGGCCGCACTGCACAGTCAAAATATTTGAAGGCTCAATAGGGAAAACTCTGATGGCTGGAAAATCCAGGGAGGGAGATGGACCCTGAGATGATTTAATACCTTCATAGACCGACAATTAAAAAAACACAAAAATTCCTGGCAGGTCATAATTCATCAAGAGTCAGAAGAGATTAAGTACCGTATATACTCGTGGATAAGTTCTCTCACAGATAAGTCGGGACTTGATTTTCCAGTATAATTTCTGGTATTTTATAAATGTCGGTCGTATAAGTCGAATGCGGAAAACTCACGCTATTGGTGCAAGGGATTATAATATGCTAACGCCCACTTGAGAGAGTAACCACGGAGCACACGGCCTTTTTTTTCTATGTGGGTGTGGCAATGTGCTGTATCAGCGTGTGCTCCTAACCCCTCTCTCTCTCTCTCTCTCTCTATTGTGCCTACGTGACCACAAGGTAATACCCGAACTATTCCAAAGCAACGTTTGCACTGTGAAAAAGGTTGGGTTTTTAAATCCGTATAGCCGTGTCGTTCTCCGTGGGCGTGATTGCACGACCGCGGGGAGTTAATGAGGTGATTGGAGTCGCACCTGCACGTGTGGGTGCAGTCGTTCTTGTTTGCCTCATTGGCTTCCTGCGGTGTGTAATTAAGACGCTGTGCCCACGGAGGCAGAGGTGTATGTATACATAAACGGAGGTACACCGGGGTGGGGGGGGATAAATCGTGGAAAAAAGAGAGATCGAGGAAGTAAAAATGAGGGGAATAGTCAGTCTAGATGGGAGGATCTGGCCACCTGTAAAGGAGACTCCACGAGCTGGGGCCCCGCTAAGGAGTGTTTGGCCGATGCGCTCTGGGGCTAGTTCGCCTCACTGACAACTAGCGAGTGGGGTGAGCAGGAGAGGTGTCCTCCCAAGTGATCTGAGGAGCGACTACAGGTGCGCGAAAGATCACGGGAGGAGAGTCAACATCGTCGGTCTGGCAGTGATGTCCGTTTGGAGGCCAAGACAGAGCTTGACAGAAGGAGCTCGTGGCTGTTGGGTCTCCGCGGCTGCGAGTAATGGTGAGCCGGGGAGAGAGTGATGGAGGTGGGCTAGAGAATAACAAGGGAGTGAGAGACTGCATTTTTAACTTCTACATTTTTAACCTCGGATTTTAAAGGATTTATTTATTGTGTTTTTAACCCCACTGGACACTTGTTTTTATGGATTTATTTATGGAACTTGAAGCACTGCACTTTTTGTGTTTGATTGTTTTAAATAAAGCACTTTTTCACTTTTGGAATATATCCTCTGGCTTTGGGAGATTTGTCCCCATTTGTCAGCTCATCTCGGTGACATTATCGACGGTGTTGGGTTCAGGGTTCCCAAATGGACAAGGAGAGCATGGAAGAGAACCCGCATCGTCACACACTGATTTGTGTTTTTTGTATCTCACGCCCTCATACACTTTTATCGTAAGAGCATCCCTTATCTACGATGGAGCATTTGATAAAAAGAATATATGATGCTGGTTTTAAATTAAATGTCATTGAAGTAGCGAAAGAAACTGGTAACTGCGCTGCTGCAATAAAATTTGATGTGTCTGAGAAACTGATGCAAGACTGGAGGAGGCAAGAAAAAAAAAAATGAAGTGTCGCATTTTTGAACGGGCGTATAAGTTGGGGTCTGATTTTATGATCGATTTTTCGGGTTTCAAGACCCGACTTATACGTGAGCATATACGGTAGATAACCCAAAGAATGAGACACATTCTCAACATGTCTGTGTGCTTCTGCAGGTACTTCAATGTTCCTCCCACCTGCTGATCAGGCTCCTGTTGGGCAAGTTGGCTGATATAAATAAGTGTGGGGATGTGTGTTTCAGCATGGCCAGTAATGACCTGGTACTCCATTCTGGATGTTGCTGGGATAGGTCAATAACCATGAAATGGATCAAATGGGCTAATTAACCCTTTAAGGGCGGATGTCGACATTTGGCAACACAACGGGTTGTGCATGTTATGTCGAATAAAGTTGACATTCAGTGGCAGGAGGTGAAAAAAGTTGTAAACGTTGATAAAACTCACCGTTACATTATACGTAGACCCTTCTCTGCTAGGAAGACTGTTAGACTTGTTCACTTGATGTCGAATCCCTGCATGTGCACGAGTAGCATAGAGCAAACAACGTCTAGAATGGCATCAACAGTTGGTGAGAGAGCAAAGCGGATGCAGAAAGCAAAATGCGTATTATTTATTTATTATTACTTGATTACGAGATAGAAACACAGTCTTGTTATTTGATAGACAGACCTCGTATGTTAGCAGGAAACGCTCAACATCTATCGCTCTGCAGGCAGCCATTGATGACAGATTAATGATTTTATTTATTATGCGTTTATTGCTGAATTAGACTATGACTTTTTTAACGCTCGTTTTGATGCAAGTGATTTTGAGATCAAAAACGAAAGTCAGGTATATGCATCAGCTGATTATATAGCTGATGTGCCTATGGCAACGTTCACCTGGGAGGATCACACAGACAGTTATCGAACTCCGATTTTGATCTAGAAATCAAAAACGAAAGACAGGTACCTGCACCAGCTGATGGGAGTGCTGAACAAATTCGTGTAGCTGATGCACGTAAGGCAACATTCACCTGGGAGGACCACACAGACAGTTATCGAACTCCGATTTTGATGCAAATGATCTGGAAATCAAAAACGAAAGACAGGTACCTGCACCAGCTGATCGTAGTGCTGAACACACTTGTGTAGCTGACACACATACGGCAACGTTCGCCTGAAAGGACTACACAGGCATAGATCCATGGGATCCAAGCTGGCTATCGGACATAATCAAACGACATGGCGTGCTAGCGGACACTACGGATTACCAGCCACTCGACTACTTCAGACTCTTTTTTTTTCCAGAAAGTGCCTTTCGGATGAGTGATGAGACAAACAGATACGTCTGTGAAATGACATACTCTAGAGGCTCATGAAACCTAAAACAAAGTGACATTTATCAGAAATGCGTATTTTATGTTGATTTATATGTGAAACCATTGCTTTATGTACGTTTTAGAAAACCAAGTTTTTTTGAAAAATATTCAGCCCTGGGACAAAAGGGAAAATAAAACAATTAATCCTAAATGAGTTAATGGATGGACAGACCAATTTACACGACAAATATTTAGTCCCTTACATATCAAGCCAAGTTTGATATATGATTTTTTGTTAAATTTCTTATGTTGCTCCTGAGCAGTGACCTCTCCGCCTTAAGATGGTGCAGTTGTGCACAAATTTAATAGGATACTTGCCTCCATCATTTAATGTACTGTTGAAATATTTATTTCACACCCAACATCATCAATATAAACCTACTGTGGGAACATCCGGCTTACAGGTAACGTGGCACCAACCAGGACCAAGGGTACAGTGAGAGGGAGAAAAGAAATCAAACAATGGCACAAAAAAGGTAAATGATGTTAAAATAAAAAAGGTTGGTCTCGTTCCACTGTAAGTTCATTTCTCAGTGATAGTTAAAATAGTAAAAAATATCCACAGTGAATAGAAAAATGATTGTATTCAAAAATACACCGGAGTCTCATGAATACACACAAGTTGGGATCTCAAAAGCAAAACCACACACTACATTAACTCACACTGTGTTACTCTCCAAAGGGGAAAAAAATAAGGTAATATAGAGACCCTTCAAAAAAATTAAAAAAGAAAAATCAAATGGCTTACGTCAGCCCAACAAACCACTCTAGTCTAACCTGACTAATGCGAGGATCTGGACAGCTCATTTGTTGCAGCCAATCACTGAGCCACGACACTGCTAATCCTCTAAACTGGCTCTGCTCTCACTCTGCACTCCTCAGTAGATCAATTCACCTCAAAGTCTACATAGAGGCTCGAATTATTTCCCCCAGCCTATCCGAACTCGACACCCAGGCTCAATAACCTGCGAAGGGGAAATCCAACCTCACTCATTAAATGTATTTTCATCTGTGCACATAGTACAGACTTTTGAGGTCCCATACTCCTCCTCGACCAGTCAGGTCTGCTGATGAACACCTTATTGTGGTATCAAACCTCAATCCGGACTCTTGTCATATGTAGCTGCTAGCTGGTGGAACGAGCCACCCACCTCCATGTGAACCATTCACTCCCTCACGGTGTTTCAGAAGCGTATGAAGACTTTCTTGCTGTATACGTTTCTAATTGATACTCCTGAATTGAAACTGTAGCACGCACGCACGCACGCACACACACATACACCATGCGAGCTACCCCTGTAACTTATGACGCAAGTTTGAGTTACAGACGAGTGTGACCGAGTCACGGGAGATGTCAGAATGCTGCGACTGCACCTGACTTGGTAAGATTACTGTATCTAAATAAAGATTGTGATTGAAAATTGTTAGAAAAGTCGTGTAGTGTTTCGGAGGTGTATGAAAACTTTCTTGCTGTTTTTCTACGTTTCCAATTGATAATGGCTTTGATAGGTCCTTGTAACTAAAGAAGGATTAACTAGTCCTGTGGCGTTCGGTTTCACTTGCGCGGATACATTTTGTACCTTTGTCCTGTAACACTTGTTCTCCAAGTGTCTGATGTTTACTCGATTATGCTGACCTCCTTTGCTAGTCGCTTTGGAAAATGTGAAGGATCAGCGGCATGTCTGGTGGTCAATCAGCCGAGACGGGTAGATGCCAGTCCTCTTTTCAGATCACTACATTGGCTTCTTGTAGCCACACTTGATGTCACTGTCTAATCTGCTTTAGTCCAGACCAGGGTCATGGCGGGTTGCTGGAGCCAATCCCAGCAGGCCTAGGGTGCAGTTTAGGTCATTCATTGCATTTCAACGGATTAAACTTGAAGAAAAAGTCAGGTGTCATAAAACTTTTGACCGCTTGTGTACAAAGGTGTTGACCATTGACCACTCTGTAGGCAAGCATCAAGGATTTGAACTTAATACATGCAGGGAGTCAAATGCAGCAATTTGAAGAGAGGAGTGACACGTGCCCGCCAATTGAGCAGAGTCACTCTGTACAATATCTTAAAGATTAGGCCATTGTGGGAAACCAGCCCAGACACCAACACAGAAAGTCCCGAACACACACGTTTATTTACAATAAAAGTCCCGCGCACAACACAGAGCTCCAGCACCAAACACCCTTTCAAAGTTCGGGCCTCTTTCTGGTCCTTTTTCCACTGCCTCTACTCCTCTCCTCCGAGCTTTGTCTTCTTCCTCCCGACTCCCGCTAATGTCTGGAGGAAGGCGTCCTCTTTTATAATCACCCGGATGTGCTCCAGGTGCCCTCTGACGATCTTCCTGCGGCACTTCCTGTTGTGGCGGAAGTGCCGCATGAGCACCTGGAAGCACTCTGGGTGTCCCTGGTATTTCTTCCAGCAGCACTTCCGGGTGTGGTGGAAGTGCTGCCATCCAGGGCTCCTCAATCCTCCGGGCGCCCCTTTGTGGTGGCCACGGACCCCAATAGGGTTGAGCTTCTATGCTCGGTTCCCGTGGCCCCCATACAGACTAGGGCAGCTGCCCTCTTGTGGCCCAGGGGAGGTATAATCCCTCTCCCAGCCCTTCCAGGCGTCCCGGCTGGGCATAAGCCCCTAGCCGACCGCCACACCATATTTAACAGAGTATGCAGCACAACTCCTGGTCCAGCTTTTGGTCTTGTCACACCTGGACTACTGCAACTCTCTGCTAGTAGGAGTACCAGCACGGGTCACCAAGCCACTGCAGATGATTCAAAATGCAGATCTGGGGTTCGATCTGCAGAGGCAGGCAACTGTCACCCCGCTCGTCAGATCGCTTCATTGGCTCCCTTTGGTGGCACATATTAAGTTCAATTATTTGATGCCTGCCCACAGAGTAGTCAATGGGTCAGCAACTATGCATATGGAGACACTTGTGAGGTTCCATGCTCCTTCTGGACCACTTAGGTCTGCTGATGAACGGCCACCTCTGCATGTCATCCAAGCTCATACCAGACTCTTCATGTGTCGCTTCCTGGCTGGTGGACCGAGCTGCCCACCTCCATTCAGAATTCTATTTAAGAAGCACTTGGAGCCTCTCTTGTTTGGTGAATTTCTGTCTAACTAGTTGTTAGGTTTTGGTAACTGGAACTCTGAGCTCTTGACTTGTGATGATCAATTTTGTAGCCTTGTCCTGAAACACTTGTCCCCAAACAGAGTGATGTTCAATTAATTATACAGACTTTTTTGCAATTTCAGATAAAAGCGTCTTTCTAAACAAATAAATGTAAATGTCAAAGTCACCCGTACCGTGAGGACATACCAGACTGAAGGATGGGTCCCTGGATTTGATTAAACTGCATGTTATTTTCTTATCTAAAGAAGCACCAGACATCTTTTAATATTCGGGCGGTTCGTGAAGAGTGTGCTGCACCGCCGCATGTTCCCCGTCAGATGCTGCCCTACTTCTCAGGTAATCAATACTCTTTCAAATCTGCCCGTTGATTTATTTATTAGTTTAACCGGACCTTCAAACTGTAGTTTACCATCGACTTCAGTGTAAAAATGGAAAGAAAAATGTTCTTCGACTGAAAACAGCCCCCTTTATTTCAATATAGCATGTCTGTGGCCATGGATACTGTACAATCGGAGGCTTGTAGGGTTGCCATAGCAATGCCTCCCACATGCGCCCCTCCATATAGAAGGTGCCTCCAATGCTTCAAGCCAGCCTGGGGATGATGAGCTTTAAAGTGCAAAGTCAAGAGGATTACTCACTGCCACCGTAGGGTGACAACTAGACAACGAGCCAGCCTGGCACGGGCATCAGGACTGGGGGGGAAAAAAAAAAAAGAAAAACAAATGAATGTGCCAGCTGGTCCTGTTATGATGAACTTGGCACTACATGCGCATTGTGTGTAATTTTCACTTTTCACCCGACACTCGGCATTCTGCTGACTTCCCTTATCACTCACCAGAAGAAAAAAAAAATCAATATGTGGTGTAAATAATACAAAGGGTCGATCACATTATCATATCATCTGAATTTTCCTTTGCAACTGCTGCCAACTTCGCTTTCCAATGAGATCTGATTTTGTTGGCTTCAACACAGGAAGGAAAAGAAGAAAAGAGTAAGAACTTAACAAGCCCTTCCTCCACAGCTATTATTATTATTATTACTTTTTATCCAAGGTGACTTAACAATAATTGAGATTCAACTGTTACATTTCTTTTGTTTTCCCAATTGGAGTCCAGGCAGAGGGCAGCACGGTGGCGCAGTGGTAGCGCTGCTGCCTCGCAGTTAGGAGACCTGGGTTCATTTCCTGGGTCCTCCCTACGTGGAGTTTGCATGTTCTCCCCGTGTCTGCGTGGGTTTCCTCCAGGCGCTCCGGTTTCCTCCCACAGTCCAAAGACATGCAAGTTAGGTGGATTGGCGATTCTAAATTGGCCCTAGTGTGTGCTTGGTGTGTGGGTGTGTTTGTGTGTGTCCTGCAGTGAGTTGGCACCCTGCCCGGGATTGGTTCCTGCTTGTGCCCTGTGTTGGGTGGGATTGGCTCCAGCAGATCACCATGAACCAGCGGGTTGGAAAATGGATGGTGTCCAGGCAGGTGAAGTGACGTGATCAGGGTCACACAGTGTCAGCGGCGAGATTTGAACCCACAACCTCAGGGCTTGAAGTCCAAAGCCTTAACCGCTGAGCCACACGAAGAGTTCAACCTAAAAATGAGGCACCTGAAGAAACTTACTCATGGTGATAAAACTCTGCCACAGAGGTGCCCTAAAAGTGTCACCCACACGCACTCGCTCCCTCCAACACTCAATACTGTCCAGAAACCACAAGCCAGGGACTCCAAGGATCACCTTGCACCGCAACACCCATCATTACATTGAAGATCTGGATATTAAAAAGCACACATCACGAATACCATGATGGCTGTTGCATGCAGCAGTGTGTTTTGTACTTTTACAAAATGTTATTGTGCATTTTATCCATTCATCCTTCCATCCATTTCAAGGCTTACTGGGTCATAGCTGGACCTACTGGGGGGAGAAGAAGAGGTGTATGCATGGCTTATATGGTACAGGTATGGTGTGACCAAGAGAAGGGCACAAGTGAGCACCACACTGGAATATAAGGAGCACGTCTGAGGGGTGGGAAAGAAGAAAAAGACAAGCAGGTAGAGAATCCTTATCTGTACCAACAAAAACTTGGAACTGTCTTGAAATTCTTATATGTGTTTGAGGGAGGCGGTGCTCCTTGTTGGTTGTTATAAACATTTAATGAACTTCTGGAAATAGCAAAGTTTCCAAGAGGGAGGGAAGGAGGAACAAATACCATATATACTCGCGGATAGGTTCACTCGCAGGTAAGTCGGGGCTTGATTTTACCGTATAATTTCTGGTATTTTATAATGTCAGTCGTATAGGTTGAATGCGGAAAACTCACGCTATTGGTACAACAGATTACGATATGCTAACGCCCACCTGAGAGAGTAACCATGGAGCACACGGCCTTTTATTGATATGTGGGTGCGACAATGTGCTGTATCAGCGTGTGCTACTAACCTCTCTCTCCGTCTCTCTATTGTGCGTACGTGACCACACAGTAATATTTGAAGGCTCAATAGGGAAAACTCTGATGGCTAGAAAATCCAGGGAGGGAGATGGACCCGGAGATGATTTAATACCTTCAAAGACTGACATTAAAAAAAACACAAAAATTCCTAGCAGGTCGTCATTCATCAAGAGTCAGAAGAGATTAAGTACCGTATATACTCGCAGATAAGTTCTCCCACGGGACTTGATTTTCCATTATAATTTGTGGTATTTTATAATTTCAGCCATGTAGGTTGAATGCGGAAAACTCACACTATTGGTCCAAGAGATTATGATATGCTAACGGCCACCTGAGAGAGTAACCACGGAGCACACGGCCTTTTATTGATATGTGGTGAGGCAATTCGCTGTATCAGCGTGTGCTCCTAACCTCTCTGTCTCTAATACCCGAACTACCCCGAAGCAACGTTTGCACTGATTTGTGTTTTTTGTACCTCACACCTTCATACACCTTTATTGTAAGAGCATCGCTTATCTATGATGGAGCATTCGATCAAAAGAAAATATGAAGCTGGTTTAAAATTCTTTTAAATTCTTTCTTTAAAGTCGTTTACTTCTTTCATTGAAGTAAATGATTGAAGTAGCGAAAGAAATTGATAACTGCACTGCTGCAACAAAATTCGATGTGTCTGAGAAACTGTTGTGAGATTGGAGGAGGCAAGAAGATGTAAATAAATAAAAAATAAAAAATTAAGGGTTGCAGTTTTGAACGGACATATAAGTCGGGGTCTGATTTTATGATCGATTTTTCGGGTTTCAAGACCTGACTTATACGTGAGCATCTACGGTAGATGAATGGACAGACTATTTATTATATAGTATAGTACCATTCCGATGTTCCTATTAATCTAACATATTGTGCCATTCCTATCTTTGATTCTAATCATCAGACAATCATATGGAGCAATTTCTTTCATCCTATCAATCAATTATATAGTGCCATTACTATCTTAGACACCAGTTTAAGTACTTTTCCTATCTATCTGTTATATAGTGCCTTTCATATCTATCTACCATATAGTGCCATTACTATCTT
>JANRMT010062857.1:29411654-29452255 GCA_026402145.1 Polypterus bichir lapradei | reverse complement strand
TCTGTCTATTATATAGTGCCTTTCATATCTATCAATCATTTTATAGTACCCTTCACTATCTGTGTCTGTCTGTTTGTCAGTCTATTATATAGTGCCTTTCATATCTATCTATGCATCAATCAATCAATCAATCATATTGTGACATTCCTGTCTTCCTGTCTATTTTATAGGTCCATTCCTATCTACCCAGCTATCTGTCAATGAGTCACATAGTTCCGTTCCTATTTATTTTATACTGCTATTGTGATCTTGCTATATACCCATCAATACATCATATAGTGCCATCTTGATCTTCTAATCTATTTTACAGTGCTATTCCTGTCTTCCTAATTATTTAAGAGTGCCATTTCTATCTTCTCATCACTTCTTCCTACGTTCCCCTCTATCTATATATTATATTGTACCATTCCCATCTTCCCTATCTGCTTATCTATCAAGTTATTTTGTACTACTTCTATATTCATATTTATCTATCCATCATATTGTACCATTCCTGCATTTCCAATCTATCTATCAATCATATAGTCAGTCAGTCATTTTCTAACTTGCTTAGTCCTAAACAGGGTCACGGCTGTGCCAGAGCCTATCCCAGCTAGCACAGTGCACAAGGCAGGAACAAACAGGGTGCTAGTCTATCACGTGACAAACACACCCACACAAGCCACTCGCAATCATCTAGTGCCATTCCTGTATTCTCATCTCTCCTCCTAACCAAGGCTAGGCAAGCAATGGCCATGACCAGAACAAGTGCCCCCTCATGGAGGTGTGGTATACCGTGCTTGGACCCCAGGGCTGAAGACTATTCCTGTACGGACCCCCTGGCTTGATGACGTCATGTTTATATCCTCACATATATTAGTCAAGTCAGGTCAAGTTGGGGAGTATGCACTGGTACAGTGTGTTGCCGCACCCACTACACGTCGAAACGGCTCCAGATCCCGGTTGGCAACCCCCCAGGCAGACACGCGGTCCAGTCCCACCCTCCAGAAATGACCCTCTATCTGTTCCAAACCAGGTGTTACGTGGGCAACCCCTTGGCCTGGTCCAGCCACTCGGGTCCCCAACAATGAGGATCTTTGATGGCTATGCCCAAGAGGTCATTAAAGGCCTGGATCTTGAGTTTTTATCTGGACACCCACAAGCCCAGACACTCAGACTCCTCTCTCAGTCTCTCAAGCACCCCGATCAGAGCCTCCATTGACTATATATATATATATATATATATATATATTTATTAGGTATGAAGACAAAGGAGTCTGCAGGGCCTGAAACAAGAGCCTCAATCACCTGTGCAGAGGCGGACATGTCGGGCGAGGACTCGAATGTGGTGACAGCAACAGGCAGTGCTCAAGGCTCAGGCTTTATCACTCCGCATGAGATCAAAATGCACTTCTGTGTTAAAAAAAAAAAAACACAAAAAAACACAACAGCGGCTCACAGCCTACCAGTTCATCACAGCCTGTCCTTACTGCGCACTGTGAAAGATGTCTCATAAAAACATGACAAGGCACAAAGAACGCACGTGAATCTCTCCTAGTGTAGGTTCTACGGTCTGTGTTATAAAGCGACTTTCACAATTAGTTCTGTCACAAGAGCAATTGGGATATTGTATGTGGCCTCCAGTTCTTACGACCGCAGCTCATTCTAGAGAAGAGCCCCAGCACAGCAGAGCTTCCTGCGTGTTTAACAAAAATGAATTGTTGCTATGTCACAATTATGACAGGAATTGTTCATATCATAAGATAATTCAGTGTGATGGGGAATAGAGTCTGCTCTGGCAGTACCCAACCCATGGAGGGTGCCAATCCATCGCAGCACTCACACACACACACACACACACACCTCTACCCTTGCTTTCACACAGGAGCATTTTAGGAATCACCAAATTTGACCAAAGAAAAAATGGCTGCTGCCCTCCATCCCTTCATACCCGTCTGTCTTTAATAAACATTGTATATCTTGAAACTCTGCTATCTCTGAATTGTCACTCTAATAAAAAAATTATTTATATAGCGCTTTTCTAGACACTCAAATCACTTTACGTAGACAAGCGGGGAGACACTTGGATGAAGCAATGGCAGCCATTCTAATGTGTATGGTGTGCACCATTATGCTAACCATTAGCTATTAGATAGTGAAGGGTTGAGAGAGATGACAGTTAGCCAGTAATGGACATGGGATGAACGTGGTGGGCAATTTATGCTAGGACATCAGGGTAGACCCTACACATTTCGATAGATGCCCAGAGATCCCCCTCATGACCACAGAGAGTCAGGACCTCAATTTTTCATCTCGTCCGAAGGACGGTGCCAGTGTTTTCAGCACAGTGACCCCATCACTGCACTTTGGCATTGGGGTCCCCACATAAACCAAAGGATATGTGACCCCAATAGCCTCATCAACACAATTTTTCAGTAACGACCTGTGGCATATGGCCGACCGGTCGTTCATCCCGGCCAATACCCCCAGGCCTCCAGATGGAGCCCTCCCTACAGCATGGAGGTGCCCCGAATGCCAGCAGGGAATTATGGACAATGGAGTTTTTATCCACAGCCCTGCTGGATACCACGGGGACCGCTAGAAGGCGCTGCAGGGAGGAACGACGATCGTTTTCCCTACAACCCGGAAGTGCGTCCTAGTCACATGGACAGAAGAAATGATGTGCTTCTGGGTTGAATAAAAAGAGTTTTTATCTGACCCGGAAGTGTTACCAGTCACATGGACAGAGAGAGAGAGAGAGAGAGAGAGAGAGAAACCCTTCCGGGTCAAGGACTATAAAAAGGACTGTGGGAGATCCCAGGGTTGAGCTGAGTCGGGAGGAAGGGTGGCAACATTCTGGGAGAGTGGAGGATTGATTATTGTTATTGGATATGAGTATTGTGGAGTGTAGGGTGCTTTGTACACCTTATTATTATAAAATAAATAATTATTGGACTGTTATCTGGTGTCTGATCTGAAGGTTCAAGGGGACAACAGCGCCCCCTATCTGTCACAGACCCAAGCTTTTCCTAGATGTTCTCCCATCCAAGAACTGGTTGAGTCAAAACATGAGTCACTTCAGGTATCTGCTCATAACTGCAGGTGGTATTAACCGCTGAAACCACCTACAGTGCCCCCCGTACTTCATACCATTCATACACCCGGAACCAAACCCACATAAACCAGTTCGGACTTTCAGGAGCCACAGCTGAACTTAGTGGCATCAGGGGAAAGGAGTGAGCCAAACATGGATGAGCAGCCAAAGCCACTGCAGGGGAACATTCAAACTATTGTGACTCCTTTGAAGTAAATGAGGGTTTTTTTTTAGAGGGGGAAGTTGAAAAGAAAGCCCACACAGACACAAGGGGAATATACAAAAGTGACACAAGGAGCGATGCGCCAGATTCAGACCCCTGGACGCTTTATCTGTAAGGCAGGGATGCTAACCGCTTTTCCACTTTGCTGCCATTAATACAATTATGTAGCACAAACACTTTACACTCTTTAAATCATGACGAATAATATAAAATCACTGGACAAATTATTAGGGACATTCTACTAATACAACGTTGCCTTGTACTTTGAATTTAATTTGTTTTAGGAGGCCCTTTGAACTCTGAATTGTTCAAATCAATATTCCCCATTAGAAATAATGGAAAGTGAATCAATCCATCCCTAGACCCTAAACAATACTCATGTCGATAAACCTAACAGCAAATATACATAATTTAAGGTACAAATAACACAATTAAATGTTCTAAATAGTAAATTAAAACATGAAAACAATAAATAAAATGCATAAATAGTGTATAAGCTGCATTTAGTGTACCTTAGTGAGGAGTGCTGATGTCCCATGTGGCTGCTGGACAGGAAGAGAGGTTACTGTTTGGAAGTTGGGAGGTCACCTTCCTCCATTCTCCATTCTGCATGTTTGACATGAACATTAACTGCAGCTCCTGTCCTGTATCTGGAGGATTTTTGGCATTGTGCTGCTGTCACACGATTGGCTGATTAGATAATTGCATGGATAAGCAGGTGTTCCAAATTATTTGCTCAGCGAGTGTATAAGCCGTCTCGATCCTTATTGTCACAGCATCCATTATAAATGAGAACATTCATGAAGCACAGATTCTATTATTTCATAGACAGATGAATAAAAATCTCACTCCTTATTAAAAACACATTAAACGATTCGTTTCAATCTATCTCAGCGCCTTTGGCGTATCAGCATTATCACGAAGCAATTTGCTAATGGATCATCATATAATAATATTTCCTAACCCACTAATTTCGGTTCACAGTCATTCAAGGCTGAGCCTACCATAACACTACTGGGCATACAGCAAGAACCAACCCAGGATGGGGTACCAGTGATCCATCCACTACTGGGCTGTAGGGCGCTGCTCGTTAGTGACACACACCGACTCTAAAGATGGCAGATTTAACAGGGATGCTGATATTCACCTGCAACCTGCTTTCTTAGGTTAGCGGCTGAACAGCAGGACTGGGAACACTTCGGACAGCTTATAACAAAGATGTTTGGGTCTCCAGGATACAAAAAGGACATAGCAGCACTAGAAAAGGTCCAGAGAAGAGCGACGAGGCTGACTCAGGGGCTACAGGGGATGAATTATGAGGAAAGATTAAAAGAGCTGAGCCTTTACAGGTTAAGATAAAGAAGATGAAGAGGAGACTTGACTAAAGGGTTTAAAATTATGAAGGGAATTAGTCCAGTGGATTGAGACTGTTATTTTAAAATGAGTTCATCAAGAACATGGGGACACAGTTGGAAACTTAAGGGTAAATTTCGCACAAACATTAGGAAGTTTTTCTTTACACAAAGAATGATAGACACTTGGAATAAGAGACCACGTAGTGTGTTAGACAGTAAGACGTTAGGGATTTTGAAAACTCGACGATGTTATTTTAGAAGAATTAAGTGGACAGGACTGGCGAGCTTTGTTGGGCTGAATGGCCTGTTCACGTCTAGATCAGGGGTCCCCAACTCCGGTCCTGGAGGACCACTGTGGCTGCAGGTTTTCATTCTAATTCTTTTCTTAACTAGTGACTTGTTTTTGCTGCTAATTAACTTCTTTTGAATTAATTTTAATGAAGACTCAAACCCCTTAATTGTTTCTTTTTCCTTAATTAGCAGCCAAACAATAATGAGATACAAAATGAGCCAACACAACTGGTGTCCATCATACAATATCCGAAAATAAAGAAAGATGAAGGTCTCAGGAATGTTGATCTCATCGGGTCCCCAAAACAATTTAACAGAAAACAGAAAATCAACAATTTTGGAAATGTCTGCTAATGAACCACAAGAGCAACAACAAAGCCATGAAATTAAAGAACGGGTTTAATAAACGACAAGAATCGGCGCCTCATTAAGCAGTTGGTCGGAGTGAAATTGGTTGGAGTTTGAGACCCTGACTTAGTTGTTTTTTTCACTTCACATCTCATTTGGGTGCCACTTAAGGAAAGAAATGAAGCAATTCAGAGGAACGATGAAGAAATTCAGGGGAACAAATCTTTAAAAAACAATTCAATTAAAATGAATTCACGAGAAATTAATTAGCAGCTGTGAAAGGCGCTATATAGACGCCCGACCCGACACAGGGGCACACGTAAAATAAATAAACTATTTTTCTTCGCCTGTGGGTGCACGTCTTCCTTGTGTCCCACAGGCAGAACACCGTCCCAAGCACAAACAGACCAAATAAAACACAAAGCAAAGCACACTCTTCTTCCTCCAGCACTCCTCCTAGGCAACCTCATCCTCCTCCTCCTCCCGATTCTGGCCCCTGAGTGGTGGTTGCTGGATTCTTTAAATTAGGCACCCGGAAGTGTTCCTGGTGCTTGTTTGGCGACACCCGGCTGCACCTCTGGGTGTGGCGAAATTACTGCCCAGAAGGGATCAGCAGCTCCCGCTGCAGCACCCCCTGGCGGTGCCTGCGGAACCCAACAGGGATGCACCAAACTCTAACTCCCATGAAGCCCTGCGGTAGTCCGAGGCACGGCTGTAACCCAGGGAGGCTGCCATCTAGCGTCCATGGGGAGGTACTGGGGCTCTCATCCTTGTTCCTCCGAAACATATGCTGCAGGGGAGTCACCGGCCAGGCATAGGCGCTGGCCGCCTACCACACAGCACAAACAGGGCACTTGTTAAAAAAAAAAAAAGGGTTAGAATGAAAACCTGCAGCCAAGGTGGTCCTCCAGGACCTGACTTGGCAACCACTGGTCTAGATTGTTCTAATGTAAATCAGGGTTGAGCTGACACCCTGGCAGAAACTCCAGGGTTGCCCCAATGAACATTCATTTTAGGACTTGTAACCATAAACTCAATCCTGCCCGGATGTGACGGACAAACACACACTCTATAAGCAGGCCCCATATCTGAAACTAGAAATGGCCTTCACCCGGTCACCAGAGGGTGCACCTTCCTTCAAAACTAGCTGCATACTTTGGGGGGCTGGAAGCTGATGAGGCACTCTCTGTCTGAAAGCTGCTGATCTGTTCCTCTTTGTGGAGGCTGAAAGCTGACAATCCCTTCTCCTCGGGGGACCTTACAGCTGATAAGCTGTTCCTTTTGGGGGGAGCCGAACGTGGATGATCTGTTCTGCTCTGTGCCAGTGAATGAGCAGTGAATGAGGGGGAAAAAAATAGAAGAAATCTTAGGAAAGGCAATTCAGAGAGAGACCCCCTTTCAGGGACGTTGGGCATGCAATGGGCATCAAAACATTAAGTAAATACAACACACAAAACAGAACACAAGTAATCCTCTTCATGGAGCTGGGATGGCCGATCTATCATGGCCACCTCAGAAATGCAACACAACAGTACAAACTACACACCTCACCAAGTGAAGAGCGACGTGACAACTCTTAAGGTAAAAGTGGAAGAATACATGATACCACTCACTAAATACAGAACTATCACATGTGAAGTTACAGATTTGTTCAAATACATCAAAAACAAAATAGAAACTAACGTCAATGAAAAACAGCAACATCTGTCCATCAGCGTATTGTAGAACCCCGGCCAGATTGTACAAAAGGAGTAAAAGAAACCAGACACAGTCAAGAGTCCTGGAGACCTCGGCTAACAAGCCGCCTGCCATTCAACTGTTGAGTCACTGTGGGGTCGGCCAATCAGATGCAAGGACCCTTCTACCCGGCGATTCCAGTGGCTCCTTTATCTGAAATGACTTTTCCATAGGCAACCAAATGATCTAATTAATTCTTTTAGGGCAGATGTCGACTTTTGTCGTCACAAGGAGTTGAGGGCGGATGTCAACTAAAGTCGAGGGCGATAAAAGCTGTAAAGGTCGATAAATCTGACCGTTTCATTCCAGGAAGACCCTCTTTGTTTGGAGGACTGTTAGACTTGTCGACTTGACGTCAAATCCCTGCATGTGCGTGAGTAGCATAAAGTAAACATTATCTAGAATGGCAGTAACATCGGGCAAAAGAGCGAGGCTGTAATAAGTACATGAGTTTAATAGGTCACTGTGCTCTGTACAAAAATATTTTATAAATCTACTCACATGTACAGCTAACACAAGGCCATAATTTAGAACTGCTAGGCAAGTATCAGAAGACAAGAAAGGGACAATTACAAAAATGAGCATTGTACTATTTGTGTTTGTCAGAGTCAGAATGACACTGGATCTTCTTTGCCTTGTTTGGAATGGCGTGATGTACCTAAGTGAGGGCCTGCACATGGAGAAAGAGTACAAAGCCTTGGAACATTGCCCGGCACACTTTTGAAGCCGACGGATGGATGGGAGATAAAGTTATCCTATCTTGAAAGTTCTTCCAGCGCAGTTACGAAAATGGCAGACTCTATACATCGAGATCCCACTTGACGTGACGGTCTTGTCATGGCAGCGTGTCTGTTATGCAGCGTAAATCGTCTTTAAAGAAAGCTAAGTTATTTCTCCTATGTGATTTCTTTCCGTCGTATCACTAAGGGAGGGGTATCGCCTTTTATTATTATATCTATATAGTTTTGGGTTACTTAAGATGCCACAATTAAAAAAGAACTTATTCCAACCATGGAGCTAGCGCCACCTAGAGGAAAACATAGGAGAATGTGCAAAGCAAAATACTCTGCGTATATTATTTATTTATTTTTTGCTTATTATTGCTGAATCGGACTCTGACTTATCGAACTCTGATTTTGGTGCAAACGATCTGGAAATCGAAAATGAAAGACAGGTCACTGCATTAGCTGACCACCAGCACCAGCTGATTGTAGTGCTGAACACGCTGGTGTAGCTAACGGTAGAACAGGGACGTTCGCCCTGGGAAGACTACACAGACGTCGATCCATGGCTACTGGACTTCATCAAACGACACGCTGTGTTAGCAGACACTGCGGGTTACCAGCCACCCGAGTATCTCAAGCGTTTTTTTTTTTTTTTTTATTCCAGAAAGTGCCTTTCAGCTTATGAATGATGAGACAAACCGTTCTGGAATAAGAATGCGAATTTACACACTGTAGGGGCACATAAAACAGAGTGACATTTGTCATAAATAATTTTTTTTATGCTGATTTATGTGTGAAACCATTGCTTTTTAGAAAACTGAGTTTTTTTGGAAAAATATTCAGGCTTGGGACAAAAGGAACAAAAAATAATTAGCCCTAAAAGAGTTAATTAATGGATTGGTTAACATCAGTCAATTAGTTTTTCTCACATTAATGCACCATTCCCTACATTCCTTTGGTGTCCCTGAAAAAATCCTTCACGTGTCCTACAGGGCACAAACACCTCCATGGTGCAACCAGGCCAGTTTCGAGTTTCCTGTTAACCAACACGGACAAGAGGAGAGCATGCAGGCAGTGACACAGCTAGAGCCCGTCATTCTGTTTATTACCTTTAATTATGTCGTGCCACCTAATAATAAAGTTCACTCTGCTTTAGCCAATCTGGATGTGGATGTTAAGATTATCAGGCTCTGGGCACCCAGCAGGATCCAATAATTGATGGCGACCTTTCCTGTCCTACCGCAGTGCCAAGAGAAAGCATCCGCAGAGCAGGAAGACGTGTCAGTGTGCCTGACTGAAAAGAAATCAATGGCAGGCAGACACCAGCTACACAAGACCGGCATGCAGGGAGGCAGCCGCTGACCTTGGCTGCTGGGACTGCGTGCCATTCACTGCCTGACTGGCTTTGCTGCGTCTTTCAGGTGAAGAAAAGAAAAGCTGTTCTTGAGAGGAATGTCAGCTGGAGAGAATTTTTTTTTTGTTGGTTCCTTTTGCATTTTTTATTTTTGTTTTAAAATCAGCCTGACAAAAGGACGTCAGATAACGATATTTTGGGTTATCTGCCTCGGTCCTGCTTCCTCCAAGTCTGGGTGGCAGGCCAGGTGAGAAATTCAGGGATCCCCTTGTTAATGGATACATGCTGTATTTTTCATGTCAAAGTTCTTTCTTCAAAACATGCTATGTATGCATTTGCCATGCAAAATTATATTTGGAAGTTAATCGCTTTCTATACATTTAAACAAATATCTTGCATGCTCTGACACTTTGCATTGTAGTCATTAAATTAAAAAAAAAATAGTTCTCACCCATTCTGGAGCTTTCCAATGGAGGCTATGGGGCAGGGAGGAAAACTTTAAAAACATATCAAGTGCATTAATCTTTCAAGCCAAGACAGTTGTCGAGTATTGATCCATGTCTTGAGATGATACTCACATTGTAGAATAGTTTATACAAATCATTTTTGAACAAAAACAGTGGAACCTCGGGTCACGGTACAAATTGGGTTATGACCAAAAAGTTCGCCAAACTTTTGCATCTGTTCACGACCACACACTTGGGTGACGAACAAGCCAGTTTCCCTTCTGGTTTGTACGCGCCGATGATTTCCGCACGTGTTCAGTCTCTCCCTGTACAGTACATTGTTCTCAGTCAGACGTGCATCGCACAGAGGGACTTTACCTCAAAACTGTAATCTCCTCTCCACCCAGTTCCTCCTCACTTCCTTCATGCCAGAACTCGACTCATGCAAGGTTAGTTTTCTTGGTTGTTTATGGTTAGTTTTTGTATAAATTACGGATTTTTCAAATGCTCATTTTTTTTCCCTGTGCTTAAAACTTACTAAAAAAAAGTGTTTACAGAGAGCAGTTCATAAATCTCTTGCAATGTTAGTTTTCTCTGTTCAAGGTTTTCTCGGTGTTATTCAATGTTTTTACATTTAGTTTACTACTAGCAAAATACCCGCGCTTCGCAGCGGAGAAGAAGTCTGTTAAAGAAGTTATGAAAAAGAAAAGGAAACATTTTAAAAATAACGTAACATTTGCTTTCTATTCGTTTGCATAAGCACAGTCATTCACCAGCAATTATTTAATGTTAGCTCAGACCCGGCACTTAAAAGTTTCTGTCGCACTTTTGCCGAGTTTGTGCCAAAAACTATTCTATCCCTGACCATCTCATCTTCGCTTGCATAACCACACTCCTTCACCAGCAATTTTAACTTAATTACAAAGTGATCAAAAGTCTTGTTTATACCCTGCGTCCTCTCAATTAAACTTGTATGTCGCGAATATCATATTCGTCTTAGGCATGACAAACGCCAGCGGCAGCGTGTCTATGAACTTAATTTAAAGTTAAGCTTTACACCTTGCTTTCCTATTCGTTTGCATAAGCACAGTCCTTCACCAGCAACTTTAACTCCGTTACAGTAATTTTAACTCCGTTACAAAGTGATCCAAAGTCTCGTTTATACCCTGTGTCCTCTCATTAAACTTGTATCTCGCAAATATCGTATTCGTCGTAGGCATGACAAACGCCAGCGGCAGCATGTCTATAAACTTAATTTAAACTTACGGTTTACACCGTGCTTTGTTTCCGCAGTAGCTGCACTTATGAATATGCTTGTATGCGTCACTCGCTTCATATTCTTTTGCTGCCTTCTCAATTGTGTAATGCGTTTTCTATTCAGCACTCTTTGGAGCTCTTGCTTGTTGTTTGCGTACAGCGTTCACAGTCAGTTCACATGAGCCGCTTGGAGTACATGCATCGAAGGTTCTCAGCAGTGCTTGTGCTATCATCTCATCTTCGTTTGCATAAGCACAGTCCTTCACCCGTGAATATTTAGCGGCAGCGTGTCTATTGGATTGTCGCTGACGGACGGCCTTATATGGGCAGGCACTCAATTACGTGGGAGGCGTGACGATGGGTGATGCAACTCTGCCTCACATGGCAACCGAGCTGCAGGCTATGGCCGTATATATGTACATAAGTAGGTTCCAGTTATGACTGTTACGCATAGAATTTCGAAATGAAACCTGCTTAACTTTTGTAAGTAAGCTGTAAGGAATGAGCCTGCCAAATTTCAGCCTTCTACCTACACGGGAAGTTGGAGAATTAGTGATGAGTCAGTCAGTCAGTGAGGGCTTTGCCTTTTATTAGTATAGATTACACTGTGCATTCTATGGTATAATTAACTATTATTGTGCTTAAAAATCTTTAAAAAATGTATATTTACATACAGCTCGTACAGTCTGGAGCGGATTAATTGTATTTACATACAGTCCTATGGGGGAAAATTACTTCGGGTCCCAACCAAATCGGGTTGCGACCAGAGTTTTGGAACGAATTACGGTCGTGACCCGAGGTTCCACTGTATTATGAGATTCAGCCATTTTAAAAGATAACCAGCTGTGTACCAGCTCAGTACTTTGTCTTCCTGCACCATAACCTTTCACCCCCTAGGGGGTGTGGTTTCCTCCTGACAGGCCAAATCACAGTAAACTTTTCATGCCATGTGATTGGTTTTGTTTTGATCTACTAATTACATGAGAATTCACACAAACTGAATAGCAAATGTCTCCTTACCATCAGCAAAACAGCACCAGGAATATGAGAGAAAATAATTAATTCCATGTTGTCACAAACATGCATTGGAAACACAAAAGGAGCAGGTCAATTCTCCACAACTATCAAGGCTGGAAAAATAGTAAGTTTTAAAGCTTTTCTTCCATGCCCTATAGCCTCCATTGGAAAGTGCCAAAAGATATTTTTTTAAATTTATAGAAAATACTTAACTTTAGAACACAATCTTGCATGGCGAATGCATAAAATTCCATGTCTGTGAAGAAATAACAGAATTGAAAAATACCAAACTTACCCATTAAACCCCGTGAAAGTGTAAAAAATAAAATCAGGCCCCTAAAAATACAATTTAAAAATACGTTATGGAGTTATGCATCACTTAGTACCCAGTGTTTGGTATGAAATAACAGTTCTTGAGGGTGAAGTCTTGGAAGCAGGAAAAATGGGTAAGCGCAAGTATCGAAGCGATTTTGATAAAGGCTAAACTGTGATGGCATCTTCAAATTAGCCGGTCTCGTGATGTGTCCAGTCATTCAGTGGCTAGCATTTGACAAAAGTGGTCCGAGGAAGGACAACTGGGGAACCAGTGACAATGTAATGGATGCCTAAGACTCACTTAAGTGCATGGGGAGCGAAGGCTAGCCCGTCTGGTTTGATCTTACAGAGGAGCAACTGCAGCTCAAACTGCTGAAAAACTTCATTCTGGACATGAGAGAAAGATGTCTGAACACAGAGTACATCCTGGCTTGCTGTGCATGGGGGCTGCGTCGCCACAGACAGGTTTGAATGCCCATGCTAAGCACCTTCCATCGCCAAGGCCACTTGTACTTACAAATGCAAACTGTCAAGTCAGACACGTTCAATCTGAGTAAAAAAATCAGAATCGAGTAATGGGACTTATAATGTGAACGTAATGAAAGGCACTTTACATCATAAAATCACACAAAGTACAAAACATACCACAAGACAAAAGTCAACATAAAACAGAACAAGATACAAGATATAAAAATATGCCATAATTGAATTAAAAATTACCTAAACAGAATTAAAAACTAGCTCAAGCAAAAAATCCCTAAGTTGAGTACACTGAGGTGGTTACAACATACATTGCAAAATGTACTGATGATGTCACCCATTACAAAAATATCACTGTTCATGCTAACCAGAAGCCACAGCTGACAGGAGAGGTTGACAGGTTTCTGAGGGTCCGTGATGCAGCCTTTAGGGCCAGTGACACTGCAGGACTAGCAACAGCTAGAGTCAACCTGTCCCATGGCATCAGGGAAGCAAAAAAGCAGTACAGCAAGAAAATATCTGGACACTTTAGCAACACCAGAGATGCACAGTCTCTCTGGCGTGGCATCCAAACCCTCACTAACTACAAACCTCTACCACAGACTTGTGAAGGTGACATCACACTGCTCAACTGCCTAAATGATTTCTTTGGCCGGTTCGAGACACAAAAGAGCACACCGGCACAGAAAACCATTCCCCCACCCCAGGCGAACAGGCCATATGTCTGGCCCCGGCCAGCATGAAGAGAACCATTTCTTGGATCAACCCACGGAAGACAGCCAGACCAGACAACATACCTGGTCATACTTTGAAGGATTGTGCTGAGGAGCTCAAGGATGTCCTTGCTGACATCTTTAACATCTCTCTGGACCAAGCTGTTGTTCCTACATGTTTTAAAGTCACAACCATAATTCCTGTCCCTAAGAAGCCCCTCCAATCTAGCTATAATGACTATCGGCCCGAAGCACTGACTTCCACCATCATGAAATGTTTTGAGCGGCTGGTTATGCAAAGCATTAAGTCCATTCTTTCCCCCTCTCATGACCCATTTCGGTTTGCATACCTGTCAAACAGGTCCATAGAGGATGCCATTTCTGCTGCTCTCCATCCAGCCCTCACCCATCTGGACTCAAAGAACTCCTATGTGCGAATGTTGTTTTTAGATTTTAGTTCAGCATTCAACACAATCATTCCCCAGCAGCTAATACAAAAACTCAGCTACCTGGGACCCAAGACCTCTCTCTGCAACTGGGTGTTGGACTTTCTTACAAGGAGGACACAAAATGTGCGAGTCGGCAATAACACCTCTAAGACCATCACGTTGAGCACAGGGGCCCCACAAGGGTGTGTGCTCAGCCCATTGCTCTTTACTCTGCAGACACACGACTGTGTACCAATCTACAGTTCAAATCACGTTGTCAAGTTTGCGAACGATACAACCGTGGTTGGCCTCATTACCAATAATGATGAAGCCAACTATAGAAACGAGGTGAGCCAGTTGGTCCAATGGTGTAAAGACAACACTCTCTATCTGAACGTGGGTCGATTTCAGGAGAAGTCATTGAACGGCCCCCCGCTACCCCCCCCCCCCACTGACCTGGGGGGGGGGGGCTGTGGACAGGGTGAGTAGCACCAAGTTCCTGGGGACGTACATCTCCGAGGACCTCACCTTGACAGATAACACCACATCACTGGCCAAGAAAGGTCAAACCCGCCTCTACTTTCTACGCAAACTGAAGAGAGCACAAGTTCCTCCCCCCATCATGTACTCCTTCTACCGGTGCACAATCAAGAGCATCCTCACTAGCTGCATCCCTGTGTGGTATGGAGGCTGCACAGCCTCCTGTAGGAAGTCCCTGCAACGCATAGTGGATGCAGCCAGTAAGATCATTGGTGCCCCAGTGCCCTCCCTCAAGGACATTTTCCACACCCGCCTCACCCGTAGAGCCATTAGCATTGCTGGGGACTCTTCCCACTCCTTACATTCCCTCTTCAGCCTCCTCCCCTCAGGTAAAAGGTACCGGAGCCTCCGGGCCCGCTCCACAAGACTGTCAAACGGCTTCATCCACCATGCTGTCAGGATGCTGAACTCTGTCCACTATCTTCCCCCCTTGCCCCCTGCCCCTGGACCATAACAAGAGTCACTATCTACCAAGTACCCTACCTCAGCTGGTATTATATAAAGACTCAATATTACATCTGCTGCTAACTGTCTGTCTTTTTGTATATCTCATAAGCTACTGTATAATGCACCTTCTCACCTTTTACTGTAAGTGGCTTTTACACTACTGATTATTGCACATTGTACTTAGGTTTACTTTATAAGTTATATATATATATATATATATACAGGGTGGGCCATTTATATGGATACACCTTAATAAAATGGGAATGGTTGGCGATATTAACTTCCTGTTTGTGGCACATTAGTATATGTGAGGGGGGAAACTTTTCAAGATGGGTGGTGACCATGGTGGCCATTTTGAAGTCAGCCATTTTGGATCCAACTTTTGTTTTTTCAATAGGAAGAGGGTCATGTGACACATCAAACTTATTGGGAATTTCACAAGAAAAACAATGGTGTGCTTGGTTTTAACGTAACTTTATTCTTTCATGAGTTATTTACAAGTTTCTGACCACTTATAAAATGTGTTCAATGTGCTGCCACATATAAATGGCCCACCCTGTATATATTTTTTTTTTTTCATTTTATTTTTCTTTCTATATTTTATATTTTATTGTACTACAAAGATGAGAGAGAAACAGTATTTCGATTCTTCTGTATATTCTGTACATATAGTGAATTGACAATAAAAGGCTATTTGATTTGATTTATGTGGCTGACGCCTTTATCCAATGTGACTTACAACTCTGAGATACAAATGGTTCCATTTATTTTGTCATTCCAATTGGAGTACAGGCAGGAAGAGCGACTTGCTCAGGGTCACACAGCATCAGTACTGCGATTTGAACCCCCAATCTCAAGTCTTGATTTGAAGATGTCTAAGCGCACCTGCCTAACGCTGATCGGGAGTGAATTCCAAAGCTGAATTCTCGAGGCCCACTTGTATTTTGGAATCACAAGAAAATGAGCATCAGTGGAGCAACAGCACATAACAGTTTATCGAAAATAGGTAAAATGTGAGGGAGATTTTTCATGTAGTGCCTTAAAGGTTTTAGACGAAGTTTTGAACTCAATACACTTTTAACTAGATTGTTTAGTAAAATCTGGAAAAGCGAGAAGGCGCCAGAGGAGTGGAGAAGACAGACGTATATTAGTAAGGGAGATGTGCAGAGCTGCAGTGACTACAGGGGGGAATAAAGTTGAGCAGCCACACCATGAAGATTTGGGAAAGAGTGATGGATGCTAGGCTGAGAGGAGAGGTGGCAATCTGTGAGCAGCAATATGGTTTCATGCTAGGAAAGAGGACTACAGATGAGATGCTGTTTGTTTTAAGAGTGTTGGTGGAGAAATGCAGAGAAGGTCAGAAGGAATTGAATTGTGTGTTTGTGGACTTGAAAGTGTATGACAGGTGCAAAGAGAGGAGTTATGGTGCTGTATGAGGAAGTTGGGAGTAGCAGAGAAGTATATGAGGGTGGTGCAGGATATGTATGAGGACAGTGTGACTGCGGTGAGGTGTGCAGCAGGAATGACAGCCTGGAACAAGATGAGAGTGGGATTACATCAAGGACTGGCTCTGAGCCCTTTCCTGTTAGCAATGGTGATGTACAGATGAGATCAGACAGGAGTCTCCATACACTATGATGTTCCTGGACGATATTGTGATCTGTAGTGAAAGTAGACAGGAGGTTGAGATGAACATGAAGAGGTGGAGGTGTGCACTGGAGATAAGGGGAATGAGAGACAGTAAGAGTAAGATGGAGTACATGTGTGTGGATTAGAAAGGAGGTAGTGGAAGGTAGACAAATTTAAAAACTTGGGTTCAACAGTCCAGAGAGTGTGGAAGAAAGGTGAAGAAGAAAATGCAGGCAGGATGGACTGGGTGGAGAAGAGTGGCAAGAGTGATTTGTGATAGAAGAGTAGCTGCAAGAGTGAAATGGAGGGTCTATAAAACAGTAGTGAGGCCAGCTGCCTTGTATGGTTTTGAGACGGTGGCAGTGAAGAGAAGACAGGAGGCAGAGCTGGAAGTGGCGGAGTTGAAGATGCTACAATTTTCACTCTGAGTAATGAGGGTAGACAGGATTAGGAATAAGTATATTAGAGGGAAGCACAGGTGGTGACCGAGTGACAGAGGCTGATTGAGATGATTTGGGTACATGAGGAGAGATGCTTACGTAGTGCCGTAACTGACGCTCCCTCACAATGCAGGTAATGTGCCTCATTCAGGACTCCATGAGCAACCGCTCATTCGACACAAAGTCAAACCAACTGTAGCAAAGGATTTTCCAGAAGTACCGAAGGAGTCCAGTCTTCGTCTCAGGTCACTGGACAGCGTCCATGACTCACAACCAAATAGCAAGACAGGAAGCACCAGGACTCTAATAACTTGGATCTTCACCCTTTTGCAGAGATATCAGGAGCACCACACACCCCTTTCCAGCGACCTAATGGTCTCCCATGCTCCCCTAATCCATCTACTGACAGTCATAAGACGAGTCACCTGAGACATGAATGTCACTCCCGAGGTAAATAAACTTCTCGACGAGGTCCGCACTCTCTCCACAGACAGACACACTGCTCATGGCTGTGCCCAAGAGGTCATTAAAGGCCTGGGTGTTGGTTTTATCAGGGCCCTCACAAGCCCAGACACTCAGACTCCTCACTCAGTCTCTCGAGTGCCCTAATCAGAGCCTTCATTTACTCTGTGAGGATCACAGCATCATCAACAAAGTCAAGATCAGTGAATCTTTCTTCACCAACAACCGCCGGACCCCACGACCTTGCCCAACACCCAGTCCGTACAAACACTGAACAGAGTAGGAGCAGAACACACCCCTGATGAACCCCAGAATCAATAGGGGGGGAAAAAAAACAGAGGTTCTGCCTCCACTCTGCACAGCACTCACAGTACCAGTGTACTGGTCAGCCATGATATCCAGCAATCTCGAGGGGATCCCGCGGACCCTCAGGATGTCCCACAGGGCAGCTCAATCAACTGAGTTGAATGCTTTACAAAAATCGACAAAGGCTGCAAAGAAACTCTACCAATATTTGCGTTTGCACTCCATAAGAACCCTCAGTGCCAGGATGCACTTGAAGGTAGACTTCTTAGGCGTAAAACCAGACTGTTTCGGTTGCTGATAGGTGAGCAAGTGATCATGGATCCTATTGAGGACAACCCTAGCAAGGACCTTACCTGGCAACGAGAGAAGTGTTATCCCCCTTTAGTTGCCGCAATCCAGGCGATCACCCTTCCATTTCCAAATAAGGATGACGAGTCCCGTTTTCAGTCAGTTGGGATGATGCCCGTCTCCCAGATGGAAGTAAAGATAGCTTGCAATGCCAGGAGGACAGCCTTACCACCAGCCTGGAGAAGTTCACCCCCGATAATACAGATCCCTGCAGGGATCAGGATGTTATTTTAAAATATTAATTAAATGAAATTTGCTAATGAACAAAACTTAAAAAAAATAAATAAATCTGTTTGCTCACAAATACGAGTTAACGCATGGTTGCCACATGGAACAGAAAATTCTCAGAATTTGTAGTTGGCAGTCAGCATGTTCAGAAAGTTTTGTGCAGGCCACTCTTCAGTTCATTATCAGAAGGCACGTCACAAAAATGTAATTCAGCATTAAATATAAAGTGCGGCACAAGATGTCAGACACCCTCAGTTACTCACACAGGTCCAATTTAAGGTCGCTGGTTATAGAGAATGTTATTTCTGCCACTGACAAGCACAAGAAAGTTGAACAAAGTCCTGCCATGACCCTTATGGCTCTCCTTTGATCTTCTTTATCGGTGCTTTGCCAATACAAAATTTGAATGAAAAATCTAATCATTGAAAAAATACAGAATAGCAGCTTCTTCTTGGAAATAATTTTCTAGGTAAAGATGAATAAGAATTAATAGAAGGAAATGTACTAAAAGCTTCCAAGAGTCAGCAAAATGAGCAGCTCCACTTCTCCTCATCTCATTAACTGTTTCTCGGATGCCAGGCTCCTCTTTAATAAATAAGCTTATTAGTCTTTTATGCTCATCAAGGCAGCGGCAGTGCGTTTTAAGACATATGAGCGCTGAACTAATCACCTCCACATCTCCCACTTTAGATTTATGACCCCTCTGTTAATAACTCTTTGAAGCGGCCCTGCACTTTGTCTAAAGAGGAATTTGGACTAAGAGAGACACAAATGTCAATTCTGATTCTGGCGGGGTGTGTTATCACACTTACCGTTAATGGGATGTGACAAAACCTTGAGGCCATGAACCCAAACATGCACACACACACACACACACACACACACAACTGCCTTGTCCTCATTCTTCTAATCCCTTTTGGGTGAAACACGTCAGGATTTCATTAAAAGGATTGAGAATTCCAGATGTTGCGGAGCTCATCCTGCTACCATTCTCAAGAAATGCATTGCACTAGAAAGGAAAAGGGACCGAGCCAGCACAGGACAGTTGGAAAAGATGTAACAGGACTGTCTTTCTGGTCCTCGGGCTTCAAGGAAATATAAAAGATGGACACAAGAAAGGAAATGCTCCTCGTCATTAAATGCCACAAAGAACAGAACTCCAGCTAAAAGTGCAGTTCAGATGTTGAGATTTCCCTCCTCTGTTCAAGTATGCATCTCTGCAGCCCTGAGGGTCCACCATGGAGCTCCGATTAGGTGGCATTGACACCAATGGCCATATTGGACTCGACAGAACCAGCATCCAGGGCTTGTCCCAGTTACACTGTGGTTAAGATTCTTCTGTATGGACATTGTAGTTCCAGTAAGAACTGTATGCTGCTATGCTAACAACAAGCCATGGATTACAAGTGACATCAAAGGCCTTTTGAACCAGAAGAAAAGGGCTTTTAAAGGCGGTGATCAGCATGAACTCAAGCACGTGCAGAAGGAACTCCGAGTCCAGCTCAGGTCAGCGAAGGAGCAATACAGGAGAAAGCTGGAGCTAAGAAGTTGCAGAATAACAGCATGAAGGAAGTGTGGGATGGGATGAAGATTATCTCTGGCTGCATTTCGAAGCGGTGTGCCACCATCGAGACAGACGTGGAGAGAGCAAACCAAATGAACAACTTCTTTAATAGGTTTGATCACCCTAACCCACTCTCATCTTGGAGTACTGCATCCTCCAACCATCCTTCTGTTGATAACAGCATAGGTGAGACATCCCCACCCACAATTACAGCAGCCCATGTGAGCAGAGAGCTGAAAAGACTTTGTGCCAGCAAAGCAGCAGGTCCAGATGGTGTATCGCCACGACTGCTGAAGGCCTGTGCGTTGGAACTGGGGAGTCCTCTACAGCGCATCTACAACCTGAGCCTGGAACAGGGGAGAGTCCCGAGGCTTTGGAAAACATCTTCCATCACCCCAGTCCCAAAGGTATCACGTCCTAGTGAGCTGAATGACTTCCGGCCTGTTGCTCTGACGTCACATCTGATGAAGACCATGGAGCGGCTGCTGCTTCACCACCTGAGGCCACAGGTCCGCCACGCCCTCGACCCTCTGCAGTTCGCATACCAGGAGAAGGTGGGAGCGGAGGATGCCATCATCTATATGCTACACTGATCCCTCACCCACTTGGACAGAGGCAGTGGTGCTGTTAGAATTATGTTTTTGGACTTCTCTAGCGCCTTCAACACCATCCAACCTCTGCTCCTTAGGGACAAGCTGACTGAGATGGGAGTAGACTCACACCTGGTGGCATGGATCATGGACTATCTTACTGACAGACCTCAATATGTGCGTCTTGGGAACTACAGGTCTGACATTGCGGTCAGCAACACAGGGGCGCCGCAGGGGACTGCACTTTCTCGGGTCCTGTTCAGCCTATATACATCAGACTTCCAATACAACTCAGAGTCCTGCCACGTACAAAGGTTCGCTGATGACACTGCTGTTGTGGGCTGCATCAGGAGTGGGCAGGAGGAGGAGTACAGGAAGCTAATCAAAGACTTTGTTAAATGGTGCGACTCAAACCACTTACACCTTAACACCAGCAAGACCAAGGAGCTGGTGGTGGATTTTAGGAGGCCCAGGCCCCTCATGGACCCCGTGATCATCAGAGGTGACTGTGTGCAGAGGGTGCAGACCTATAAATATCTGGGAGTGTAGCTGGATGATAAATTGGACTGGACTGCCAATACTGATGCTCTGTGTAAGAAAGGTCAGAGCCGACTATACTTTCTTAGAAGATTGGTGTCCTTAAACATCTGCAATAAGATGCTGCAGATGTTCTACCAGACGGTTGTGGCGAGTGCCCTCTTCTACGCGGTGGTTTGCTGGGGAGGCAGCATAAAGATGAAAGACGCCTCACGCCTGGACAAACTTGTTAAGAAGGCAGGCTCTATTATAGGAGTAAAGTTGGACAGTTTAACATCTGTGGCAGAGCGACGGGCATTAAGTAAACTCCTGTCAATCGTGAAGAATCCACTGAACAGTGTTATCTCCAGACAGAGGAGTAGCTTCAGTGACAGACTGCTGTCACCGTCCTGCTCCACTGACAGACTGAGGAGATCGTTCCTCCCCCACACTATGCGACTCTTCAATTCCACCCGGGGGAGTAAATGCTAACATTACTCAGAGTTATCGTCTGCTTTATTACTCAAAGTTATAAAGCTATTGTCTGCTTTTACATGCATTTTTATTACTATTTAATTTAATATATATATATATATATATATATATATATATATATATATATATATTTTGTTTTTATCAGTATACTGCTGCTGGATTATGTGAATTTCCCCTTGGGTTTAATAAAGTATATATCTATCTATCTATCTAGATTAGGGTACCACGGGTAAGAACATTGGACATTTTACTGCATCAAGTTAACCATCACAGGAGCGAAAAACTTCTTTTTAAAACCTAATAAAAGACATCTGATAGGCCTGCCAGTTTGTTGCGTCTTTTGGCAGTCGAGCCCCATAGGCTGTCAGTACGCTAGCATTTTCAGTGCTCAATTGCATAAACAGTGGTGCTACATCTCCATACACTCATATATTTGGTATATTATAGTAGAAACTGAATGGTGGGATGGCGGCTACAATGACAGTGGATTGGATCTGGAAGGCCGTGGCTGCCACTTAACTGATGGGGCCTGCGTGACGTGGTCAATTTTGTTTGAAACCGTGTCATGAAAGGCACAGCTCAGCACAGCAATGATTGTGTTTTGAGGATTTCTGTTTTTGCTTTTATGAGGGTTGCCCTGTTTTGCAGCTGAGCAAAGTGCTCTAAAACTAAGAATAATAAGGTACAAAAGACAATAAGAAATATGACAATAAAATAGACAGCCACATCTCTATAACTGTAATTAGTTAAAAGCCAAGGAATTAAAACGTGCCTTAAGAAGTGACTTAAAAGTATCAGCCTAACAAGAAGTGGTAACCCATTCCAGAGTCTGGGGGCTGCAACTGCAAAGGCACAATCTCCTCGACACATTAGTCTTGATTTAGGGACCACCAGAACAAACTGTTCAGAGTGACCTTGATGGAATATATAATTGTAAAAGGTCAGAGAGGTAAGAGGGAGACCCAGGTCATTTAGGAATTAATGATCAAACAATAAAACCTTAAAATGAATTCTAAAACGAATGGGGAGCCAGTGCAGGGAAGATGTGCTCTCGCTTACGTGTTCCCATTAAAAAGACGAGCCGAAGCATTTTTGACCAACTGTAAACGTGAGATAGATGCCAGGATGACGCCAACGTAAAGTGCATTACAGCAGTCAAGTCGGGACGAAATGAAAGCATGTAGAAACCTTTAGAAATCGTGAAACAATATGAAAGGTTTAACTTTAGATAAAAGACTCAGTTGAAAGAAAGTAGTTTTAATCACTGAGTGTATCTACAGTATTTATCTAATTTAAAATCCATACCAATTACTACACCAAGATTTTGTTTTGGTTTTTTTTAGCATGGATCTTATATAAAGTTTCAGGGAGCTCAAGTCCATATGGTGGGGGCACCGCTGATATCACTTGGGCCAAACATCAGGACCTCAGTTTTGTTCTCATTGAAATTTAAAACATTTAAGGCCATCCCAGCTTTAACATCCTCAAGGAAGTTTATGGTCACCAGGTGGGCCAAATTAGTCAATAATGAAGAAGGAGAGAGGAAAACTGTCGAAATAAAATTAATCAATCGAACCACTAAGGCCTACCTGTGCACCGCCCCACCACACAAGACCCCGGTCTTTATACGTACGCAGCAAACTGCTGGAGATGTTCTAGCAGTCCATAGTAGCCAGTGTGGTGTCTTACGCTGTGGTCTCCTGGAGAAGCAACTTGAGCTCAAAACAAGTAATCTATCAGGAAAGTCTGTTCCATCATGAGCCAGCCCTGCACACACAGGAAGCTGTTGTGGAAAAGAGGATGGTGGGCAAAATTGGAGACCATCATGAAAAAGTCTCCTCCAGGAGGCACTCTCACTTTTAGCCACAGACTCATTCCACCATGATGTGCTAAGAAGATCCTCTGGGGGTCTTTTCTACTGCTATCAGGCAATGCAATGCTTCTTTCCGACACCCACCTGATACTCCTGACGTTCTTTTTTTGAGATTTCTGCACAACACACTTTCATTTGTACTTATTGTTTGATTGCTTGCTTGCTTGATTGTGTTACTGGTATTATGAATCTCTATCTTTGTTTTTATATTTCACTGCTGGATGCTCTAAATTTCTGCTTGTGATTAATGAAGTTCATTCATTCACTCATTTTCCACCACTTACATGAAGCTAGGTCGTGGGAGCAGCGGTCTTAGCAGTGAGACCCGAACATCACTACCCCAGCCACACTTGCCAACTCATACTGTGGGATCCCAAGGTGATCCCATGTTACCTGGGAGATATAATATAAAAAGAGACAAGAAATGGAGGGGATAAGTGTTGTTTTACATTGTGTGACATTACCCGGCCAAGACGCCAACAGAATGGAAGCACAGAGGTTTTCTTCCTGTGACTGTCGTCGCACCCCTGAGTAGCAGGAAGTCCCAGAAAGGGGAGACCGGGTCTTCTAACAGTGTAAAATGTGAGCCCAGCCGCTCTCGGGCAGTGAGGGAGAGCGCGCCTCAGCTGGGTGTGAGGCGGAGCTGCCCTTTCCATCCCGCTTTCATGTCCGTAAGGTGAAATTGGGAGAAACTATTATGTTCTGACTGCCATCGTCTGGGCCACGGCTGGAGGTGCTGTCCGATGAGAAGATTGTTAGATGCCAAGAAACAGAGTCAACGCAGCACCTCCTCACCCATTTCTTGTCCTGTTGTTTCAGGGCAGAGCCGTGGACCTGGTTAAGGCGATACACCCCACAAGTCTCAGCTGAGGGAGGGGCAGTATGACAGGCAGCCACGACAGAATGGAAGGACCCGGGGAGAGAGCATCTTCAAGGCAGTACCTCCCCTGGGAAGGCTGTGGTACAACGGACTCCTACAGGGCACGCTGGGAGTTGGAGTTTGGTACTGCCCTGTTGGGGTCCGTGGGGGCCATCGGGGGCAGCTGCAGAGCCTTATAGTGGACTTCTACCACACCTGGAAGTGATTCCAGATAATACTGATGAACCACCTGGAGCACTCCCAGGTGCTGAATAAGAGGAAGAGAAGAGAAGAAGAGTAAAAGACTGGGAATTGTGCTTAGGTACTGAGCTGTGGGGAGAGAGAAAATACACCCCATACTGTAAATAAACCCTGTGTGATGGACTGGAACTTGTGTCTGCCTGTCTGCGTTAGGTTAGGGTGGCTGTGCGCACCCCGGTGGTCCACAATTGATATTGAAGTTGCTGAGAAAAGGGTGGCCATGATGAGCCCACCTCAGCATACTGAAACCAAGGTGCTCATTGAAGAGAAGTAGATTGAAAACGAGTGACAAAGAACTGGACCACTTCAAGCAGCAATGATGGGATTCATTTTCAGAAAAATTTAGTATCTCTAATGAGTCTACAAAAAACAAAGACTGAAACGTGAGGAACATTGGTGCCGTGCGAAGTGCTCTGCCTTGCAAACAAAGCTGCCGTTTAACACCCGCGGCCCCCCCACCCCCGTATTTAAGCACATCGGCGCCTGTTAGATTCAGTTTTCCACCTTCTCCATCCTCCTCACTAGATGAAAGAGCCACACATCTGTGTTTTCAGTCGCTCTCTAAAGAAGCCATTCGTCAACGTCAGAGCAGACGGAGTCTGAATGCAGACAAATGGAGGGGCCTCCTCCTCCTCCTCCTCCTCATGAAGCAGGAGGCTTCAGCAGCCCAGACACTTTTCTTATAAGATTCAGATAAACAAACTGGTCTGGCCGTTTCACAATACACATAATTCATGAGGCACCGAACATGGCACACAATTTTATATAACAAAGAGACCACAAGAGAGGTGACAGAAAATGTTGGGGTACCAGGATGGTGGTTCTGTTAATTGCCATTAGGTAAGAGGGGAAAAAAATAGTGATTAATGCACTGGGCAACAGAAGAGTCTATGGTCTGATGAGAGCAAATTAAAGCTTTGTGGCAATCTGACTAAATGCCATGTTTGAGTACTACACAGTATCAAAACCACACCATCCCCTCCGTGAAGTAGAAAGGTGGCAGCAGCATCAACTTCTGGCGATGCTCCTCTACAGCAGGCCCTGGAAGGCTTGTAAGGGTAAAATGAATGCATCAGAATACGGGGAAATCCATCTCAACAGTCTCATTTCTCCTGCCCTCCTTTCACTGTCCATGTCTCAGCTCCCTACATCAATGCTGGTCTTCCCACAATCCTTACCTTTACCCTTCACCTTAATTCTCTAATCACACAATCCTCCTGATACCTTCATTTGATTGTTCCATCCACACTGCTCTCTCTGTGTTATCTCTGCCTCTAATTTTCCATTTTGGGCTACCACTGACCCTAGATATGTAAATGTATCCACTTTTTTCAATAGCTCCCCTAAAGGCTAACTGAATCCTGATCATCATTAAACCTCATATTTTCTGTCTTCTTCTTCCTATACATCTTCAACTCTCTTTCTAAAGCCCTTTTTCATTTTTCCAACCTCTTTTCCGGTGCTACACAACACAATGTCATCAGCATAAAGCCTGCACAAGGGAGACTAGTCTTCTATCCCACAACTCAACACATTCATAACCAGATCTAAAAGGTCAGAACTTCAAGAAGATCCCTCATGCAGACATCCTTGGACTGAGATCTTGTCTGTTACCCAACACTGATGTTTAACCCGAGTCGGCACTGCCTTATTCATATCCTGGACAATCCTCACGCACTTCTATGGTCCTCCTTTCTCTCTCATGCACCTCCATTTGACGTGACATTCTATCTTAAGCCTTCTCCAAATCAATAAACACCACAAGCAAACCTTTCTAGTTCTCTCAATGCATTAACTACGTCAGTCATTCCTCTCCCTGGCAAACATTTCTATGGTGGTCTCTTCCCTAAACCCTTCTCTCCGTAACGCATTCCCAAATTTGAATTGTGTGTGACGTCACGTTTATCCTTCAATAGTTTCCACATTCCTCAATATCACCCTTCTCCTTATAAATGGGTACCTCCATTCCTTTGGTATAAGCACCGTAAATTAAGAGTTTAACTTATCTAGAGAGAGTGCGGTTGGAATGAAAACCAAGCAAAGACAAGGAACGTCAAGAGAGACAGACCTCAGACTCTATGATCTATATGGAAACTTTGTGAAATTAAAAGTGGAGAGAGAGGACATCAAGTGTAAAAACTTGAAAAGATGGAATCATTTCACAAAGCCCCGCTTGCACGCACATCACTTGCTTGGGCTCTCGAGTCGCACGCGTTCGTCTCTGACATCGCATTTCATTGCAGGGTGACTGAGAAGTGCCTACTCATTTCTGCTCCCCTTCTATTCAACAGGATTAAAATGTTATTGGCTTGCTTCACTCACCAGTTTAAAAGAAAAGCCACGCATACACAAATCAAATCAAATCAATGGAAATTCAAATCCAATTTCAGCTCGTGCGCATACATGCATAATGTGAGCGGAATGCAGCGAAAGCAAATGACATTTATTTTGCATCCGTCGCTCTTCCTTCACACCTCCAAAATGAGCTGGCAGTATGGACTAACCAGAGAGCAAAGGCCTCGTTCAGATTACAACATGGCGCTTACAGCTCGGACACCTCCAACAGGTCCAAGAGGTATGAAGAGCTGTTTATGGGTCTCACCCGACTGGGAGAGCACAGATTATTGCTTTACCTGATCTTCTTTAGCAACTGCCTGTTCTTCACACTTGCTGGTAAATGAGGAGCTGCAGATTGCTACGTTCCATTACGGTATAGTGGGTCCGCGGCTTAACAAAATGTGGCTAGTTTTAAATAAATAATTGAAGGTGCAGGTGCCAATTGGGTGTGTGTGTGCGCATGAGTGTGTTTTGCTCCACGGTTAACTGGGGTACCTGGCTGACCCCACCACGTACTCATGTGGAGGTGAGTGGATCAGTCAGGTGCCTCAGTGATGCCACGGAGCTCCTCACTCCAGTGCCCAATTAGGCAGCAGTGGATAAAGGAGCTTGCACGGGACAGAAGGGGAATAGACAAAAGGGAAATAAAAGACGACGCAAAGAAATGGAAGATGAGAGGTTAAAAGATGGGATAGTGCCAGTGTAAGAGCGAGCAAGCAAGAGGTAGCAGGCAACCGGGAAGGAGAGCCCTTGGGAGAGCGTGAGGCCGATGCTCAGGGGCTGCTGCAATGAATCGCTCCCACTGAGAGAGTCAGGGAGATCTGGAGCGACCAGGAGTTGTACGTCTCTCCATGGAAGTGGGAGTCGGAGAGAGGAGGCATGGATTTGGAGCCTTGCGGAGAACCACTTATTGCCAGCCATTTTTCACTCTATTTATTTTATTTACTTACTTTTCCTGCTATTAAAGTTTTACTCTGTTGACCCCAGCTCTCTTTCTCACAGGTGAGGGTTGATTTGATTTGAACCTAGTTTTGTAAAAAATTAACTTGCTTGTATAGATTTTAATAAATTCAATAAAATGTTAAAAAATAATGTCACCAAAGAGGTATTGAAATAAGAATAAAATTAACCTGCGGTGGGTTGGCACCCTGCCCGGGATTGGATTCCTGCCTTGTGCCCTGTGTTAGCTGGGATTGGCTCCAGCAGACCCCCGTGACCTATGTTTGGATTCAGCGGGATGGAAAATGGATGGATGGATGGATAAAATTAACCATACAATTAGAAGACTGTTGAAATTAAGTCAAGGGACATTAGGCTCAATGTACTGTATATGATGCACTAGTGAGACCTCATCTGGAGTACTGTGTGCAGTTGTGGTCACCACACTACAAGACAGACAGAGCAGCACTTGTAATATCACTTAGTAATATCAAACAGGCAAGTTTACAGGGAGATATTATAGTCATGGGGGACTTTAATTATCCAAATATTAACTGGGATAACCTTGCAGATGGAGCAGCACAAGCGCAGGAGTTTTTAGAAGTAATCAGTGACTGTTTTTTAACACAGCATGTTAAAGCACCAACACGGGGTGAAGCCTGTCTGGATATAGTATTCTGTAATAATCAGGATAGACTTGAGGGTGTAGAGGTGAAAGATCCACTAGGGTCAAGTGACCATAATGTAATACAATTCTCAGAGTGCAGATGCAAAGACTAAAATTGGAAAGTTGAACTTTGGTAGGGCTAATTTTGAGCAGATGCAACAAAGTCAAAGGAGGATACACTGGGATAAGCTTTTAAGCGCGGAGACACTCGAGGAGCAGTGGAACAGGTTTAAAAATGTTTTACATGTAATGCAGGACAGATACATATCTAAAATTGGAATTAATAGGAAACTAAAAAAAACTCCACGGTGGATTAATAAAGATTTAAAAAAGAAGTTGCAAAGGAAAAAACTGCTGTATAAGGCATATAAGACTAATGGCTGCAAAGTGAATCGTAGAGCGTATGAGAATATGAGGGCAACCATTAAGAAGGATATCAGGGAGGCTAAAAGACAGTTGGAGAGGAATAGAGCAGATAAGGCGAAAGAAGACCCCAAGAGATTCTTTCAGTATTTTAGTAGTAAAAGAACAGTTAAGGAGGAGGTCAAGTTCATCAGAAATAGTAAAGAGGAATTAAAAGATACAGACAGGGAAATAGCGAATGCCCTAAACCTACATTTTTCTGAGGTGTTTACAAGTGGATAACCTCAGAGCAGTGACAGGGACTACTAAGAAGGGACTGAGGGATTTGGAAATTGAAGAGGGACAAGTGCTGCTCAGATTAAATAGGCTGACATCAAACAAATCACCAGGACCAGATACTATTTATCCTCGTGTTCTTAAGGGGGCTAGTGAGTACATATATAAACCCTTGACACATATTTTTAGGAAGTCACTGAGCACTGGAGAGATTCCAAAGGACTGGAAAATGGCAAATATCATCCCATTATATAAAAAGGGTGACAGGGCAGATCCAAGCAACTATAGGCCAGTAAGCTTAACATGCATCACAGGAAAATTAATAGAAGGAATTATTAAGGATAAGATTGAGCAACACCTGGCAAGGACGGGAGTTATTCTGACCAGTCAGCATGGGTTCAGAAGAGGGAGGTCGTGTTTTACTAACATGCTGGAGGCAACAAAAGGATACGATCAAAGTGGAGCAGATGAGATTATTTATCTGGACTTTCAGAAAGCATTTGATGAGGTGCCACCTGAGAGGTTGGGCATCAAGTTAAAAGAAGTGGGGGTTCTTAGATGGGTGCAAAATTGGCTCGGACACAGGAAGCAGAGGGTGATGGTGCGAGGAACCTCAACAGAACTGGCCGATGTTAAGAGTGGTGTCCAGCAGGGGGCAGTACTGGGGCTGCTGCTATTTAATATTCATAAATGAATTAGATAGGAATATAAGTAACAAGCTGGTTAAGTTTGCAGATGATATCAAGATAGGTGGATTAGCAGATAATTTGGAACCCGTTATATCATTACAGAAGGACTTGGACAGCAGACAGGCTTGGGCAGACTTGTGGCAGAGTAAATTTAATGTCAGTAAGTGTAAAGTATTACACATAGGAAGTAAAAATGTTAGGTTTGACTACACAATGGGCGGTCGGAAAAACGAGAGTACACCTTATGAGAAGGATTTAGGAGTCATAGTGGACTCTAAGCTATCAACTGCCAGACAGTGTTCAGAAGCGATTAAGAAGGCTAACAGAACGTCAGGTTATATAGCGCCTTGATGTGTGTACAAGTCACAGGAGGTTCAGCTGAAGCTTTATAACACACCGGTGAGGCCTCATCTTGAGTACTGCGTGCAGTTTTGGTCTCCAGGCTACAAAAAGGACATAGCAGTGCTAGAGAAGGTCCAGAGAAGAACAACGAGGCTGATTCCAGGGCTACAGGGGTTGAATTATGAGGAAAGATTAAAAGAGCTGAGCCTTTACTGTTTAAGAAAAATAAGATTAAGAGGAGACCTGATTGAAATGTTTAAAATTATGAAGGGAATCAGTACAGTGGATCGAGACGGTGACTTTAAAAAGAGTTCATCAAGAACACGGGGACACAGTTGGAAACTTGTTAAGGGTAAATTTCACACAAACATTAGGAAGTTTTTCTTTACACAAAGAACGATAGACACTTGGAATAAGCTACCAAGTAGTGTAGTAGACAGTAAGACGTTAGGGACTTTCAAAACTCGACTTGATGTTTTTTTGGAAGAAATAAGTAGATAGGACTGGTGAGCTTTGCTGGGCTGTATGGCCTGTTCTCGTCTAGAGTGTTCTAATGAAGCTGTGCAGAGGAGAGCAACCAAGTGCATCATGGGACTTAAGAACATGTCCTACTGTGACAGACTCAGAGAATTAAACCTGTTTAGTCTCGAGCAGAGGAGACTGCATGGGACCTAATCCAGGTCTTCAAAACCCTCAAAGGCCTTGATAAAGTTGATCCAACAACATTCCTTCAGCATAAGGGTGAGTCACGTACTCAAGGACGACAGTGGAAATTAAGGGGAAGGGCATTTAAGAGTGAAGCCAGGAAGATCTTCTTTACATAAAGAATTGTGGGACTCTGAAACGAACTATTGAGACATGGAATTAAAACAGAAACCCTGATAAAGTTTAAGAAGAATCTGAATGAGACACTGGGGGAGCTTAGCTATTAGTTAAACAAAACGGGCCTGATGGACTGAATGGTCTCCTCTCATTTGTTAGATTTCTTATGTAACCCCGGCCTTAGCTATCAAACTGAAATGTAACACCTAAGTGTGCTAACAGCACAGCGGAATGAACACACACATGAGGTTGCCCTCAATAAAAGAAGTCATCATTTCCCCGCTAAGGTTTATTCCATAGTGTCACATTTAATGCTAAATGCCATATGTTGAGCAGCTGTAAGAAGGCATCCGCCAGTGATAATTAAGCACTTTATACGTGATAGGCCTACCATTTCTACAAAGTACACAAGCACTTTAAAATTTGTTCTACTTGTTCTTTTTTTTGTTTGTTTTAATGTTAGAAAAATGTGGTTATGATAATGAGATGTTCTGCTCATAAGATGGCACTTAAGGGCTGACTGATCAATTTGAGTCTGAATCAAGGGGAGACAAATCAATTATATTCCATAACATTCACATTTCTGAATGAACGATAACATAATACTCATCACCCGCTTAATCTAATTTAAAGTTTTAAACACCCAGAGAACCAAACGTGAGGCAGGACACAAACCTGGACAGCGGTGCCATTCCATCACAGGACTTACTTATACCCTGTGGCCAATTTAGAAATCAACAATAAACCTTAACAGCACATTTATTGGAAAGTTGGGGAGAAAAATCAGAGAACCCTAAAGAAGTAAAAGCAGCCTGGACATGAAGAGAATGTGCAAACCAGGGAGTTGGAGTTTGACAGACAGCATGAACGAGATGCCACTCCTAGCACACGTTCACCCATGCCCATTCATCATTGCATAGTCGATAATTATGAAGATATCAAAACACAGGGAGGTCCTTGCCTAGCAGCAGTCACCGGTCAAAAGCCACCAACTTTGCTTTTGAACTCCTCTCACTATGGCTGGGCCATTCGTAGATCATCGATTTACTAAAGAAGGTCCTCTAGATTTTTAACAAGAACAGACCCTGCAGCCCAACAATCTTTCCAATCCTATGGTTAGGAATCTGCAGTTTTAAACGTCGTTCATTATTGTTTTCCAATTAGATCTGTTATTGAAATTTCTATTATTTCTTATTTCGGTAACACTTTATAATAACTGCACACTATGAAGCATTAGTTAAGCATGACTAAATACTTTGTTCATCATTTAGAAAGCATCGCTTCCACATTAATTGGCATTAGCAACCACTTTATAAATGCTTTAGTACTGATTCTTTGAAAAATATTAATTATTAGTTAATTGATCATTAATAAAGCATCGTAAATGCAGTTATCAAAGACATTATAAATATGGTTTTTGATCAGTACTAAAGCAGTTCCTGCGTTTGGGAAAGCATCATAAGATTCTGAACACTCAACGAACACTAAAAACCTTCACAGATCTGGGAGTGTGTGCTTAAGTAAAGTCTTAAGGCACCAAGAGGATGTAAATAGTGATCTTTTAAGAAGAATGCAGTCAGACTGGCAGGCCATTATTAGAAGAAACAGGACACCTCACACGGGCAACACGACTACAGCCCGAGTCTATCCAACTGGACTCTGTGCTTCGGGATGCAGATTTTCAATGACCACTTTTAATAACTTAAAGCATTCTTAAATCCACTTTACCCAGGTAAGGGGTGCAATGAGTCACAGCCTCACACTGGAGCATTTGGTCTAGAGCAGGATCCAATACTGGACAAGATTTCCATGTCATACACACAATTAGAATTGCCAATTAACCCAACATGCTTTGCATTGAGACAGCTCATAGAGAAGCATCAAAAAAACAGAAAGGTTTGCATAAGGCGTTTACTGATTTGGAGAAGGCTTATGATAGAGTGCCATGTCAAGAGGTGTAGAGGTGCATGAGAGACAAATGAGGACCAGAGGTGTGTGTATGGATTGTCCAGGATATGAATGAGGGAGTGAGGAGTCGGGTTAAAAGCAGTGTTAGAGTAACAGACGAGATCTCAGTTAGAGGAGGTCTGCACCAATGATCTTCTTCAAGTTCTGACCTCTACGATCTGGTTATGGATATGTGGAGTCATGGGATAAAAGATCAGTCCTCCTGGTGCAGGCCTTTTGTCGAGGACATTTTGTTGTGTAGAACCAGAGAAGAGGAAGTAAGGAGGAAACTGAGAGAAGGGCTTAGAAAATAAATGATTAAAGATAAATAGGAAGACAGAATATCTCAGGTTCAATGGTGATCAGGATTCAGAGGTTAGCCTGTAGGGTTAGCTATTGAAACGAGTGGATACATTTAAACATCCAGAATCAGTGGTAGCACAAGATAGAAAAGTAAGTGCAGAGATAACCCATAGAGTGCAGTGTGGATAGAACAATTGGAAGAGGGTATCAGGAGGATTGTGTGATTGAAGAATTAAGGTTAAAGGTAAAGTTTGTGGTAAGACCAGCAATGACATATGGCACTAAGTCTTGGCCTGTAAAGAGCACAGGAGAAGTTGTTAGATGTGGCAGAAATAAGAATGTTGAGATGGATGTGTGGAGCTACACAACAGGACAGAATAAGAAAACAGATGACCAGAGATACAACAAAAGTGGGAGAGACATCTAAGAAAGGACAGGAAAATAGGCTGGGGCGGTATGGACACGTGATGAAGAGAGACAATGACTATGTGGGCAAAAAACTATGGGAATGGTGGTACAGGAGAAGACAAAGAATGGGAGGCCAAATTGGAGGTGGATGTGTGATAAAGTAATGGAAGATTTGAAGGAAAAGGGCTTGAATGGCAAGGAGGTGCAGGACTGAACTGTGTGGGGAAGGTTGAACATCAAACCTCACACAGAAGTGGGACAAGAAGAAGATAAAGAAGCATTGTCCTTTGAATGTGACAGGAAAACTAACATATGAGGTGTCATTAGCGTGCCCAATTGGCAGTGTCTAAATTAAAAGGAATGGATGGTACAAAAGGGTTGTTCTTTATTTTTCAAGTGTCTTTAACACCATTCTGTCTCACTGACGGAGGACAAAGCTCAAGGCAACGCATCTTGATGCCCCCTCAGTCTCCTGGACTACATAAGCAACAGATAGCAATTTGTGAGGCTGAGGGATTGTATGTCAGAAATGGTGGGGTATAACATTGAAGCAGCGAAGTGGACCAGGGGGGTCATATAAATAACAAATTGGACAAGACTGACAAGACAGTGGTGCTGAAATAGAAGGAGAAGAGTATCCTGTATTTCCTAAGAAGTCTCAGGTCTGGTGATGTGCATAGCAAGAAGATGGAGATGTTCTACCAGTCCATAGTAGCCAATGTATTGTTCTACGCCAGGGGTGGGCAATGTAAGTCCTGGTGGGCTGCAGTGTCATTCTAACCAACTTGCTTAATTAGAAGCCAATTCCTGCCAATCTCAGACCTTATTTAATTTTATGGCTTGTTAGTCTGCAATGTTAGGCTCTTATATTGTAGATTTTTTCGTTTCCAAGGATATCATCCAAATGGATCATTTTCAGAATGTCACATTCTTCTCTTAAGTGTTTTATTAAACCAAACAGTTCATGATGAATCCACACAGGTGTAAATGGAAACAAGTTAGATGGAGAACTGCTGGCTTCTTTGACTTTGCATCTCATTGCCAGTAAGGAGCCATTAACAGAGTGAATGCAACTGTTTAAGGCTGAAATAAGCAAATAAGGGTTGGGAACCCTAACAAGTGAAACCACCAAGATGAAGCATTAAATAAGTGACCGTTCATTAAAAAACTGGATTGGAACAAAAATCAGCAGCCACTGTGGACCTCAGGGGCCGAAATTGCCCAACCCTGTTCTACGCTGTGATCTCCTAGAGAAGAAACTTCAGTTTGAAAATCACACGATGCCTAAAGGTATCACGAAAGGCTGCTCCAAAACTGAGGGACCCCTGGAAACACTGGAACTTGTTATTAAAAACAGAATGGTGGAAGTTAATTTGGAATTAACTTGCTTAGAGATCTTTATATAGACAACGTCTTTGCATCCTATGAGCAATTACATTCCAAATTTAACATTCCAGCTACACATTTCTTTCACTATCTTCAAATCAGAAACTTTGTTAAACAAAACCTTCCAGATTTTCCTCATCTTGCACCCTCATCCATGCTGGAAAAAATATTGCTCAATCTCAAGGACTTAGACTCCATCTCTACAATATATAAAATCATTTTACAATCCCTCCCTTTCAAAGATCCAAGAGGACACTGGGAAAAAGATCTTTCAATTAATATATCAGAAAAGGAGTGGAAAGTAGCAATGCAGAGAATTCACTCGAGCTCCATATGCGCAAAGCATACAATTATACAACTCAAAATTATATATCGAGCACATCTGTCTCGACTAAAACTCTCCAAAATGTTCCCAGGGCATGATCCAACCTGCGAACGTTGTAACCAAGTCCCAGCCTCACTAGGTCACATGTTCTGGTCCTGCACCAAATTAACATTATTCTGGACAAACATTTTTAATTACCTTTCAGATAGCCTTGGACTTACAATCCCTCCAAACCCATTAACAGCTGTGTTTGGTGTTCTTCCAGATGGGTTTAAAGCGGAGGAAGACAAACAAATTGTGATTGCATTCACTACACTTTTGGCACGTAGACTTATTCTCAAACTGGAAGAACCCAAACTCTCCTCTTTTAAGTCAGTGGGAAACCGATGTGTTATATTATTTGAAGTTGGAAAAAATCAAATACTCAGTTAGAGGATCCGTACAGACTTTTTTCAAAACATGGCAGGATCTAATCAGTAATATTTTAAAATAAGTTCATAAGGCACAGAGAATTTATTAATTTAGGTATGTCTCCAAGCCTTAAATTTAACGCCGTTTGGCTTGCTCTCTCTCTCTCTCAGGGGTGGGGATCGATCTGTTCTTAATTTTTCTCTTTGTAAAAACTTAATTGCTTTGTATGGATTGTAATAAAATTAATAAAAAAAAAAAACAAAAAAAAAAACAGAATGGTGGCAATACTGGATGCCATCATGAAAAATCCCCTCCATCAATCCCAGGGGGCGCACTCTTGGAGTACATATAGCCATAGGCTGTTCCCATCAGGATGTGCGAAGAAGCACCTCTGGGGGTCTTTCTCGCATGCTGCTAACAGGAAATTCAATACTTAATCAAGAGATCCCATATTAAACTACTGATTAAGTGCGATTTCTGCACAATACACATTCACTTATTATTTATTTATCTATCGATTGATAGTATTCTTTGTTCTGTTATTCTGTATCCTTGTGTTCATTTATGTATCTGCTGCTATATGCATCTAAAATGTCCCTTTGGAATTAATAAAGCTTATTTAATCTAATCTGGTCTGAGGATGGCGTACAGTACAGATTTCAAACAAGATTTCCTTTCCATTATTGGCTAGCAAAGTGTAGTTTCAAGGACTTGTGCCAGTTTCCAGCATTTGCAGCTCAGCAAGATGACTGTGACTTAGGCAGTGCCAGAACTCTTGGAGCTTTAGATCTTTGTAGAGGTTCAGATTTAATGGGAGGCCATTTACAACTGCAGATAAATGAAGCTACAATTACGTTTATTATTATAATATACTAGCTGTGTAAGCCTAATTCTGAAATCATCAGAAATAAAATTGAAATGTAGAGATGTCAGGTAATTGAAAGGAACTACTCTGGGCATCTCTCTCCTAGGAGGATTAGTTTTGCCAACGTGCTGGCCACGCTTGCGTATCCTCGGAGGTGGAGCCCTTACCCTGACTCCACCTCTCACTTCTGGGCCAGATAGACACATATACACTTCCACATGTAGACGTTTATATACAAGACATACAATGGATTCAGATTGCATTGTGACATCCTCCACAGTTCAGAAGTTACTAACGTGAAAGAAAAGGAGAGTCCGTCCCCAATCTGACTCCACCCACTTGCTTCCTCCTCTCCTGCCACTCCCACTAGTGCACCAGCCTATAAGAATCCCTTTGGGCCTACTAGACCAGAAAGAGGCACATCACTGCGTATCTCTTGTAGTGAATCAGAACCTGCACCTTTTAAAATCCATAAACACTCTGAGCATAAGCAGGATTAGCCCACCGGGGACCCCTAGCCTCTGTAATAGTCCCACATTTTATCTTACAGCGTAGAACAACCCACATAGACACTTGAAGAACATTCAAGCTCAACATACAGTGAGCCCTCCATGATGTTTAGGACAAAAAGACACATTTTCCCTTGATTGACCCCTCAGCTCCACAAATGAAACACTTCCGACATGAGTGCACATTGCAGATTTTCATTTAAGGGTGCTTGCATGCGTTTTTGTTCATGATGACAACACTTTTTCTACATGATTCCACCAAACCAAACCCACCCCCCACCCGTTTAAGGGCACCATGATGTTTGGCACACAGCAGTGGCAGGTCTATCAAAGCTGTCATATTTAGTTCTTTGTCGCATATCCCATGCATGCAATGACTGCTTGAAGACAGCGATTCATGCATTTATTGGATTTTCAGCCTGAAGATCACAGTGTCATTTTCCAGTTGCTATGTACAAACCCTAACAGGTGACGTCTGCAGCCTTAACAAGCAAGAAAGGAGACCCAAACACACGTCCTGAGTCACAGTTCCCAGCTGTTAACGTTTGCTCTTAAACACTTTTTAAGTGCAAGAGAGTGCCTCTCTTAAGGCAAATCAGGAAAAATAATCATTCACCTGGAAAGGAGGTCTCTGAATAGTGATGAGGGCCATTACTGCCTCGGATTATTCCTGATAAGATTTGTGACGGCCACCAACTAGGTGATGAGAAGCCAGCGCGCTGATCATTTCATTTTCACATCATTTTACACGGCGAGCAACTAAGCAGGACCCCCAACGGTGCCGTCAACAGCACAATCATTTAAGCCTGTCGCTGTGGAGATCTTTCTGGAGGCGACTTTTACTTTGTAATTGGCGTTTTACTGGGACTCAACTTGCCAAAATGTATTCGGTACTGAAGGAGCACAACTGGCAAACTAACTTGGGGGCTTCATTGCTGAGAAGTGTCCTACAGTGACTTTTAAAAGAATTATTATTATTATATTTTATACTTAACATGAATTTAATGCCAACATCACTTTAGTGGAGCTTTCATAAAATCAGTTGAATGATTGGAAAAACAGTAAAATATTGTCTGCTTTTCTTCATAGATATCACCCATCTACCCACTGATTCTCAAACCAATTTAATCAACTATGGGGTCTTTTAGGGCCCTACAAGGTGCCAATCTATCACCTGGTAGACTTGCCCACACATACACTACCTCATACTGGGGTGGTTTAGTGCTGAAAAACAGCCTGACGTGAATATCCTTTGAATATGGGAGGAAGAACTTTCTGACCAGCTGCATCACGTTCTGGCTTGGGATCTGCAGTGTCTGTGATCAGATCTCTAGAGTCTCTCTGACCTCCATTAAAAACCCCTCAACCAAACGTGGCATCTGCAAAGCCTACAGCATTGTGAAGGACCTGACGCTGTGTGTTTTGTATTCATTAGAGGTTTTTTTTTTTTTTCTGAAAAAAATATTTTTATTTGTAAAGAATTGTGGCCTGTTCTCTATGTATACAAGCTGAAGGTTGATTGGTGCCCCCCTCTTGAGGGGGCTTTTTGTTTCAGCTTGTCAGGACTTTATACTATGGTACTACCAAGTTCATGATAGATATAGATAGATAGATAGATAGATAGATAGATATATAGATATACTGTATATATAAGATATATATAGATAGATATATATAAAATTAAAAGATTATAATAATGGGAAGAGTGTTGGCTCTGATGATAGGGATTTGCACTGGTAATCGGAAGGTTTCTGGTTTGAATCCCATAAAACAAGTGACTCTACTGCATAGGACCCTTGAGCAAGACCCTCAATCTGCAATTGCTCCATCCTGGGTAGAACGTTAACCTCCATCCAACCCTACAAGCAGGTCCTCCAACTTACAGGGAAAACCTGGGGGTTGTTGGCAGGATTGGCACTCCAGCCACCATTTAAAAAAAAAAAAAGAAGAAAGAAACATAGTTCCTGTGTAGTGGTTAGGTGTCAATCCAGGTGGTCTGGCATGTGGTGGGTCCCAATCTCTCTCTCTATAAATTTCAGGTCATTACGTCAAATGGTTTGTGAGCTGCAGGTGATTTAAAATCCTGGACAGACAAATGAACAGCCACGGTAGCGTATTATATACAGTATATATAGTATACAGTGCGTACGGAAAGTATTCAGACCCCCTTCAATTTTTCACTCTTTGTTATATTGCAGCCATTTGCTAAAATCATTTAAATTATTTTTTTCCCTCATTAATGTACACACAGCACCCCATATTGACAGACAAAAAAAATAATTTTTAAAATTGTTGCAGATTTATTAAAAAAGAAAAACTGAAATATCACATGGTCCTAAGTATTCAGACCCTTTGCTCAGTATTTAGTAGAAGCACCCTTTTGAGCTAATACAGCCATGAGTCTTCTTGGGAAAGATGCAACAAGTTTTTCACACCTGGATTTGGGGATCCTCTGCCATTCCTCCTTGCAGATCCTCTCCAGTTCTGTCAGGTTGGATGGTAAACATTGGTGGACAGCCATTTTTAGGTCTCTCCAGAGATGCTCAATTGGGTTTAAGTCAGGGCTCTGGCTGGGCCATTCAAGAACAGTCACAGAGTTGTTGTGAAGCCACTCCTTTGTTATTTTAGCTGTGTGCTTAGGGTCATTGTCTTGTTGGAAGGTAAATCTTCGGCCCAGTCTGAGGTCCTTAGCACTCTGGAGAAGGTTTTTGTCCAGAATATCCCTGTACTTGGCCGCATTCATCATACCGCTTAGAATTAAGGCCAAAAAGTTCTGTCTTGGTCTCATCAGTTTTGGCCTTAATTCTAAGCGGTATGTGTGGAGACAACCATAACCTCTACCCGCATGCCAAATGTGAAATAAACAAATAATATTTACTTGTATTGTTTATTTGTTTCTTCGGTCTACCTCATACTGCCTTTCCTTTCTCCTATCTGTGCTATTTGACCTGCCTACTAGTGTCCTCTGCAAGGTCTTATAGATAATAACAAAAGAATAAATGACACATAAATGTGAACAGTGCAAATGTTTACTAATAAGCAATACTTCAAGTCCAGCGTCTTATACACAACATGTGTAAGGAACACTACAAATACAAACACTGAAAATGTCTTACACATACTAACACAAGAATTAACACAATAACAAACATTATAAACAATCATTTCTGAAATAATCATTTCACAATGAGTGTACAAATATAAAGAAAGGTGCTCCATATGATGATACACAGCAATGTACCGCCCCTGACCTGGTGCATAGTTTGAATGGAGAAAAACTGAGAATGGCCGATAAATGTGTGGCAACCAGTGCTGAGTTTTTACTGCTGATGGGTTTCTTACTGTGCATCCTAACTCTGCTCCTATAGACTTTAGCTCCCGCTTGCTTTTGGGACTAAAATGATACGTTTTCCACACTAGTTGTAGAAGGTCATAAACTTTTTCAATCATTGGCACTGACCTTTGTGTGTTTAGCATTGCCTGTTCTTTTCTGAAAAGTGCCCCTATTCCCCCTGTTGCACCCATGTTCACACTTGCACCATCTGCTCCAAAAGCATTCATTTTATGTACCCACCAATTTGGGTTGGTTGGGTCAGTATTCTGAAGCAGTGATTTAATGGTGTTTTGAATCCCTTCTATATACATACACACACACATATATATACATATATATACATATATATATATATATA
>JANRMT010062857.1:29389216-29401654 GCA_026402145.1 Polypterus bichir lapradei | reverse complement strand
TGTTATCGGACAAGTCATCGTGTCATTGTTGGTGAGTAACCATAATTAATTTTCTTCTTACAGTGCTTAGTACATGTATGTACGTTTAGTGTCACTGTACACACATTTACTGTATACTATTTTTCTTGCATTGTACGTATTTATTGCTGGTGGCCTGTCTATCGTAATGGCTGTAACATATGTGATATCGGAGACACTCAATATCTTTAAAATAATATTTAGGTTTTACTGTATATAAACAGTGTGTTTATATACATAATTTCAATGAATCTTACCTAATATCTAAGAGAATACAAAGGAATTATGCTGTTTAACTCTGCGGGGAATATTTATAAACAGTGTGGGAGACTTTATAAGGGCTTAAAATATATAAAAATAACCATACAAACATATGGTTTCTACTTCGCGGATTTTCACCTATCGCGGGGGGGTCTGGAACGCAACCCCCGCGATGGAGGAGGGATTACTGTATATATATATATATATATATACACACACACACACACACACACACACACACACACACACATATATATACACATACATATGTGTGTGTGTGTGTATAATTTGTAAATTATTGATACTATATCTGGATGGCATTCATTGCAGAGACACGTGATTTGTTTATACACATTTTTACTTTTTTTTTTTTTTTAAGCAGAGCTCTTGGCATTCAATTGATCTGTCATTTATACAGCATTGTACATGGTGAGCACTTGTCTTTTATGTGGTGTCTGTCACAGTAACTGCTTTAGTAATAACCGGTAATAAACAACAACTGAAATAAAAAATTAACAAATAATTTCAATGAATAAACACAAAAAAAGAATTGATAAAAAATAGCTTCCCTGGAAAAAAATAAAGATTAAATAAAATATTAAGATTTAAATATGACGCTCACAGATTAACAACGAGATGATCGAAGAGTGTGCCTGTGTGCGCGTATTTATTACTTTATGGGAAATGCAAACTTGCAACTTCAGACTCTCTCATTATGAAACTATTTTGTTGTGGATGTTTACCCATCTTAGAAATCAAATCTGAAATTGCTGAGGCGTACTGCATGGCTACCTTAATTTAATTTGGCATGAAGCACTTTAAAATCGTGGCTCTGATGACGCACAAAAACTGAATAACAGAGCTAAACGCGCTCCACATTCAAAAGACATTCACTCCTTGCAGTAAGGTTTGCAAACCCGAGTTTTAATCTTTAAATTGTCATTTGAATGAAAGTCATGCCTGCATAATGTGACATGACAGACGTGTCTGCTAACAGTGCAGGATGTTGAATATCTGAGGCGAAGTAAGCTAAACTTCCAGTTTAATAAAAATACTGTAGTAATAAGTCACAGGGTCTTTTTATCTTTCTTGTTTTGAATACGCGTCATTTACAAAAAAAAAATACATCTCTGATGGTTTAATGGGCATCGTGGGAGCAATGCTGAGATTAAACTAAGAAAGCTGCAGTAAAATTCTGTTTAAAATACACGTAGTACGGTATAAATTTGAGGTCACATGTGTAATATGCCACCTAATCACTCAGCTGTCAATGCATGTGCAGTTTTCATGGAATTAATTTCAAAAAGCGCTAAGTGATGGTGGTAAATTTTGTAGTGGCGGTGCAGAGCTTAGTTTAATTGTTAGCTAAACAAACGAGTTTAATGGACTGAATAGTCTCCTGTCGTTTGTCAAATTTCTAATGTTCTGATGTTCTATGTGTGGGAAACACCTTCTTTAAACACTCATAACACTTTAAAACCGTAAGTATGTATTTAAGTAAGTCATACAGGTGTAATTTTTCAGCCAACAAATTTTTAGACTTTATATGTTTAGGGAATCTTTGAGATATTTTAGGTTAAGAAATGTTTTGAACTGGCTAAATTAGCCAAAAGACTGCTTGCAAAGCATGGGCTGCTTAGCATACACACCTACTTAGATGGTGACATTTAAATGTCAGAAGCTCGGCTTGGACCCAAACAACTCACAAGAAGTCCATGAAAGGAGACGAGTGCACCATTTCAGGAACTGTAACACTCATTAAAGACGGACAATGAGATGAACAGCAGCAGCAAAGGAAGAGGGAAAAACAAAGGCCGAGTGACCCACATCATGAGCCGCACTGAACACTGCCGCCAGCTCTGTCTTTGACAGCTGCTAAAACATCCACGTTGTATTGCGTCACATACGTTTGCTTTGCTTCTGCATTTGGCACATTAGGAATGTTAAACACTAAAATGACTTAAGTTTAAAACCCGCTCTCTTGCCTACATTACCACATGAGCTGATAGAGAAGCATAGCAGTGAAGTATGGCCATAGTCCCAGGTGCAACTGCACTGCGTCTGTAGGCTGCTTCTCATTTTCAGACACATGAATGCAATAATAAGAGAATATAAAATTTATGTTTTAAGATAGGGTCGCCCCAAAACCCTTCTAGAATAAAGACACAGACAGAAAGGCTGGTTATGGGCCTTGAACTTAGGATGCTGGATCTGTGAGAAGGAAAAGCTAACCACTGTGTCACCATACTGACAATATCAAATAATACCTGTGGCAGACCACCTAGGGCCCTTACCTGGCCGGGATACCCCGACCATGGAAGAACCAGGAGAGAGAGAAAGAGAGAGAGAGAGAGAGCAAGCATTTTCAAGAACCCCAGACCAGCAGCAGCAGCCCCCTTGGCTTCAAACTGGGCCACGGATCATAAGCATAGAAGCTCAACCCTGCTGGGACCCATGGGCACCGCCAGGGAGCACCTGGACTCTTGCAGGCCCTATTTGGCAGCACTTCTGCCACACCCGAATGTGCTGCTTGAAAAAGCTCATTGGGCACCTGGACTCCTTCCGGGTGCCCTATAAAAAGGAGCCAGTCACCACCACTTAAAGGTCAGAGTTGGGAGGAAGAAGACAAAGCCTGTGAAGCAGGAGTGGAGGTGGAAGGACTGGCTGAAGAGAGAAGGGACTGTGTTGTGCTCTGTGTACTGTGCTATGGGCGGCAGAGATAAAACGCTTCCCAACTGTTAATAAACCGTATGTTGTGTGGCAATTTGTGTCTTGCCAATCTTTGTTGGGGTTGGGGGGACTGTACGTGCCCCGGGCTTCACATACCATACCGTTTTCTAAACCCACTTAATCCTAAGCGCTGGGTTTGGCTGAGGCCTATCCCAGAAACCATAGAGGCAAGGCATTAATAATCCCTGGATAGAGCGCCAGTCCAGCACACATGTGCACACACACACAGGACAATTTAATAATGCCAGTCTACTTAACCTATATGCCTTGGGACTATGGGAGGAAGCCGGGACCACCAACATAATCTCTATATATAATATTCATTTGGATCTTGATCTTTGTTTGTCCGCGAATAAATTACAAGAAGAAGCACTAGATGGCAGTAGAGAGACAGCTAAAACATAGGCATTGCATTAAGAATCTCCTCCAGGCTTATACTACTGAAGACTGTACTACTCCAGTCACACCTCAAAACACAGACATTCAAACTAAACAAATTGTTGTGCTTTAAATTAACTAAAGAGATCTTCATTTAGATCTTGATCTTTGTTTGTCCGCGAATTCCACACATGTGTAGACCTCCTTCCAGTTTAGTACGTTGTTGTTACTCACGGATGTCAACAATGTGCCGGAATAACAAAAGGGGTGGTGGACAGTGTTACACTGGTTAGCTCCTGAGGCCTGGTTAGAGAATAAGATTGCCGAAGATAAAAGGTACGTGCCTACGTAACATATGAATGAAAGAAAGACAGTGGGTAAAATGAATGATAACGTAACAGCACGTTCCGGAAATTATTATTGTTACGTTGTAGCCGGCGAGTGCTGCGTGTCTCACAGTGGCTTGCTCACATGTCAGTGAAGTGATCCCTATTTATGCTTTAAAGAGCCTGGATACCTATGTGTCCCCCTTTTATAACCATTGCTCCGTGTATATTGCCTTACTCTTTGGATTGCCACAAAGCAACCTGCGAGATTGGAGAAAGGTTGAGAAGACATCGTGAGAGGAAACGATAGCGTCATGAAAACAAGACGGACTGTGAACGGACAGAAGCAGAAATGCTCCTACACCACCACATAATTACTATTCGGACAGTGATCTTGAGTAGGCCGTTCCTATTGAATCAATGTCCAAGGGTTTTCTTTTGTAATTTTGTTTCCCTTATAAAAAATCATAATGCTGTGTGACGAAGGGCCCAGTTCACGACTGGCAGCCGCGTTTAAACAGGGAGCCCTTCACAGACAACTTTAACACACGCAACGTAGTTGGGCACACATGGCTAGTATAATATAAAATCCTATAGAGCAGATGATTGAGCCATAGTCGCCCACGTGGAGATGACATGCACTTGTTTTTTTTTTTATTTATTTATTAGTTTTTTTTTTTCCTTGTCAGATTAACTGGTAGTTCCAAACTGGTCCAGGGTGATGAACTGGCACACCCCCTGTCTTGGGCTCTTTTCATGCTTTGTAGTTGACATTCCCCAGGGTGACCCCGATTCGGATTAAGTGGGCATGAGAACGTTATGCTAACATATTATAATATTTCATAAGGCCATGCTGCAGCACAAAGAGAGCACCGTGAAGTTGCATAAATGAGTAAAATGCCCCCCGAGACTCTTCTGTCTGTAAGACAAATTAGACGCTCACTCGAGTTCACAGTCCCTCAGTGTTATGATTGATAAAAAAAATAAAAAAACCTTGACGATAACACAAGGTTTTTCTTTTCCAATTTCTTTAAGTGCCAATCCTGCTGAAGTCAGTACTTTCTGAGGAAATGCTAACAGAAACAGCTGCAGCCATTCCGAGAAGTTTAAGAGACCATCGGCTGCTGTGCCCATGTCCGTGACTTTCTTCTTATAATAGTCCAAAAAGTCTCAAATGGATTTGACATTTCAGTCACTTTAAAGGCTCCTGGAGGCCACTTACATGCCTCACTGTAATGATGTGACTTGCTCTCCTCATATTTGCAGTTGGCCTAATGGCTTAATCAAGCTGGAAACTGATGATGTGGTCCAACCACACATTCACTTTGGACTGTAGTGTTCAGACTCCGCCACCTGTGTACAAGCAGGAAGCCAGGAATCTCTTCGCATCTCTCCATCAGTGTCTTTTGTTTTGCAAATGTGTCGATCAGCACAAGCAGCCTGCTATCCCATCTCCCCACAACCTCAACGGTGCTCAACTCGGGCAAAAAGTTCTCCCAGCTCAAGGCTCCTTATCTGTGGGTGATGTTCCTGGAGTTGTAAATGGTAAATATAACAGTATATTATTATTTGGAATACATGCATTTCATGTGTGCTCCGTGTCTACAAAGATCCTTCCATGAGTACCCTAAATACAAAGAGGACTGTTTGATTTATGTTAGGTAGATTGCCCAGAGGGGACTGGGCGGTCTCTTGGTCTGGAACCCCTACAGATTTTATTTTTTTTTTCTCCAGCTTTTGAAGTTTTTTTTTTGTTTTTTGTTTTTTCTGTCCACCCTGGCCATCGGACCTTACTTATTCTATGTTAATTAATGTCGACTTATGTTTATTTTTTTATTGTGTCTTTTATTTTTCTATTCATTTTGTAAAGCACTTTGAGCTACATTTTTTTGTATGAAAATGTGCTATATAAATAAATGTTGATTGATTGATTGATTGATTGATCTGTGTAAGTATAGGAGGAAATGCGAGGCAGGAGTTGTGGAACACATAACTGAAAAAGAAATGTTTTTCAAATTTTAGTAATAATTGGCAAAATGTAGACATGAAGTGTATAATGTGTGAAGACTGAAGTCCAGATATCAAATAAACAATTTCACAACAGGTACAAGTATAACAGTTTGATTCATGAATATAAACGGAGAAAAAGAAATCGGGTTAGGGTACAACGCTGATACGACTGCTTGGGTGGTGCAGTGGTAAGAACTGCGGACTTGTTATCAAGAGGTTCCTGGTTCAACTTCCGAGCTCGTCCGTTTCGAGTAGTGAGCTGCTCTTATTGTTACTAATATAGAATAAAAACATACAGGGTGGTCCAGATCTAATTATGCAGATCCAGATCGTCTGGATGACTTTGATTTATGCGGGGATGATTCCAGTTTGGCGTGAAGACGATTGTTCATTCCGTCAGTTTGCACACTTCTCGATGGTCCAGGATTTTTCGAGTGATTTTCTATGTAATAAACTTAAGTTATAGCGTAATGAAAATTGCATAATTAGATCTGGACCACCCTATACATTTGATTTGAGTCTGTAACAGCCGGTGTACATTTATTGTACTTATAAAGGTTAGAGGTTTTTGTTTCATTATTCACTTTTATTTATTTTCAAATAAAAATGTGTTATAACAGAGGTGAACTCAGATGAGGATGAGGGTTCTACATCGGAGAAAAAGAACAGAATCCCTCCCCGCAAGAAACGTTCACTCACATATAAGAACAAAGCAGCTGCACCAGGCTTAAAGGCGAAAGATGGCACTGTTTGGATGCAGTAACAGGTTGGGCATCATCCTGCCAGTCAGCTTGCCACACACCTGTCCTTCAACGGAACAGCACGGCTTACAAAGCTCGCCAAGGTATCGTGCAAAATTCTGTTTGTGATTATGTTTTGTTTTATGATGGTCTTTATATGAAAACCATGTACATATTACTTATATAAAAGCCAGATCGAATGTTATTTATCTTGATTTATTTACAGTACCTATCTTCCTAGAGCGTAAAGTCACAAGTAGAGTGCAGAGTCCTGTCTTTTTATCAGAATCCCTGAAGCCCACGAAAAAACTGTCTGAATGAATGAATAACAGGAAGAAGTAGATCTTCAAGTCAAAACACACAGCACTGTAATAATAATAACAATAATAATAATACATTTTATTTAGGAACAACATCTTGCCCATTTAATATGTGTAAGGGCCAATCTTAGAAAGTTAATGTTTAATGTTCGATGCACATAGTGCGTGCTTACTTTCTGTAGAATGTTAGATTCTCAAAGTTACTAGGATATGGTATAATCTTTCTACCTCCCGTAAGTTAACAGAGGTAGAACTTTCTTGCTATATCTGAAGTACAGAGCGTTAATTAAGCCACTTAGGAAATAGTCTCACTGCTAGCACGGACTGTCAGATATGTTTGCAAGTAGGAGATGGCATACAGTTTTCGGACCAAGCTTACGTGTCAGACGTGCCTCAAGTATGACCAAACTTACAGAAATGAAGCAAGATTTATATGTCTTAAACAGAACTTTTCTAAAACAAGAATTTTTCTTTTTCCACTATATCAACCACTGAGCCTCAAAACCCCAGACATACCACACTAAACAGTCCTAGGTGTAAAATAATTTTTTTTGTTGTACAAAATACATTCTTATAGACCAATTCTAAACAATCCTCCTCTTCAGGTGAGCTTTGCCTTCTGCCTCCCAACTCGGACTCACTGGAGGAGGCTGGACTGCTCGATTTCATGTCAGACCCAGAAGTACTTCTGATACTGTGGCATAGCCCGATGGAAGCACTTCCGGTCAGATAGAAGCCTCCTGAAGCCGGGGGTCCTTCTCCCTAAAATGCCCTCTAGTGGCATCCAAGGACCCCAAGTCAATGAAACTGGGCTATTGATCTGGTCAGTTAAGTAGCAGAGGGGCTTGTTAATCAGTTTCAGAGGCTTTGGTGTTAATGAAAATAACAACAGGCACACTAGAGGGGCAACAATGAGACAACCCCCAAAAACAAGAATGGTTTAGGTGGAGGCCTCTGACATTTTTCCCTCCTTATCTGTTTTTTCACTCATTTTGCATTTGGCTACAGTCAGTATCACTGCTGGTAGCATGAGGCGATACCCAGACCCTACAGAGCTGGCACAGGTAGTCCAACTTCTCCAGGATGGCACATCAATACGTGCCATTGCCAAAAGGTTTGCTGTGTCTCCCAGCACAGTCTCAAGGGCATGAAGGAGATTCCAGGAGGCAGACAGTTACTCTAGGAGAGCTGAACAGGGCCCCTCATAGAAGGTCCTTAACCCATCAGCAGGACCCATCAGTATCTGCTCCTTTGGGCAAGGAGGAACAGGATGAGCACTGCCAGAGCCTACAAAATAACCTACAGCAGGCCACTGGTGTGCATGTCTCTGACCAAACAATCAGAAACAGAGTTCATGAGGGTGGCCATGGAGAATGTTATGGTGCCTATAACATCGTTCAGCATAACTGGTTTGTTGGTGGCTCAGTGATGGTCTGGGGAGGTATATCCATGGAGGGACGCACAGACCTCTACAGGCTAGACAACGGCACCTTGACTGCCATTAGGTATCGGGATGAAATCCTTGGACCCATTGTCAGACCCTGTGTTGGTGCAGTGGGTCCTGGGTTCCTCCTGGTGGACAACAATGCGCGGCCTCATGTAGCGAGAGTATGCAGGCAGCTCCTGGAGGATGAAGGAACTGATCCCATTGACTGGCCCCCATGCTCACTCGCCTGACCTCAATCCAATAGAATACCTCTGGGTGGGACATTATGTTTCGGTCCATCCGACGCCGCCAGGTTGCACATCAGATTGTCCAGGAGCTCAGTGATGCCCTGGTCCAGATCTGGGAGGAGATCCCCCAGGACACCATTTGTCGTCTCATTACAACAACAACAACATTTATTTATATAGCACATTTTCATACAAAAAAATGTAGCTCAAAGTGCTTTACATAATGAAGAATAGAAAAATAAGAGACACATTAAGAAAATAAAATAAGTCAACATTAATTAACATAGAATAAGTGTAAGGTCCAATGGCCAGGGGGGACAGAAAAAACAAAAAAAAAACTCCAGACGGCCGGAGAAAAAAAATAAAATCTGCAGGGATTCCAGGCCATGAGACCGCCCAGTCCCCTCTGTTAGGATGTTGTTAGGCATGCATACAAGCACGTGGGGGCCATACAAACTACTGAGTGTGAAATTTTGGCAAAATGGCCGAGTCTGCCTGCCACATCATTTTTTCACTTTAATTTTCGGGGTGTCTTTACATTCAGTCCTCTGTAGGTTGATCGTTTCCATTTCCATCAAATGATGTGCCATCCTTTCGTTCCTAACACATCACCATATCAGTCCATATCAGTAGGGATAGCCAGCAGGATTTTTTTTTGCCGTTGAGATCTGATGCGTTTTCAAAGTATTCCTTTAATTTTTTTGGGCAGTTTAGAAATATACATAAAAAATGTACTGCATTATCTAGAATTAGTTTAATAATCAGGTGTATGCTATTGCTATAGCTTGTGGTCAAAAGTATACTATTAGAGGGTGAGGTGGGGATCTCCATGACATAATCACAGATTTTCACATTTGCAGGGGTCTTGTGCCCCTAACCCCGACAAACTGCATGGGATAAACTACATGTTTTTGTATTTTTAATGATAAAGTTGCATTTTCAGTTTTCAAAATGTGGACAGCCCTCCCATTTTGCATTTGTTTTCACCCAAGAATAACTGAAAGTGATTTTCTATGCTGAGATCCATCCATCCATCCATTATCCAGCCTGCTATATCCTAACACTGGGTCACAGGGGTCTGCTGGAGCCAATCCCAGCCAGCACAGGGTGCAAGGCAGGAACAAATCCCAGGAAGTGCGCCAGCCTACCGCTGGGCACACGCACACACACGGGACAATTTAGGATCGCCAATGCACCTGACCTGAAATATCTGAATAAATCATAAATTGTCCAGAAATCTCTTTTTTTTTTTTTTGCCCTAGTTTATTACAGCAAGCGTGTTTGAGTTATGTGTTGAATGATACTCTACCTCAATATCCGAACCACAAATAGAGAAAGTGGAAGTTATTTAAAGTGTAAATTCACCAATTTATGAATTTTGGAAGTAAAAAGAGGAGGCTTAAGACCCTGAATGATACCCCTTTCCAACTGCACACGCCATTATGAGCAAACCAGCGCTCCCCTGCTTACATGTGAGCCTGTCTGTAGTGTCTACCATGGCAGCATGAAGGGGTGCGGAGTTGGGATGGCGGTGTTAGTATCTGTCAGATGAGGGGCATTGTGGGAGAATCGTCAAAGGTCCTCACAGTGTGTCAGCTGCGCTGTGTCTGTTGTTTTCTCTTATGGCACTCGTATTTTAGGTTTGAGGGGGATACTGCGAATCATCAGAAGGCAGAAGGGCCTGCTATCCAACGTGTATGGGAAGGGTCACGCTGGGTCATTGCTTGCTCAAGGCACCCCCAACACGCAGAACATCGGCCTTCGAAGATCAAGCAGGGAGGCTGATTCAGCAAACTAAATGCCACCTTCCTTTGAGTTTTGCTCATTTTCTGCTGTCTTGCGTTTTTTCTTTTTTTTTGTGCTCAGGAGGCCTTTTCTCTTAAAACAACAAACTATCTGCTGAGCTCAGTCTGCCCTTCATTAGTAACACTCCTGCTGCTCAGCCAGGCTTTGGAAAGAAGGCCCAGCATGCTGGCATTTTTCCACATCAGGTAGTACTAAATCTAGATGTTCCCTCCGAACAGCAGGCCGTGGTGCTGGATGGCTCCCCCTTCTCACAATGAACGTTGGTCGAGTGCCAGCGGTTAACAAGCGGTAGTTTTGCAAAATGACAAATGGCACTAAAGTCACAACACAGGTGGGTGGGTGCCAGCAGCTTCATTCATTTTTTTAGAAGCTGCTTTGCAGGGGGCTAAGTCTACCCTGGCAACACTAGGCATAAGTCAGTAGACGGCTATGGACAGAGTGCCAGCCTTTCAAAGGGCACAGTCACACACACACACACAATCACACAGAGGGACAAGTCAGTCAATCAGCCACACATGCACAAATACCTTCGGGGATTTGAGAAGAAGTCACACGACTATGGGGGACACAGGCAGGTGCCAGGACTGGGTGAATTTGGGATTGTACTCACAGTGCCAGTGCCTCGCTCTCAAAAAGAACAAAAAAAAAAAAAAAAAAACAGTTACACAATCCTGATTCCATCAAGTCTAATAAAAATAATTCATACAATGAAAAATCTGACCATGGGCAGAAAATGGGACACCTTTAAATCTGGTATCAGCACCTCAAAGGGTTAACACTTGGGGTCTCATTGCAGTTTGGGGGAAACTTTTGGTCAATGTGTGACTTCAACCACCTGGAAGTGGTCTAGCGGCAGACCTCCAGTGGAAAAACCTTCTGTGGCTGCTCTTGCGGGTGGAGTGGAACCCATGGATGAAAGATGTTGCTAAAGTAAGTCTCCAATGAAGGGTATTTTGTTCTTCAATGTTTTCATATGATCAGTTAGTGTCCTCTTTTTTGTTGCTCTTTGTAGGGTGGGCAGTATGACAGATAAGAACACTAAGAAGTTGGACAAGCTGGTGAAGAAGGCTGGCTTGGTGCTGGCCAGGACTCTGGACTCACTGGGAATTGTGGTGGAAAGGTGTACGGGAAAGAAGGTACAGGCCATCCTTGACGATAGCAGTCACCCTCTTTCCACGCCATTTTGGTGGGTCAGAGAAATAAACACAGCAGTCGACTTCTCTCACTGAGCTGAACAACAGAACATTTCAGAAGATCATCTGTTCCTACTGCTGTGAAATTTTATAACACTGTTGGCAATACAAGTGATTCATGACCTGCTCATCACTCCACATTCCAACACTCTAGCAACTGTCCCATTTGTACTTTTTACTATTAAGATATGTTTTTTCTTCTTGCTTTTATAATCATTTTTAACAATTTTCACTGATGTGTTTGAGCTACTGGAAGCCTGAATTTACCTGATGAATAAACTATCTATCTATTGTCACACACGAGCGCATGGGAGGCAGTCACTGGGCTTGATTGGGTGTGATATACCAAAACAAGGGTTAATGGGATGCACTAATGCCTTCCTCTCTCTTCCCCTCCAGACCTTCTGAACAGAGGCCTACCTAACTCCACCTTCAGCTCCAGAATCTTCCCGATCAGTGACAACACTTGCGCTTCTGGCCCCTTGGACACACCCCTTCTTCCTCAACAGCTATTAAAACACTCACTTTTTATCCGAAATTCAACTATGCGGGGAGGAAGCCCAAACCTTTTTTTGTCTCCCTTGTTTTGTTACACTATCTGTCTTATAGTACTTTTCATGTCTACCTTTACATCAGTCTGTCTTCATGTCTAGCTAGCTATCTACCTATTATATAGTGCCTTTCATATCTATCTATCAATCACATAGTGCCCTTCATATCTTTTATTTTTCTATCTATCCATTATATAGTGCCTTTCATATCTATTAATCTATTATATTTTGCCTTTCATATCTATCATATAATGCTATTCATTCCTATCTATTATATAGTGCCTTTCACATGTATCTATCTGTCTGTCTATCTATGCATCTGTCTATCTCTTTTACAGTTTCTATTATATCTATCATATAATGCCATTCATATCTACCTATTTGTTACATCTATCTATCATATAATGCTATTCATATATATCTATTATATA
>JANRMT010062857.1:29355878-29386694 GCA_026402145.1 Polypterus bichir lapradei | reverse complement strand
ATGACAGACAGATAAATGTGAAAGGCACTATATGACAGACAGACAGACAGATGTAAAAGGCACTATATGACAGACAGATATTTCTTTATATTTATATAGCTCTATAGCGAGCGGGGAGCCCCTTCCTCCACCACTAATCTGCAGCATCCACCTGGATGATGTGACGGCTGCCATTTTTGCACCAGTATGCTCACCACATACTAGCTGGTGAGTAGTAAGAGAGACAGCCAATTAGAAACAGAGGATGATTAGGGGTCCCAGAATGACTAGGCCATGGAGAGCAATTTAGCCAGAACATCAGGATACACCCTGATCCATACAAAGGAAGCCCAGGAATTTTTCATGATCCACAGAGAGTAAGGACCTCGGTTTTATGTCTCATCTGAAAGATGGTGCCATTTTAACAACACAGTGTCCCCATCACTGCACTGGGGCATTGGGAACAACATTTAGACGACTGGATAAATGTGCCTCACACACACCTCTTCCAGCAACCACCCAGGGTTTTCCTAGATGTTCTCCCATCCAAGTAGTAGCTGGGCCCAAAGATGCTTTGCTGCAGGTGCATGATCTGTTCTGAAGTGCAAGTGGTTGGATGGATGGATGGACGGACAGATGAAAACATGGATAAACAGACAATATCTTTCTTTTTTTGGACTGAAAGTGAAGATGGGGTGCATGTATTTTTTGAATACACAATGCAATGAGAAGTCAAGCAAAATGGCATCTTTTATTGGCTAACTAAGAAGATTACAACATGCACGCTTTTGAGACAACTCAGGCCCCCCCTTCAGGTAATTTGATTACATCTTGCCTGAAGAAGGGGTCTGAGCCTTTGGTTGACTTCTCATTGCATCCATAACGACTAACACGGTACGACAGCCTGCTGCTACTGAATACACAACAACAAGTCCACTTTATGAGAAGAATTTAGGAATGTTAGTTGACTCAACACTCTCAACTGCCAGACAGTGTTCAGAATCCATTAAGAAGACTAACAGAATGTCAGGTTAAATAGCGCCTTGATGTGTGGAGTACAAATCACAGGAGGTTCTGCTCAAGCTTTATAACACACTGGCGAGGCCTCATCTGGAGTACTGGGTGCAGTTTGGGTCTCCAGGCTACAAAAAGGACATAGCAGCACTAGAAAAGGTCCAGAGAAGAGCGACGAGGCTGATTCCAGGGCTACAGGGAGTGAATTATGAGGAAAGATTAAAAGAGTTGAGCCTTTACAGATTAAGCAAAAAGAAGATTAAGAGGAGACCTGAGTGAAGTGTTTACAATTAGGAAAGGAATGAGTCCAGTGGATCGAGACGGTGACTTTAAAATGAGTTCATCAAAAACACAGGGACACAGTTGGACACTAGTCAAGGGTAAATTTCACACAAACATTAGAAAGCTTTTCTTCAAAAAGACAACCGCAGACACCTGGAACAAGTGACCATGCATTGTGGTGGACAGTAGGACTTCAGTCGAGTTTTGAAAGTCCCTGATGTTACTTTAGAAGAATTACGTGGCTAGGACTGGCGAGCTTTGTTGGGCGGATGGCCTGTTCTCGTCTAGCTTGTTGTAATGTTCCCTTACCATTCCACTGCTGAAGAAAGCTTAACACAAGGGTTTTGAAGAGTCCTAAAAACAGGAGGTGGGATAGCTGAAATACGAGAACTATAGCAGACCATATTAATCATGTGGGTGGTATATTTATTCTCACAGGCAGCCACTAAGTGTTAAACATATGAAAGAAACAAATAATTGGGGCGATGAAAAGTCTGAAGAGTCCATTTAATCAGCACACTGTTACTGGTGGGCAGCAAGTGCAACAGGCAGGGACACGGTCGTCACTCAAGTGAGACTAACAACAAGCTCTCCAAGAAAGCCAAATGCTAACTGAAGCAAACGGCTGCTAAACAAGACATCCAGAAAGTGTTTGAAAGCCGACCCACCCAAAACAAACAGCCCATACCTGATAAGACGTTTGTGAGAGCTGGGGTGGGCAGTCACACATTTCAATCTCAAAGACAATTCATTCATTGGCCAGCCTGGAAGGGGTCTTCACACTCTAATGCCTCCAGTCTAAGCTGAGGAGAGGGTTTTAAAATGAAGAAGACGACGTCCATTTTATATCAGTTACAAATGAACAGACCTGAATTTGCATGCATTTGTCAGTCAAATCGGATTTATTAGAAATCCTCTCATCTTCTGTATTATTGTCTACTGCTAATCTCAATAAAGCCTGAATTCAAACACCTAAGAAACTCGGCTGTGATCAGAGACACAAATTTGTTAAACATATGGGGCTGCTGTCTTAAAACCAGCACCAGACAGCCTAATATTGAAAGGCGAGAGTCTCAGATCAGCTCTGGTCTAGACATCAAGAGAATATTAGATATGTACAGACAGCAATTAGCCTGCTGATGAAATAAATGTCTTCAAATCGGTGTTACTAGGAAATCCAATCTGTCCGTTCAGATTTATGTTTACTGCAAAGACTCAATCGGAAAGGAAATGTAACATGGTAAAAACAGGGTGCACCGCTGGCACCTTATACATAAACTACGGCAGGCGCAAATGGGCAGGCTTTCAGAAGACACCGTGGATACAGCATTGAGGCTGTTAATGGTACATATTACATAATTTAAAAAAATGTTAATATTAAAATTCCTGGGGAGGCACAGTGCTGTGATAAAATCCTGGCCTGGCCACAGTCCGTGTGGAATTAATTAATCTAATTTAATAATCCAATCTCGTCTCATTCTCAAACCTGCTTAATCCAATTCAGGGATTGGCATCACTGGGTACAGAAACGGGAGTAGACCTGAACAGAGCGCCAGTCCATCGCAGCACCTGCAGACAGCCACAGCCAGTGTGAAACAGTCGGAGTCACATTTTATATATAAACGTCTACGTGTGGAAGTGTGTGTGTCTGTCCGGCCCGGAAGTGAGAGGTGGAGTTGGGGTAAGGGCTCCACCGCCGAGGAAACAGAAAGCTTAGCTGCTAATACACACGGGAGAATGAGCACATCGGTAAAACAAAACCTCTGAAGAAAGAGACACTCGCTTAGCCACTAATACACAAGTGATACAAGCTGATCGGCAAAACAAAACCTCCGAAGAAAGAGTCACTAACTTAGCCGCTAATACACAAATGAGGTGAGCAAATCGGCAAAACAGTATCACTTTTTGTTTTCCTCCCGCCACTAATACACAAGTGATACAAGCTGATCGGCAAAACGAAACCTCCGAAGAAAGACAAAGTCGCTTTGCCACTAACAAACAAGTGAGACAAGCACATCGGCAAAACAAAACCTCTGAAGGAAGAGACACTCGCTTAGCCGCGAATGCACAAGCGAGACGAGCACATCGGTAAAACAAAACCTCTGAAGAAAGAGTCACTAACTTAGCCGCTAATACACAAACGAGGTCAGCAAAATCGGCAAAACGGTATCACTTTTTGTTTTCCTCCCGCCACTAATAGACAAGCGATACAAGCCGATCGGCAAAATGAAACCTCCGAAGAAAGACAAAGTCGCTTTGCCACTAACGAACAAGTGAGACAAGCACATCGGCAAAACAAAACCTCTGAAGGAAGAGACACTTGCTTAGCCGCTAATACACAAGTGAGGCGAGCACGTCGGCAAAATGAAACCTCCAAAGAAAGAAAGTCGCTTAGCCGCCAATGCACAAGCCATGCGAGCACATCTGCAAAACAAAACCTCCTAGGAGAAAGACGCTCAGAGTAGTTTCTTTCAATTACCTGACACCTTTACATTTCAATTTTTTTTCTGACGATTTCAATAGTTTCTAGGACCCCAGGCTTTTTACAGCATGGGCTTACACAGCTAGTTAATAATAATAATAATAATAATAATTAATTTTATTTATGTAGCACCTTTCCCATGCTCAAGCATTACATGACGCTTACATTACATTATATTACAGGACATTTAGTGGTGAGGCATGTCAGATCGGCTGACAGCAGTGTCAACTTACGGGACTGAAAAATCGACAGCCCATGTCACATTTAGCCATCGACTGCTGCCCTTCCAGTAGAGGTGTGCAGAGTTTGATCCCCCTTGTGGGTGCAGCATCTCAATTACAATCCGCAAGGACTCCATTGGCACTAAATCGCACTCTCACGTGCAAACGCGATCAGCCCCAAACACCCCATTGCTGAGCATACACACACACACTCAGAGTTCAAGATGCACAATTTCTTTATTTATTGAAGCATGTGTACTGCCACGGACCTCTCCCATCACATTTCCACAACTTTGTAATGAAGAAATGGGTTCTGACGGTGGATGGAGTGATTAAACAAATAATGCCATTGCAATCGGTGGCACGCTGGCACAGTGGTAGCGATTTCCACTCACAGTCCAAAGACATGTGGATGAGTTGGTCAACTGGCCATAGTTTAACAAATACTTAATGGACAAATATGGCTGAGCTCCGTTTGTGTTAATCAGTTTCAAACTATTTTGTTTCCAGTTTGTTTAAACAGATATTTGCTTTTATGTGTATACATTATGTAATTAGCCATGGTGGTGATTCATGGTAATTACTGATGAATTCTTTCAAATTGTTTTGTCTGGCGCCTCCTGACTCACCTGTTCGAGAAAGCCCCCATACATGACATACCATTTAACTCGTCTTGTTGTCTAGTGAAGCCAGACATTGAGCGTTTCAGGACCCCCAACCTCCCACTTTGGACCTCTAGACCAGAAAGCCCTTCATTTTTTAGACCATTTTGGACCATACAGTGGGCAGGAAATGACACCCTCATGATAAAGAGTAAACCAATGGGTGTCTTCAGCAAAACTGACCAGAAGGGCATAAAGTTGTGCATGCCATAAACAACGACCCCAGGTCTTCACCCCCTCATGAGAGATGAGGGGTCAAAGTTATTCCTTTTCACAAAACTTTGAAGGAAAAAAAAATGGGGATCAGCGATACATGCATGCGGAGTGTCTCATTCTATGCCATTTCAAGGTTTCTGATCATTAATTTGACCATATTCTTGATATTCGATTCGTTACCAGTAGTACTAGCCCTCTATGAGCCTCTCCAAGAAGGTTAGAAATGACAAATTCCAAATATAAGCCAGTGAAATATTGTTTTAGACTATTCTAAGGTTTCTGATCATGAATTTGATGGTATTCTTGATATCCGATTATTTACCGGTGGTTCTAGCCCTCTAAAAGCCACTCTGAGAAGGTTAGAAACAACAAATTTCAGACTTAAGCATGTAAAGTATCATTTTAGACAATTTTTTGGTTTCTGATCACGAATGTGACCATATTCTTGATATATGATGCTTTACCGGTGGTCCGGGCCCACTAAAAGCCACTCTGAGAAGGCTAGAAATGACAAATTCCAAACATAAGCACCTGATATATTGTTTTAGACTATTTATGAATTTGATGGTATTCTTGATATCCAATTCTTTACCGGTGGTCCTATCCCTGTTAGAGTCACCCTGAGAAGGTTAGGAATGACAAATTTCAAACATCAGAAAGTGAAGTATCATTTTAGACTATTTTGAGGTTTCTGATCACAAATTCGATCATATTCTTGATATATGATGCTTTACCGGTGGTCCGGGCCCACTAAAAGCCACTCTGAGAAGGTTAGAAACAACAAATTTCAGACTTAAGCATGTGAAACATCATTTTAGACTATTTTATGGTTTCTGATCACAAATTTGATGGTATTCTTGATATCCGATTCTTTACCGGTGGTCCTATCCCTGTTAGAGTCACCCTGAGAAGGTTAGGAATGACAAATTCCAAACATCAGAAAGTGAAGTATCATTTTAGACTATTTTATGGTTTCTGATCATAAATTTGATTGTATTCTTGATATCCGATTCTTTACTGGTGGTCTTAGCCCTCTAAGAACCACTCCAAGCAGGTTAGGAATGACAAATTCCAAATATCAGTACGTGAAGTATTGTTTTAGACTATTTTGTGGTTTCTGAACACCAATTTGATCATATTCTTGATATCCAATGCTTTACTGGTGGTCTTAGCCCCGTAAGAGTTACTCCAAATAGGTTAGAAATGACAAATTTCCAAACATAAGCATGTCGGGTATCATTTTAGTGGTCAGTTATTGTGAATATGATGCTATTTTTGATTTGTGACCAATTTACTAGGGAGCTAGCCGTCTCTGGATCTCCATCAAAGGGTGTAAAAACAACACATTTCAATTACAACTGAGAATTTTTAGACTTTAAACACTTCCACTATAGCACATATTTTAACAACTCTTCTTGTTTATGATGTACTTCTGCCTCATGAAGTAAATCATTACAATCTGTTTACATTTGAGGATGGCATTCGCTAATTCAGACTTTTTGAACTTTGCCTTATCACAACAGTCAGTGAAGTGCGCTCTACAAGACTAAACTGACTTGAATTGCCCATGTTAAATTGATCCCTGGCACGTGTGTGGTTTTGTATGTGTGTGTGTGTGCGCACACACACGTCTTTACTTTGTAATGGACTGGCGTCCTATCCAGGGATTGTTCCTGCCTTACCCTGAAAACCTGCCATTTCCCTACAACCCCTCTCTTTTTAGGACCAGTTTACTCAGGAACGTCCTACTATGACACAGCAGTGTGTTGGTCTGTGCAGAGAGTGTCAACCGCATCGAGAGGTTTGTTACCTCGACAGTGACATTCATGTTTCTGGTGACTCTTCCTCTGAAGTCAGTAGATGGATCGGGAGAGCATGGGGGGGTTCATGAGTTCGCTGGAAAGGGGTGTGTGGCGCTCCCAATAGCTATGCAAAGGGATGAAGGTGCAAGTCTTTGGAGTCCTGGTGCTTCCTGTCTTGCTATGTGGTTGCAAGACATGGACGCTATCCAGTGACCTGAGACGAAGACTGGACTCCTTTGGTATTGTGTCTCTTCGGAGAGTCCTCGGGCACTTGCTGGTTTGACTTTGTGTTGCTCATACAGTCCTGAATGAGGCACATTACCTGCATTGTGAGGGAGCGTCAGTTATGCCACTATGGCCATGTGGTGCGATTCCCCCGAGGGTGATCTGGTTCACAGGATCCTTGTTGTTGAGGACCCAAGTGGGTGGACCAAGCCAAGGGGACGCCCACATAACACCTGACTGCAGCAAATAGATGGCCATTTCTGGATGGTGGGACCGGACAGCGTGTCTGCCTTTCCTAACCAGGATCCTGAGCTGTTTTGTCATGTGTTGGGCGCAACAGCATGCTGTACCAGTGCTTGCTCCCCAAACCTGACCTGACCTACCTGTCCTACTATGTGCATGGAGAACAAAAGAAAATAACGACTTGCGTTAATAAAGATCTACAGCATCAAGATGCCTGCCTCTCCCAGGTGTGTTGATATTTAGCACATGAAAGCTGTGTTCCTAATTAACTTCACTGCAGCCCAATTATGACACAAATGTTTAAGAAATACAAAAAAACAAAATGCGAATATGATGGCAGAAGCTAGAAAGACAGCCTAATCAGATAAGTAGCTCAACAATATTATCATGCGATGGTCACACTACTAACAGGCCAGATGGTGAGAGGCCCAAATCCTGCTAACTCTACCTGTCTGGCTGGAAAGAATGACAGTTCTCCCATTATCATGGCAGGAATTTAAAAGCTTCACAGCCAGTTTTCCTGAGCAATTAAGCAGCAGGACCAAGGACAGAAACAAGCACTGCGGTACATCTGTTATAATCAGCATTCAAAACCTGCCACGTGTGCTCAGGGGATGAGGAACGTGTTGACATTTTTTTTTTCTCTGTAGAAAGGACTGCCTAATACATTTCAAAATAATGAATGACGGTTCATCGAATGCTGCGCACACACACACACACATAATAAACGTTTGAATGTACACACCATTTGTCCAACAAGGGGAGCGCAGGGGCAGAGAGACATTCTGAATATTTCATGGGTCACCAATGACCTTCACGTTTACACCATTCCACGTGTTTAGTTAACTCAGCCCATCCACCATGTTAACCAGGAACAATAAATAAAATGGGTGAATGTGTGTGTGTGGTGGAGGGTCCTAATGGAGATCAAAAAGCACCAGATGGAACAGCAATGTGCCAAAAAAAAATCGCTCCTCTCACTTCTTTATACCGTCCATGTCGACTTGGTATTGTGCTTGGCGATCTTAAGTTTGATGCAGCTGCTCGGCCATGGAAACCCATTTCATGAAGCTCGCGACGTACACTCCTTAAGCTGATGTTGCTTCCAGATGTCTGTTCTGAGTGACACCACAGAGAAGCGTTGATTTTTACATGCAGTGTGTTTCAGCATCTGGCTGTTATTATGAAATGGAAGTGTTGAGAGTTAATAACAGCTTAGCCATAGACTGATGGACCACACAGACTCACTGAGCATCTCTGTTGTTTGTGATACGCCATCTGTTCAAATGATAAATGCAATGCATATGTCTCTGATATTGGCTGTTTGGTATGGGATTCATTAAAGCAGTGTTAATGTCTGGAATGCACCATCTGTTGGAATGAAAATTGCAATACATTTTATTGCTGCAAATGCTTGTGATGCACCATCTGTTGGAATGACCAGTCCAATGCATATGTTTCCATTATATGCCATTTGGTATGGGATTCATAAAAGCATTGTTAATACTTGTGGCGCCCCATGTGTTGGAATGAAAAAAGCAATACATGTTATTGCTACAAATCTTTGTGATGCACCATCTGCTGGAATGACCAATGTAATGCATATGTCTCTGTTATATTCCATTTGGTATGAGATTTGTAAAAGCAGTGTTCATATATCTAATGCACCATCTATTAAAATGAAGAATGCAAAACATTTTATTACTAAAAATGCTTCCGGAGCCATATGTGCTGGAATGGAAAACGCAATACATATTATTGCTACAAATCATTGTGATGCACCATCTATTGAAATGACCAATGCAATGCATATGTTTCTGTTATATCTCATTTGGTATGGGATTCATTAAAGCAGTGTTAATGTCTGGAATGCGCCATCTGTTGAATGGAAAATGCAATACATTTTATTACTAAAAATGTTTGTGATGTGCATCTTTTGGAATGACATGTGCAATGGATATGTCTCTGTTAAATGCTATTTGGTATGGGATTTGTAAAAGCAATTTTGTTAATGCTTGTGATACACCATCTGTTGGAATGAAAAATGCAATATATTTTATTGATAGAAATCTTTGTGATGCACCATCTGTTGGAATGACCAGTCCAATGCATATGGCTGTTATATGCCATTTGGTATGGTATTCGTAAAACCAATGTTAATGTTTGTACAGCACCATCTGTTGGAATCAATTTAAAAATGTTTGTTTACTAAAAATGTTTTTGATGTGCCATTTATTGGAATGACAGACATAGCAACTGGATGGACAGACAGACACTTATCCTTTTATTAAAGTGGATATTTGTTTATTTTTTTAATTGCTGTATATCTACAAAGTATGAAGCACTTATAACAGTGCTGTGTGGCTCCTGTTTATAGCACATTCTGTGCTAAAAACGTATTGTGACGTATTTTGCTGCTGGTGGAGGGCACCTGTGTGGGAAGTGTTGAGTGCCAGGGGTTAGGGTTAGTGCTTTCAAGCCATACATGCTGAGGGATTCAAGATCAAGAGAAATAATTAGTAAGAAAACGACAGGGTAAGAACTGTGAGTGAAATAAAAAAATTTTAAAAAATCATAGGGGTGGGGGTCGACTTGTTCTCAATCCTACCTTTTGTAAAAATTGATTGATTTGTATGGAATGATTACAATAAAATTAATAAAAAAAAAAAAAAAAAAAAAATCAGTCAAGAGGTGGGCCGGCCGAAGGTGGACTCGTTTTATTATTCTGGAGATGTCCAATGGGCATCAGCTGGATAATGTTAATATCATGACATTTATAATAAAAAGCCAGTTGGCATTTGTGGAGTCAGCCTGAAAAGTGGGATTGTCACAGTATCAAGGCAGGGTCCGCAGTATTTTTTTTTCCTCTTTTATGCAGCAATGTTTTAATATCAGTGTTCTGAATATTTTTAATTTTGCTGTAATGCATGTCAAACCAGCAGCCACATAAGCCAGTAACTAACTATGGTACACAACATGTTACCTGACACAAGCAGGGCTCTTTTAAAAAGTGTTCTAATAAAAGGAAAATCTAAATCACATCATTTATTTTCCGTTTGCGTTAATAAGAGGGTCATATCACTAAACAGCAGTCATGGACCTCAAGTTTAAGAGTGAATGGGACAGAATGAGATGCAAAACAACACTTTTAGGGGGCATCACCGGACTCTTTTCTCATGCAGCTTTTAGCCAGTGTGACGAGCCACCCACCTCCATTCAAAACTGTGACTCCCTCAATGTGTTGGGGAATTTCATTCTAATTGATATTAGCTGTTTAGGTTTTATAACCTGGAGGAATAATGGAGGAATATTTCAGACACGATTTAAAAAAATAAGTTAATGCACAAATAAATAACAGAATTGAAACATGACAATAAATAAAGAAAAAGGGCATGAAATGTGAGCGTAAAAAAAATAAATGTTTCACAGAAAATGTTTTTTGTTGCATGCTTAATTAATTTTGTCCCTAAAATTCCCCCAAATGCAACATGAAATGCAGCTTGAATTTAAAAGGTGTCACATTCACTCGTGGGCGGCACAGTGGCATAGTGGTAGTGCTGCTGCCTCACAGCTAGGAGACCCGTGTTCGCTTCCCTGCGTGGAGTTTCCATTTTCTCCCCGTGTCTGCGGGTATTCCGGTTTCCTCCCACATTCCAAAGACATGCAGGTTAGGTGCATTGGCAATTCCTGAAATTGTACCTGGTGTATGTGCCCTGCGGTGGGCTGGCGCCCTGCCCGGGGTTTGTTCCTGCCTTGCGCCCTGTGTTGGCTGGGATTGGCCCCAGCAGACCCCCGTGACCCTGTGTTCGGATATAGAGGATTGGAAAATGGCTGACTGACATTCACTCGTCAAAGCAGAGAGGGCGGGCTCTAGCGAGTGTTTTGTTTTGACTGGTAAATCATTGGTAACCCTGGACTGACTAACCCTACCCCTAACCCTTGAGCTAACCACAAGCGAAACTGAGGGTGTACTCCCACTAGACCCGTTTGTTCCATACTGTCCCCCCTCTCCCTACTCTGCATCTCTGTTGTTAGTCATTAGCACTAAAATATACCGGTAAGTAACATGATAGTTATAATTTGTTACTAACCCTCACCTATTATTCTGTTTATATTGTTGGTACTCAAATGTGGCACTGGGTGCCTCGGCCCACCTGCCAAGTTGTTTCGCCTGCCTAAGGTAAAGTCATCCCTGATGAAGGATCGCAGGAATCATCGGGTAGACGGGTCCTTTCATCAGATTGGCTGGCCCAGCGCTGACTCAACTGTGGAATGGCCAATAGGGGGAGGCAGCTTGATGGCCGAGGTCTCCAGAACTCTGAACAAATCCAAATCATATTATGGGATATCATCTACTGTTGAATTCTGCTCCGTACTTGTAATATTTTTATTTTTATAGGATTATTTGTGTTCAGTTCTGTGTATTGTATTGTATTGACCCCATTTTTTTTTTTTTTGACATCCACTGCACGCCCAACCTACCCGGAAAGGGGTCTCTCTTTGAACTGCCTTTCCCAAGGTTTCTTCCATTTTTTCCCTACAAGGGCTTTTTTGGGGGCGTTTTTTCTTGTCTTCTTACAGAGTCAAGACTGAGGGTCTGTCAAGAGGCAAGACCTGTTAAAGCCCATTGCGGCACTTCTTGTGTGATTTTGGGCTACTATACAAAAATAAAGTGTATTGTATTGTATAATGTGGTCCAGATCTAATTATGAAATTTTCATTATGCTCTAATTTATTAAGTTTATTACATAGAAAATCACCCGAAAAATCCCGGACCACCGAGAAGTAAGCGAACTGACGACATGAAAAATTGTCTTTGCGCCGAACTGGATTCGTCCCCGCATAAATCAAAATCATCCAGATGATCTGGATCGCATAATTAGATCTGGTACGCCCTTAATTGTACTCCCCCGCTGGCCTGCACTCACACAGCGCCCGGGCACACTTGCGCCATGACCATGCGACTTCGTAAAAAGCCAAAACAAGATCTGAACATGGAGTGACAGCATGCATGTCAAAATGATTTTCCTTATTTTGTGTTTTGGAGTCGTGTAGGGCAGGATAACGCTCAAACCCTCTTACAGATTAAAAGAGTGTGCAGTGCTGTTAATCAGGAGAAGATGTTTACGGAGATAATTAATGTTAATGGAGGAATTTGCAGCTTTTCTTGCCAACTACAATTCACGTTCATGTGTAAGGCGAGAATAAAAACCTGTTTTAATTGAAATGGTATTGAATTGCACTGACTTGTCGCATCATTGACGCCATGTCTGTTTTCCGTGCTCAGCCACGTTTACCGATCACACTGTTCCCATGTTCTACTGAACGTGAACGGGCACATACCTTCTAAGCTGGCCAGGGCATGGTACGGTTGGCCCGGCACAGAGTGTTCACATTAGTCAAATAAAGTAGACTTTGGGGGGTTACTGGCAGACAACCGTGCTCAGGCACAGAACTAATTGCTAGTGTGAATACACCCTGACATGTTGGCGGAGAGAGCAATCACCTCACCTTTGGGCAGTTTGGGGGACTGGGTACAAACCCAGAGAAATATACGTCCCTTTTGCCAAAGCTAAATAATCCTAACATTTACAGCAGGCACTTCAGATGCAACAGTTTATAGAATTAAAAGTCGCCATTTCACGCTGAAATTCTGGGCAACGTTTTCCTGTACTCAACATGCACAGTCACAACTTTGAGCGTGCGCAGAATTCTAAAGTCAAGTAAAGCATGTGCTTTCACTCAGAGGACAATTCACCAATCAAAAATCAGTACTCGCTAGAGCCCGCCCTCTCAGCTTTGGCTGTTGAAACTCAGTCAGTCAGTCAGTCTTTCTCTAACCCGTTTAGTCCTGAATAAGGTTGAGGGTGTCTGCTGGAGCCCGTCTCAGCTACCATGAAGAGCAAGGTAGGAACAAATCCTGAACAGGGTGCCAGTCCGTCACAGGGCACACACACACACACACACACACACAACAACCCCAACCACACACTAGGGCTAATTTAGGATCACCAAACCTGCATGTCTTTGAACTGTGGGATGAAACCCACACAGACATACAGAGAACATGAAAAAACTCCACGCAGGCAGGACCTGGGACGCGAACCCTGGTCTACTTAATGCGAGGCAGTACTGCTACCACTGCGCCACTGTGCTGCCCCTGTTGTGCCACCCATGATTGAAAGTGACAGTTTTAAATTCAAGACGCATTTCACGGTGTGCATGAAGGAATATTACAAACAAAATGACATAAATAAATAAGCAAGCAAAAGAAAACATATTCCGTGACACATTTATTTATTAACGCTCACATTTCTTGCTCTTTTTCTTTATTTAATGTCACTTTTCACAGTGCTTTAATTTATTTGCATATTCATTTATTTCATTTTGTCCACAATATTCCTCCTTAGCTATTTTCTCCTAAGCTTATCGCTTGTGATGCTTAATTTTGTACCCTTGTTCCCCAAACTGATACTTACTCAATCATGCTGACCTCTTTTATAAGTTCCTTTGGATAAAAGCGTCTGTTGAGTAAATAAATATAAATACAGCTACTTGTGTTGCTATCCCATAGAACTCCACCACATTTGTAAAAACACAACCTCCCTTGTGTGGACCCATGTTGACTGCTCACTAACACTTCTGCTCCATACCATTTCTGTAAATATTGTGTATCTACCCATTTTTCGCTTTTTTAAAAGAAAATGTCTTTAATATTACATAGGAGAGTTGGAAACAAAGGCCCGGTGCCCACAGTGACTGGGACAGATGGAAGGTAGCAAAGCCTTTGCCCAAGGGAGTGCAGAGAGACTTTGGAATAAGGGGAAAGCTGCCTTCAGAGACTCAAGAGCGGCACTGGCACTCCAATCTGGGCACAGTAAAGACGGGTTAGAAGAAGGCGTGCCCTTGTTGCCACGGTGACAAGTCAGTGTCACCCAGCCACTTACAGTGATTCATATTAACTGCAGTAATACGTTGGCCAGTGTTGAGCACACCCACGCACAGTGTAAGGGCAGGCATCTGCAAATTCATTTTACTTTTTACATTTTCGATTGGCACATTGCCCCATTTGGTTAGTGCTACTGCCTCACAGCTCCAGGAGGCCGAGTTCAGACCCTAGCCTGGCACACTCTCTCTACATCTGTTCTCCATGTACTTCAACTTTGTGCAATACACTCTCAAACCTTGCAGGACTGGAGTCTCTAAAACTGTGGTACACTCTGCATATTAGTGAAGGTGTGTGTGTGTGTGTGTGTGTGTGTGTGTGTGTGTGTGACTGGCACCATGCCTTCCTGCTTTGCACAACGTTCTGCTGTGACAGACAATGGATGAATATTTATATCCCTACAGCTAACTATGCAAACTAATCTCAGCCACAGCATGCTGGGCAGCAAGTAAATCACTCCGGCACATGACTAATACAACAACAGCATGAGGTAAGAAGGACAACCTGGTGAGAACAGGCCATTCAGGCCCAACAAAGCTCGCCAATCCTATTTCTCTAATTATTCCAAAATAACCTCAGGTTAACTTTTGAAGGTCCTTAAAATACCTAATCTGTACTACACTACTTAGTAACTTGTTCCACAAGTCTGTAGTTCTCTGTGTGAAGAAAATGATCGTTCAGTTCGTGAGATATTTACCTATAACAAGTTTCAACCTCTGTCCTGATGTTCTTGTTGAAGAAGAAGAAGAATCATCCATCATAGGCCTGCACTAATAATCGAGACAAGTCAGAGTACAGGAAATCTGTGGAAGACTTTGTGTCGTGTGGTGAAGGAGGAACAACCTGCAACTCAACATCAACAAGACAAAAAGAGCTGGACGTGGTGATGGGCTTCCGGCAGAGCAGGGGTTCACATCAACAGCAAACTGGTCTGGTCTGTCCACACTGTGGCGCTGTACTGCACAAGAAGGGCCGGAGCAGACTGGACTTCCTAAGGAGACTCTCGGGTCTTTTGATGTGTGCAGCGAGCTGCTGGAAATGTTCCCTCAGTCCGTAGGAGCACAAAAGAAGCACAAGGTCTGAGCAAACTTATCAGGAATGCCTGCACCATCACAGGACAAACCCGGGACAAACTGGTGGCTGTGGTGTAAAAGAGGATGATGGCAGAATCCCTTCCATCGCCCCCCAGGAGGTGCTCTTGGAGCACTTTTAGCTACTGGCTCTTTCCACCATGGTATGCTAAGAAGTGCCTCTGGGGGTCCTTTGTGCCCTCTGCTACCAGGCAATTCAATTCTTCTACCCGATGTACTTGTTAAGTTTATTTTTAGTTATTTACTATTTGATTGATTGACTGGCTGTATTACTTGCCCTGTGAGTCTGTGTCCAATTTTTTATATTTCTGCAGCTGTATGCATCTGAATTCCTCTATGGGATTAATACAGTTATATATATATATATATATATATATATATATATATATATATATATATAAAATCCAGCATCTGTCAGTCTGTCCGCTTTTCACGAGAGAACTACTTAACAGATTTAGATCGGGTTTTTTTCTATAATTTGCTTGAACATTCCAGTTGATTTTGCGACTTCTCTCATCATGCTAAGTATCTTAGTTCGGTTATGGTACTGATTTATTTGCGCAAATCCGAGAGACACACAGTGGGCCAAGGGAAGGAATGCGGGTGGGAGGAGGGTTTTGGCTTTGCCCTCTTCACTCACTTGCCTTCCTCAGAGCATTTCTTATATCTTCTTCGCTAGCGAATGACAGAACTACTTCACGGATTTAGATCGGGTTTTTTCTAGAATTTGCTTGAACATTCCGGTTGATTTTGCAACTTCTCTCATCGCACTAAGAATCATAGTTCGTTTGGGGGAGCAGTTTATTTACGCAAATCCGAGAGAGACACAGTTTGAGGGGTGGGGCCCTCCTCACTCACGTGCGAGCTTCGGGGCATATCTTACATCCTCTTAGCTGGCAGACGACAGAACTACTTCACGGATTTAGATCCGTTTTTTTTCTAGAATTTGCTTGAACATTCCGGTTGATTTTGCGACTTCTCTCATTGAGCTAAGAATCATAGTTCGTTTGGGGCAGCAATTTATTCACGCGAATCCAAGAGAGACTCATTGGGCTGTGTGGCCCACCTCATTCACGCACCAGCCTCGGGGCATATCTTACATCCGCTTAGCTAGCAAATGACAGAAGTACTTAACGTACAGTACAGGCCAAAAGTTTGGACACACCTCCTCATTCAATGTGTTTTCTTTATTTTCATGACTGAAGGCATCAAAACTATGAATGGACACATGTGGAGTTATGTACTTAACAAAAAAGGGGAAATAACTGAAAACATGTTTTATATTCGAGTTTCTTCAAAATAGCCACCCTTTGCTCTGATTACTGCTTTGCACACTCTTGGCATTCTCTCGATGAGCTTCAACAGGTAGTCACCTGAAATGGTTTTCACTTCACAGGTGTGCCTTATCAGGGTTATTTAGTGGAATTTCTTGCTTTATCAATGGGGTTGGGACCAGCAGTTGTGTTGTGCAGAAGTCAGGTTAGTTGGACGATCATTTATTTTTCAACAGGACAATGACCCCAAACACACCTCCAGGCTGTGTAAGGGCTATTTGACCAAGAAGGAGAGTGATGGAGTGCTGTAAATGGTCATGAAAATAAAGAAAACACATTGAATGAGGAGGTGTGGCCAAACTTTTGGCCTGTACTGTATTTAGATCAGGTTTTTTCCTAGAATTTGCTTGAACATTCCAGTTGATTTTGCGACTTCTCTCAATGTTCTAAGAATCATAGTTCACTTGCAGGAGCGATATATTCGCACTAATCTGAGACGGAGGCTGCAGGCCAAGGGGAGGGGGAAGTGTGACGTCAAGAGTAGGGAGCCGGGCAGGACTCTCCTCGATGTCCTGTTTCACTACTACGCGGGAAAAGCCGCAGGGGGCGGTAACTCTACTACGTAATAAAACAGTAAGGTCTGCGTGATTGTGTGTCGAGTCCCTGAGAAATCTGATTGGTCAGTTTGTTTTTGGTGATGTGGCTAAAAGAGAATGTGCAAGTGTGAGAAACTCGAGGAGGAGTAATGACGTAGGAGCCTTGCCGAGAGCTGCCGTTAAAGATGGGTAGTATAAAAATGGACAGAAGACAAATGATGCCTTGAAATTACAGAGTTTGATAAGTAGGCCTGATGGGAATACGCTCAACAGAAGGGGCACCAGTCAAGAGAGGTTCAGAGATGCACAAGGATACTGAGGAAAGGATCTAAAGGTATAAGTAGTGCAAGAGATATCATATTTTAATGTAGTCTATTACTTGTCTACAACAGGTTACATGGCGTGTAACTTATAAGAACATTTAACAAATAAGAGAAGACTCTTAAGTGCCTCAGGTTTGTTTGTTTAGCTAACATCCAAGCTGTCCCAATATCTCATCCAAATGCTTTTTAAAGGTTATCAAGGTTTCTGCTTCAACTACACTTCTTGGTAGTTGGTTCAAGATTCCCACAACTCTTTGCGTAAAAGAAGTTGTCCTAAATGCTCTTCCCCTACATTTCCACAGGTGTCCTGGAGCATGTGATTCATCTTTAAGCTAAAAGAATTCTGCTAGATTATCTTTACCAATGTCTTTGAGAAGTTTGAAGACATCAATTAGGTCCACACGCCTGCCTCTCAGTCCTGGAATCACCCTTGTCGCTCGTCTCTGGACTTTCTTTAACATTTTATGTCTATAATTTAGAAACAATGGAGACATCACGAATTACTTAAACTGGCACAATGAGAACCTGTACACCCGTTCGAAATAAACACCACCCCCCCAAAAAAATTGCCACAAATCTTTATTGTGCTTGACCAAATGTGAAGAAAACAGACAAAGCTGTCATATAACAAACACCTGAAATGAAAAGTGCACAGACACACCACCCCTGGAACCCCACACACCAGGGAGAACAAGGCCGTAAGACTCTAGACCAGTGGTCCTCAATCATGGTCCTGGAGGGCTGCAGTGGCTACGAGTTTTCATTCCAGCCAATGTCCTAATTAGAACTCAGTCCTTATTTTTTGGGTATAATGTGAAAAGCACCTACTGCAATAGTCCTTTCTGTTTATCGATATGAAACAACTCATCTCTCAGTTGTTATAACTGGATGTTTGTATAATTTTCTTATTTTGTTTTCACTTGAGGAGATCAAATACTTGCCTTGGGTTTTTATCTTATGACTGATCTTGATTCTGAACTCAGTTTTCAGTTATTTAGTGCCTTTTTATTGTCATTAATACTTTTTGGGCCAGTTTGGAGGCTGATTTGTTTTTTTTCGCTGCGTGTCCCTTCATTAGGGTAGTATCTCACACTGCCAGAGGTGTACCACCCTACAAGGTTGCACCCCATGGGAAACGATGCAACTGGTTAAAAGGGTCGCCCTCGGGAATTCTTTCTCATCCGATTTCACAGGTTCCAGACACCCTCCTTGCTTTGCAAAATAATCAGTTTCTTTGACTCTCCATTTTTATGATTCGTACTAGATTTTTTTCTTCTGGCATTTTTGGTTTTGGTATTGCGTGGTTGTCATTCCAGTATTGACTTTTTATTTGCTTCCCAGCTACGTCTCTTCATCCGATCATTTCCCAAAACGTTTTTGCATAACACCAGTAGATTTTGTTGCAACTTGGCATGCTTATTATTCAAGGAAATTTGACAGAACAATTCTCTCTGACTAATAAAAAGGGCTACACTGTCAAGAAGGAAGACTTTAGGTACCGGTTGATTGGTCAGAGTGAAAAGGACAGAGAGAAGGAGCAGCAGAATGGCATAGCCAGCTGCTGTGGTCAAATGGATGAGAAGTTACAACAAAGAATGAAATCACAGCCAAAAAGAGGGCACATAGGTGGGACAGAAGTTGATAATACAAGGTAGCCAGTCCAGTTCCTGCTTGAAATATCGAGAAAGATTACTTCAGCCAGGAGAAAGACTAATGCGGTCGCCCAAATATTTGCCTACGGAAATGCATCTTGTGGACGCTTCTACACTAAGCTGCTGAAAGCGAGTTAAATAAATTACATGCACAGGCTGACAGAGTGCAATGGACATGCACAGACTACAAACTGAACGGTAACCCAGTTAAGGGTTTACATGGCCACATAATCAGATCATTCATGGAGAACTCTATCCCTGCTAACCAGTCTTCTCAGAAGCCAATTACCCGATTTCTCTAATGGGAATAAAGGTTTACGTGACATTTTAGAAATGAGGTTTCTGTGAAATCCTGGGTTATTGATGCTCATGTAAAACGTACTGACTGAATTATTTAATTAAAAAAAAAAAAAAAAAAAAAAAAACACACTTCTTAGAAAAGGTAGGTGTCAAGTTTTGGAGTTGGTTTTATTTGACATACACACCCCTTCGGATATTCATTCCTCAGATATCACCTAATGGCAGCTGTGAAACTATCTACAAAAATGAGGCTCCGGTCAAGCAGAATGCCGGGAGCCAGAGTAAGCAATTAAGACATTAATCAGTAGGGGTAGAAGTCAGAAGTTAAAATTCCCTCACATGCATACATTACCATAATCACCCTGTAGCCTCTTCTTCTAATTAACGTTCTTCAGCAAAAAAATGTTTAAAAACTCTTCTGAATTTAAATCATTCCAATGACACCTCCTATCCTGGTTACAAAAATAATGCAAAGGTAAAACAACTGAATAAATGATCATTAAAGCTATATAGAAGGTGGCTTGGTGGCATAACGGTTAGCAGTGCCACGGAGATCTGAACTCAGTTCTCAGCTTATTCACATTTTCTTCATGCTTGGGTGCCATTGTGTCCTCCCTCATTCCAGAGACATGATTAACAGACTAAGAGCAAGTGAACGTGGGAGGACCTGTAAGCCTGTCCTGTGAAAGTCTAACATCTCAAGCTAGGCCTCAGATACCCCAACGACCATGTAAGAAGAAAAGGAGATGTATAAAATGGAGCAAGGTTTACAAGCACTAGAAGAACATTCATCCCTTTCAATGATTTATTATTATTATTAACTTATTTGCAGTCACCTTTATCCCAAGCAACTTGTTACTTTTCTTAAGAGACTTGCTCATGGTCACACATGGTGTCAGAAGTGGGATTTGAAAACACAGCCTTCAGGGTTTGAAGTCCAAAGACTTAAACACCACATTGCATTACATTAAAAAATGTGTCTCCTCATAACATAAGTGTCAGGCCAGGGAAAAGTACGAGGAACTTAAGACTATGCTCCCTCTTCTCCTAAGTGAAGACCAAAGACCAGAAGAAGAAAGACATGCCACTTATGTCCACCAGGTAAGACCAGCATAAAAAATGGACAGGCCAGTCAAACAAGGCAATGCAACTTGGAAAGGATGCTCAAAAGGGTTGACTGGGAAGTCTGGAAGTGAAACAGAGAGTGAAGGAACACCATCCTGCAATAGGTGCCACATTTGCTTCAGCTTAGTCTTGCAAAGTCAGATGTAGATACAAACATCTGAAGACAACCTTATGTAAATTTGGCTAAAAGTGGGAGGGAACAATTAGATAGCTCACTGAGTGTCACATCTCTAAACCAATCCAACGCATCATGACGGGGCAGGGGTGGGGATTTTCAAAGACAAAGAGAAATAGTGGGCTTGTTAACCTGGTCCGACAGAGAGTAAGCTTCCAATTAAGATGAATTCTAGAATTGCCTTGGCGCTATCAAGCCAGAGGTTTCATAGTTTATCCATTCCCTTTTTTGTGTATTTTTGTGTATTTTCAAATATTAAATGTCTGAACCCTATTTTGGGACTGCTGAAAGCCGAAACCTGCCTCTTGAGTTTGCAGCCAGGCTCCCTGAGGTGAGGCCTATCTATAAGCACGTCAGTAAAGGTCTTGCCCTGATTTGTGGGTCATTTTGGCGGCTTATTAGCCATAATAAAGTCATAGTTTCACAGTAAGACAGTACAGGCAAATTAAACACATGGTTGCCGAGAGAGAAAAAAATGTTTCCTTCCATCCTGTACATATGAGGCATGATCAAAAAATACGGTGAACATTCAAATAAAAAAAGAATTTTTACAGCAAGAGACATATTTCCATTAATCCCCTTGCTTCAAACACACTTATCCCATCGTTCTTGAAGCAGTCCTGGAAGTCCTCTTTCGTGAGTGTCTTTAGTTGCGCTGTCATAGCTGCCTCGATGTCCTGAATCGATTCAACATGTTTACCTTTCGTGGTCATTTTGACTTTGGTGAAGTCGCACGGTGCCAGACCTGGTGAATAAGGTGGATGAGGACACACTGTAATGTTTTTATTTGATAGAAATTGCCGTACCAGAAGTGATGTGTGACACTGAGCATTCTCAGGATGGAGGATGAATCAGTTTGTCCATTTCTCAGGTCGCTTTCTACGCACATCGTTTCTTAAACGCTCTAATAAGCCCTTATAATATTCAAAGTTCATTGTAGTGTTCCTGGGTACAAATGCAGCTTGCACAATTTGAACCTTAATGTTGGATCTTGATTGACGTGCAGGACATCGAGGTAACCACGATAATGTAACTAAAGACACTCACGAAAGAGGACTTCCAGAACTGCTTCAGAAAGTGGTAAGAACGATGGGATAAGTGTGTTCGAAGCGAGGGGGATTAATGGTAATGTGTCTTTTACTGTAACAAATTTTTATTCTCTTTCTCGTATATGAAGTATAGGGAAAGTATTGTCAAGTCAAGCTGGGGAGCAGGCACTGGTACAGTGCGTTTCCACACCCATCACACAATGAAACAGCTCGGGATATCGGTTGGCGACCACCCAAGCAAACACATGGTCCAGTCCATGCACATAGTAGGACATAGTAGTACAGCAGGCTGCTGCGCCCACCACACGACAAAACAGCTCAGTATCCTGGTTAGGAACTCCCCCCAGGCAGACAAGCGGTCTAGTCCCACCATCTGGAAATGACCCTCTATCTGCAGCAGCCAGGTGTCACGTGGGCAACCCCTTGGCCTGGTCCAGCCACTCAGGTCCCCAACAATAAGGATCATATGAGCTGGATCAACCTTGGGGAATCATGCCACATGGCTGTAGTGCCGTAGCTGATGCTCCCTCACAATGCAGGCAATGTGCCTCATTCGGGACTCCATAAGCAACCAGTCTTTCAACACAAAGTCAAACCAACAGTACCCAAGGATTTCCCGGAGAGACACAGTACCAAAGGAGTCCAGTCTTCCTCTCAGGTCACTGGTTGGTGTCCATATCTCACATCCATATAGCAAGACAGGAAGCACCAGGTCTCTAAAGACTTGGACCTTCGTCCTTTTGCAAAGAGATATCGGGAGCACCATACACCCCTTACCAGCGACCTCATGACCTCCTTATGCTCTCCCAATCCGTCTACTGACTTCGAGATTTTGATGAATCTCCATGTTTTAGACCTCCTGGACTTTGTCGTATACGAAGTACAGGGAAATCATCCAAAAATTCCATTTTGAGATTTTGATGAATCTCGACATTTTAGAGTCCGAAAATACCATTTTTGGAATTATGTCTGTGTGTCTGTCTCTCTGTGTGCTTGTGTATATAAACATGATAATTTGAGTACGCTTTCACTTTGAACAACCAAATTTTGCAAACAAGTAATAGGTATTAGGGTCTTGTTCACGAGTGAGGGAAGAATGGAGCGTGAGATCGACAGGTGGATCAGTGCGGAGTCCGCAGTGATGCGGGCTCTGCATCGGTCGGTCGTGGTGAAAAAGGAGCCGAGCCGTAAGGCAAAGCTCTCAATTTACCAGTTGATCTACGTTCCTACCCTCACCTATGGTCATGAGCTATGGGTAGTGACCGAAAGAACGAGATTGTGAATACAAGCGGCTGAAATGAGTTTCCTCCGCAGGGTGTCTGGGCGTTCCCTTAAAGATAGGGTGATAAGCTCAGTCATCCGGGAGGGACTCAGAGTAGAGCCGCTGCTCCTCCGCATCAAGAAGAGTCAGATGAGGTGGCTCGGGCATCTGATCAGGATGCCACCTGGACGCCTCCCCTGGTGAGGTGTTCCGTGGAAAAACCCAGGACACGCTGGAGGGACTGTGTCTCCCGGCTGGCCTGGGAACACCTCAGGATCCCCCGGAAGAGCTAGAAGAAGTGGCCGGGGAGAGGGAAGTCTGGGCATCTCTGCTTTAGCTGCTGCCCCCGCGACCCGACTTTGGATAAGCGGAAGAGGATGGATGGATGGATGGTAGGTATTAGGTACAAAATGTACATTTCTATCAACTTTTGGACTATTTCCGCTAACTGGAAGTGGTACTTCACCTTTTATTTACTTGAACGTTCACTATATTTTTTGATCACACCTCGTAACCTTTACAGGGAAAGGCCTTATCAGACACTTGAGTACCCCCCTCCTTAGTTACTGAAGTTTCAACTCAAAATTTGGGAAAACAGATAAAAGTAATCCAATTACATAAGCGATATCACAGAAATGAATCTCGACGGACAGTCTCAGTACTGTTCGTCAACCTTAAACAGACACTTGAGTCACGTGGCGAGTCTTGGATGTGCATCTTCAGTTGAAAGCATTGAGGGCACGGGGGCTGATGAATGCTTAGGAGTTCATAAAACATTAAACCATAAGTGGAGGTAATGAATTGAAGCTTCTGCCTTTGGAGATCAATGGCCTTCAACTGAACAAGCAGCACTAAGGAATGCCAAACATGCTTACACTCTTGGAATGCCATGAATCTGAGAATTCTTGACGTGCCACAGACCTGCAGCTGCACCGTTTCATTTGTCTCTGAATAGCCTTCAGTGTAAAAGTTCAAGAACATCAGACGGTACAGCCTTGAAGAACACAGTGTTCATACTGAAACAACAGAGAGATTGTCCATATTGCTAAAAAATGATAGAGGATAATATAATGGTGACAGACACAAAGGCGGTTAGGCAGGAATGGATGGATGGTCTATGCAAAGTATTCACCCCCTTTAATGTTTTCACAACAGTGTGGATTTTTGAGACTTTGGCCAACAGAAAGAGACTCTTTAATGTCAAAGTGAAAACAGATCTCTGCAAAGTGGTGTAGAATAATAAACAAAATAATTGATCACATACAGTAGGTTAAATTCATATTCACCTCATTCCATATGACCTCCTAAATCCTCACTGGTGAAGCCAACTGGTTTGAGAAATCACTGAATGAGTTCAATGGAGATCACTGGTCTTGGTTTTCAGGTGTTTATAGTCTAAATGCACCTGAAGCCCGATCAGTTTTTTTTAGGGATTGTGCTTCATTTTGAGCTCAGGTTGCTTCTCCAGAAGACCACAGCATACACCACCACACTGGCTGCTATGGACTGATGGAACATTTCCAGCAGCTTTCTGCATGCATCGAAACACCAGAGAGTCTCCTTATAAAGTACAGTCTGTTCTGGCCCATCTTGTTCAATGCCATTGTGAGGTAGTTTGTTGTTTATGTGAACCTCCAAGTACTTGTAGCTCATATACAGCTGGACTTGATAATGGCCGCTCACTCACAATTCCCATGACACCGGACAGAGCCTGAGCAGCTGTGCAAAGACAAACGCAGACAAACGGCAGAGTCCAGATGTGCAAAGCTGATCGACAGAGACCGGTGGACACAGATGTGGGGCTCAAGTGGCTTTAGGACAAGTCTCTGAGTGACCTTGAGTGGCCCAGTCAAAGTTCAGACATAAAGCCTATAGAATACCTTTGGAGAGACCTGAAGATGTTTACAGATGCTTCCCAGACAATCTAAATGGACCGTAGGAGGATCTACTGGGAAGAATGGAATAAAATGTTCAATTCTGGTGGTGCCAAGCATGTAGAAGGTAACCCAAAGAAACTCAAAGCTGAAATTGCTGCTTAAGAGGTTTCTACAAAGTGCTGAAATAAGCATCTGAATACTTAGATGAAGGGGAGATCTCCGCTTGTGATTTTTAACGAATCTGCAACCTTTCCGAACACATTTTGATGTCGTCACTGGGTTACGGAGTGTACACCGATAGGCAAAAATGAAATCTACAACACAATAAAGTGTGCAGAAAGTGAAGGGGTCGGAACACTGTCTGAAGTCACCATAGATGCGCTGGACTTTCGTGCCATTAGTATTCTGTGCCTCCTTCACCACCCACTGCAGAGCTTTATGTTCTCAAGCTGAGCAGGTTCCATACCAGGTTGTGATGCAGCCAGCGAGGAGCACGGAAAACTGACCGACTGTCTTCCTGTGACTGAAGTCTTTGTAAAAGATGACATTGTTCCACCTAGTGCCTTTTGGGTAAAAATGCAGCTGACGTGGTTTTGTAGATTTAGTAAGTCGCAATGCCTCACTGCACAAGATGGATTGCTGGTCAGAGGGCTAAAACAAAGTGGGCAACTCTTTGTAAAAAAAATACACAAGCTAAAGTGTTCTCATTCCAGTAAATGTGGCCATCTTTCCTTCAGTGTGCGTTCAAATTCGGTTTTATGTCCAAATTTTCATCTATTTACAGCTTTTCGTAAGATGTAAATCTTGTGGCAGATGGCAGGGGCCCTTGTCCGGCTAGGACACCTCCAAGCTGGAAGGACCAGGGGAGCAAGTGTGGCCAAAGCTCCAGAGCGCTAGATGGAGTTTGGTGCAGCCCTGTTGGAATCTGTGAGTGCCACCAGGGGGTGCTGAAGCAACCGCTGAGCCCTTATGGGTGGTCCTTCTGCCACACCCGGAAGTGCTGCCCGAAATACACCATCAAGCACCTGGGTCCTTATAAAAGGGACCACCAGAACCAGAGTCGGGAGGAGGGAGACTAAGCTTTCCGAGGAGGAGTGGAGGAGAAAGAAAAGAGAGAGAAGAAAAAGAAAAGTATTGTGTGTGTTTGTGCTTAGTAAGACTGTGTTATGCCTGTGGGGAAACGGGGAAGGAGTTTCCCACAAGGTGAAGACAAAATAAAAAAAAAAAAAAAAAAAAATCGAGGTTTTATAAGTGCCACCTGCGTCTGTCTGGGTCGGGTTGAGTGGCTGCTACGCCCTCTACACTTGTCACAATCTATAGACTGAATAACTCTGAGTCACTCAATCACATGATAACCCAACTCGGTTACGAATTTCTCTATTTTTGCCCCCATTGCACAGGTCCCTAAGAAGTCCCTTCACTCCACTCTTTTTTGACCAAGATGGTCCATTAAAATAAAAAAAAAAAAGAGAGAATCATTCCAGTATTATTTTTCACTACTGGGACACTAAAGTTTCCATATGTGCACCACTCATAATATTTGGTGTCAGGAAGGGGATACATTTTTGCTAACATTACTTCGGAAGAGTGTTTTAAAGTGACAGTGGCGGGGCCGACTTCCCTCTCACATGAAGTGAGCTGCCATCACCAATTAGGCCTCTTCTGACAAAGTCCTTGTCCCTAGCGCAGCGTGATGCTGCTGTTAAGCCCGTGGATATTAATTAAACCGACAAGTCATGCTGTCATTTCCAATGCGTCTTATGTGTTGCATCAGTAGTTGGTCAGACTGATGCAGCATGGCAGCAATTTGCACTCCTCACCTCCTCCTCACCAGCTTCCCTACCAACTGGCACACTACATGCATTGTGACATCTAATTAATCTGAAAACAATACCAGGAAAGCCTGAAGGCAAATGGAATGGGGGGGGGGGCTGTAATTCTCTATCTCGTAGAGCGACTGAGATGAGAACTGCAAATTAAAACTTCTTATTTCCTCTCAGCATGAATTCCTGTGTTCAGCTTCATTTGTTCTCTCCACGAAACCCCGGCGGAGGTTTAAAGTGCACGGACATGGAGGAATCGTGGTGGGTGTTTTAAGGTGGTGTCCTGTGGGTGTAGCCTTTGCAGTGTCAGATTGATATGTTATTCACAATAAACTTTTTAATGCGTGCTCTTCAGATGTGTATTTCTATTTGAGAATCACATCTGTCCCACCCTCCCCCACCCGAGACTAACTATACTAGACTTGGACTAAAAGGGCGGCAGACAATGACCCAAATGTCAGTCGAGCACAAATGATCTTGCATACCCACAACCACCCCCTCTATTGTGCAGTTTTGTACATATAAATGCAACGAGATGACCCCATAATGAAATTCCATTATCTCTTGCGACTTTCGCTCTATTCAGACGTGATTAGTTATGCACTGAGAAGTCAGGTAAAGTAATCACTACTTACCGAATTGTCTTCTGTAATTATAGTCCCATCTGAATCACTCATGTCAGTAACTTTTCACAAGCTATGCATTCACATCTCAATTATGACTGAGGAGCCTTTTACCGTGTATAAAATGTCCACAGAGAACCACCCCAGGTTAAATTATTCCAGTGCGAATCAAAATGTCAGTAAAATTCCTTAAATAGGCGATTCAGATGGGACTAAAACCATTTTACCCAATGCCTGTAGTGGAGAAAAAGTAGTGTCGGTACTCCTTGTTGTGCATTCTAAATAATTGGTGGGAGGGGGTGAGAGGAGTGTATCCCATAGAAGGGTCTAAAAGTGAGCAGGTGGTCTTCCTTGGAGGTGCGAATGGACATACCGATGTTATAATTAAACATTACCTATGAGGAACAAGGGAGCCCCCACTTCAACCACTAACGGTCCAAACAGGGCTTTGTAGAGTCTTAGTGGATTTCCAAGCTTGTCCTCAAGTTCTGCAAACCCAGGAAAACAAGTCCATTCCCCTCTGGAATTAACTTTGGCGGGTATTCTATCCATAAAACCTTGCAATGTGTTGCTATGACAACAGCCTGGCCAGACCAGAGTAGTAAAAGTCTCTTGAGCTGCTGGTGTGCCAAATTTACTTGTGATATTGAGAAATTGGGGGTCCATTTGTGGGGGCACGAGGTTTGCATTGGGCATGGGAGGGAATAATCAATGCCGCCTGTGGAAATCTACAAGCTGCAAGAAATGCGATTTAGACTCGGAAATGTCAACAGCTTTGGGAGATGCACGCCATGTGAGCAGGTAACAGATGAATCCTGGGGGTCCCCAAGGTTCAGCTCAGCCCTAGCTGCTGTGCAAGAGCTGGGACTTGCTGACTTAATACTTGTGCGCTGGAGCCCTAGGCATATAAGCTTAAAGGCATATAAGCCAATCATAGGGTTCGGAATGAGAATTCACTTGATTGGTCTGGTACACTAATGTGTACTAGGAATTTGTCTCGGTGGTACTGATGCAACATAACACAATAAAACAGTACAAAAAAAATAAAGATATAATATGACAAAGTATAATGTAGCATGCAACAGCAACACAAAATAAAAAGTCCAGTGTTGTGTAGTGTCCGCAACGCATCTTCAGAACCTGTGAAAGGACCATAATCTGTAATTTAGCAACACTAGTCTGGCGGGCAGGTGCACATAGATATGGAGCAGAAGTGCAGATCTGATTAGTCCAAATAGCTACATGTGGGAAACTTCCATTTAAGTCAGTGGTCGCCAAGTTCGGTCCTGGAGGACCACCATGGCTGCAGGTTTTCATTCTAACCCTGTTTGTGCTGTTAATTAACTTCTTTTGAATTCATTTTAAATGAACTTCTTTTGTAAGATTTCCATCATCTAACCCATGATATCCTAACTACAGGGTTGATTTGTTCCCCTGAATTTCTCCATCGTTCCTCTGAATTGCTTCATTTTTTTCCTTAAACGACACCCAAACAGAAATGAAACGTGAAGTGAGTGAGCCAACAGAAGACCAACTAAGTCAGCGCCTCAAACTCCAACCAATTTCACTCCAACCAGTTGCTTAATGAGGCGCTGATTCTCGTTGTTAATTAAACTCGTTCTTTAATTTCATGGCTTGTTGCTACTCTCATTGTCCAATAGCAGACATTTCTGAAATTGTTGATTTTCTCTTTTCTAAGAGCACTCTTCAAATGTTTTGTGGACCCGAGTGGATCAACATTCCTGAGACCTTCATCTTTCTTTATTTTCAGATATTGTATGATGGACACCAGTTGTTTTGGTTCATTTTATATCTCATTATTGTTTGGCTGCTAATTAAGGAAAAAAAAAAACAATTAAAAGGGGTCTGAGTCTTCAAGGGCAAATCATTTAAATTTAGTTCAAAAGATGTTAATTAGCAGCAAAAGCAGGTCACTCATACAGAAAAGGGTTAGAATGAAAACCTACAGCCATGGTGGTCCTCCAGAACTGGAGTTGGTGACCCCTGATTTATGTGACGTGCTGTTTTAGCTTTCACAGCACAAAGATGCTTGCTGGTATGAATGGTGGCCTGGGTGAGTGGGACCAGCGGTGATCTTTGTGCATGCTTCCGTACTCTGAACTCACAGAAGGTTTGAATGGTGGGGAGGTAAGATAAAGCCTACAATCCTTTCACAGGTTCCGAGGATGCCCTGCAAATTAGCATTCACCCAAACAGACGCAGCAGCACACCAGACAGTTATCGATGAGGTCAGAATGGATTCACTCACGACCGTTACAGCGAACATATGAGAAAGTTAAAAAGGACACATAGCAGGACACTTCATCCTATGTATGGTATGGCATGGCATGGTATGTTGTTAAATGTCACACCGACTCACCTTCTTTTCCCCTTACACGCTAGTCTAATTATTAAACACAGTACATGGACCAAGATGGCTAATTCTCCTGCTCAAAAACATTTTGTGATTTCTCATCAAAGCCTTCCTTACTTTGTACTTGTTTAACAGGCTTCTTCATCTGTACGCACACATCTAGACATTCATTTTCTTAAATGGCATTAAACAGTACAGGGTGTCGCGCATGTAGTGGAAGCTCAGTTAAGAAGTGAGGTGATGATTAGTGAGCAGCAGTATGGTTTCATGCCAAGAAAGAGCACCATAGATGCAATGTTTGCTCTGAGGATGTTGATGGAGAAGTTTAGAGAAGTCCAGAAGGAGTTGCATTGCGTCTTTGTGGACCTGGAGAAAGCATATGACAGGGTGCCTCAGGAGGAGCTGTGGTATTATATGAGGAAGTCAGGAGTGGCAGAGAAGTACGTAAGAGTTGTACAGGATATGTATGAGGTAAGTGCGACAGTGGTGAGGTCTGCGGTAGGAGTGACGGAGGTAGGATTACATCAGGGATCGGCTCGGAGCCCTTTCTTATTTGCAATGTTGACAGACAGGTTGACAGACGAGATTAGACAGGAGTCCCCGTGGACTATGATGTTTGCTGATGACATTGTGACCTGATAGTAGGGAGCAGGTTGAGGAGACCCTGGAGAGGTGGAGATATGCTCTAGAGAGGAGAGAATGAAGGTCAGTAGGACCACCAAGACAGAATACATGTGTGTGAATGAGAGGGAGATCAGTGGAATGGTGAGGATGAAGGGAGTAGAGATGGCAAAGGTGGATGAGTTTAAATACTTGGGATCAACAGTACAGAGTAATGGGGATTGTGGAAGAGAGGCAGGGTGGAATGGGTGGAGAAGAGTGTCAGGAGTGATTTGTGACAGACGGGTATCAACAAGAGTGAAAGGGAAGGTCTACAGGATGGTAGTGAGACCAGCTATGTTATATGGGTTGGAGACGGTGGCACTGACCAGAAAGCAGGAGACAGAGCTGGAGGTGGCAGAGTTAAAGATGCTAAGATTTGCATTGGGTGTGACGAGGATGGACAGGATTAGAAATGAGGACATTAGAGGGTCATCTCAAGTTGGACGGTTGGGAGACAAAGTCAGAGAGGCGAGATTGCGTTAGTTTGGACATGTGCAAAGGAGAGATGCTGGGTATATTGGGAGAAGGATGCTAAGGA
>JANRMT010062857.1:29272977-29324526 GCA_026402145.1 Polypterus bichir lapradei | reverse complement strand
CATGGTACTATTTCAGGTACACTGCAACTGACTCACTGGCTTCATTCTTAGACCCATCGATCATCTCCTCTTAGTACCATACTACATAGTCCCATTATCCACTGACACTCCACTTAGACTTGAGTACCATCTCCTCTTAGTACCACACTACATAGTCTGGTCTTGCTCTGGCACAGTACAATCGCAGGTAAACTGCAACAGACCCATTGTCTCCATGCTTGTTCTTGGATTCACAGCAGTTATTGACCGTGTTTAACTATTCTTTGCACAGCTTAATGACATCTGAGCATTTCTCCAAAGGAGAACTCCACAAGTAGACTCTGACAAGTAAATGGGAATTTTTAAAGAAACCAGATTTCTGCCTTAACTGGCTTTCATGTGTGCATGTAAACACACACACTGTGATTCAATATTGCATAACAATAAAATGTGAAAATGTCCAAGGAAGGTGAACACTTTTTATAGACACTGTATGCTGTTCCAGCCCCCTGCAACAATTCAATGGATTAAGCAGTTAAGACGATGGCAGGGGGTAGACTTTAATAAATGAGATCAAAAGTCCAGCAGGATAGTTGCATGTTGAGTTTGTGAAATCCTCGTCCACATGTTGAGCAGAGCATGCAGAGCCGCACAGGGTTATATCGGTACAAAAAAGCCCAGCAGAATTCCAAACTATCTCCTCAACAACTCGCTTATGAAACTCACTCAAGTGAGTCAACGGAAGGTCATTTATCCGAGAAATAACTACAGGAACAAAAATGAAAACTGAACCTGGAAGGATGCTATAAACGTTCACTTGGTGGAGGAAATTAAAAAATGGAATGAATCTCCAAATAACAGACTGGGTCCCCACTGATAACTGTTTTCCACCTTGTGCCTGAAGCTGTCAGGATCAGCTCCCCCTGCTACGACCTAGAAATTGATCTGGCAGCCTTGAGAATGTTAAGTCTTTATCTACCAGTATTTTAAGATTATTTATAAATCGATGTAACCCAGCATATGCCAACTGTCAGATGATACGATGAGACCTTCGGATTCCTTGTTGTCACCTCACTTGACAACCCTGATGTGCTCACCGGGGTCCTGGGCTGAGCATATGAAGAAGAGACACACACACACACACACACACACACACTGCAGCCGTTGGCAGAAGTGACTTGTGACGGCTTCCTGTTGCTAGGCAACACACATCTAACTGAGAGCAGAGTTGAATTTCTTTTGCTTTGGTATAAGAAGTCACACACTCAGACCCAAATGCACATCACAGATGGATGATGTATTAAATTAACTGATTTTTAAATAACACATGGCTGCTCCTGTATTAATGCTGCTTTTTCTTTTCCTTCAGGAAGTGCGGCTTTAATCCGTAAAAAGGACAAGGTTACCCATTCGGTCCTCACCACTGACTGACTGTGTGACCCTGAGTGAGTCATTTCACCTGCTACTGCTCAAGTCTGCAAAACCACAAAAAAGATCAAAACTACACACTTGTGATGGGAACCTTACATAAAAGTGTCAACCAAAGTATTAAATGACTAAGTGCTTGATGTGTAAATAAAAAAAAAATTAAACCTGCAGGAAAATGTTTTCTTTCATTCAACTTGAAATCGAAAAACACTTTCATCAAATGATTATGTTTCTGAAATCCAGACAAACCTGTAATCACCCTTTGAGCAACCAGACAGCTCAATTATCATCCGCCTCCATGCAAAACACATCATTTGAAAGGCACACTGCTTATTTGGTGTGGTCAGAGCCAAACGACTAAATGTGGCAGCAGAGTATCTCTTCAGAAAGAAAAATAATTGGCTCCTCAGGACCTTCCTGGACCGTAACTTAAAACGTCATGAAGAGTGGGACCGGCACTGCGGCCAAGAGCTACCGATGTGCTCCGAGATTAACAAAAATGATCTTAATCACAGGAAGACGGCTTTCACAGCATCCTGTCTGAAGGGCCACCAAAGATGGGATATCTGAAATGCTGGCCTGGTTTGTCCTAATAAATACAATAAAAAGCAGTGACTCAAGAAATTAGCCATACATTCATTATAAAAAAAGAAAAACTAGTACATACAACACACTGTGAAATTAGAGCGTATTCACATCCTTTCATTTTCTTCACATTTTGTTACATTGCAGCCTTGTGCTTAAATCCTTTAAATGAATTTTCCCATCCATCAAGCGACACTCGATACCAGACTTACTGAACTATCCCATTGACACCTTGGTTATGACACTTGAAATTTGGCGCAGGAGCATCCCATTGTGTTGATCATCATTGAGATGTCTGGAGTCCCTGTGTGGTCAACGTAATTATTACTAAAGGAAAAACACACAACTATCTACAGTGGCTTGCAAAAGTATTCGGCCCCCTTGAACTTTTCCACATTTTGTCACATTACAGCCACAAACATGAATCAATTTCATTGGAATTCCACGTGAAAGACCAATACAAAGTGGTGTACACGTGAGAAGTGGAACGAAAATCATACATGATTCCAAACATTTTTTACAAATAAATAACTGAAAAGTGGAGTGTGCGTAATTATTCAGCCCCCTGAGTCAATACTTTGTAGAACCACCTTTTGCTGCAATTACAGCTGCCAGTCTTTTAGGGTATGTCTCTACCAGCTTTGCACATCTAGAGACTGAAATCCTTGCCCATTCTTCTTTGCAAAACAGCTCCAGCTCAGTCAGATTAGATGGACAGCGTTTGTGAACAGCAGTTTTCAGATCTTGCCACAGATTCTCGATTGGATTTAGATCTGGACTTTGACTGGGCCATTCTAACACATGGATATGTTTTGTTTTAAACCATTCCATTGTTGCCCTGGCTTTATGTTTAGGGTCGTTGTCCTGCTGGAAGGTGAACCTCCGCCCCAGTCTCAAGTCTTTTGCAGACTCCAAGAGGTTTTCTTCCAAGATTGTCCTGTATTTGGCTCCATCCATCTTCCCATCAACTCTGACCAGCTTCCCTGTCCCTGCTGAAGAGAAGCACCCCCAGAGCATGATGCTGCCACCACCATATTTGACAGTGGGGATGGTGTGTTCAGAGTGATGTGCAGTGTTAGTTTTCCGCCACACATAGCGTTTTGCATTTTGGCCAAAAAGTTCCATTTTGGTCTCATCTGACCAGAGCACCTTCTTCCACAGGTTTGCTGTGTCCCCCACATGGCTTGTGGCAAACTGCAAACGGGACTTCTTATGGTTTTCTGTTAACAATGGCTTTGTTCTTGCCACTCTTCCGTAAAGGCCAACTTTGTGCAGTGCACGACTAATAGTTGTCCTATGGACAGATTCCCCCACCTGAGCTGTAGATCTCTGCAGCTCGTCCAGAGTCACCATGGGCCTCTTGGCTGCATTTCTGACCAGCGCTCTCCTTGTTCAGCCTGTGAGTTTAGGTGGATGGCCTTGTCTTGGTAGGTTTACAGTTGTGCCATACTCCTTCCATTTCTGAATGATCGTTTGAACAGTGCTCCGTGGGATGTTCAAGGCTTTGGAAATCTTTTTGTAGCCTAAGCCTGCTTTAAATTTCTCAATAACTTTATCCCTGACCTGTCTGGTGTGTTCTTTGGACTTCATGGTGTTGTTGCTCCCAATATTCTCTTAGACAACCTCTGAGGCCGTCACAGAGCAGCTGTATTTGTACTGACATTAGATTACACACAGGTGCACTCTATTTAGTCATTAGCACTCATCAGGCAATGTCTATGGGCAACTGACGGCACTCAGACCAAAGGGGGCTGAATAATTACGCACACCCCACTTTGCAGTTATTTATTTGTAAAAAATGTTTGGAATCATGCATGATTTTCGTTCCACTTCTCAAGTGTACACCACTTTGTATTGGTCTTTCACGTGGAATTCCAATGAAATTGATTAATGTTTGTGGCTGTAATGTGACAAAATGTGGAAAAGTTCAAGGGGGCCGAATACTTTTGCAAGCCACTGTATATAGAGTAGAAGGGTCCCACAATTGAACAAAAAAATGCAAGACATGAAGCTCAAGTGCATCCAGTTCTGTTGATCATCATTGAGATGGTTCTACCATCTTCTTTGAACTCCACCTGCGGTCAGATCAATTGATTGGCTATAATAAGGAAAAGCACACACCTTTCTATAGAAGGTTCCTCAGTGGATTAAAAACAAGCCATGAGGTCAGAGGAACGGCCTGCAAGGCTTAGAGACACGGTTGTGTCAAGGCACAGATCTGGGGGAGGCTCCACAAATTTTCTGCAGCAATGAAGGATCTCAAGAATAAATGGAAGAGGTCTGGAACAACCACAACTCTTCACAGAGCTGGCCGCACAGCTACACGGAGCAAACATGGGAGAAGGACCTTGGTAAAAGAGGTGACCAAAATATCCAATGGTCACTATAGCCGAGTTCCGGAGAACACATTTGGAGATGGGAGAAACTTCCAGAAGGATAACTGTCAATGCAACACTCCACTGTTCAGGGATTTATGTCAAAATTACCATGAAAACCCATTTTGAGTTTGAACAAAGACACCTAAGGAACTCTCATACTATGAGAAACAAGATTCCCTGGTCCGATGAAACCGAGATTGAATTGCTTGGCCTAAACTCTTAACATCACATCTGGGGAAATCAGGCACCACTCATCACTTCTGAAGTAACATTCCAAAAGTAAAGATGGTGGTGGCATGAAAGATTGAGAAACTAGACAGGGTTAAGGGAAAGCTGGACTGAGCAAAGTATGGAGATATCATTAATGAAAATTAACTCCCGAGAGCTCTGGGCCTCACACTGGGCTCAATGTTTTGACTTCCAACATCACAAAGACCCTAAACATAAAGTAAGGACAACACAGACCTGCTTTAGGGTCAATTCTGAGGATGTCCTTGAGGGACCCAGCCAGAGGCCGGACTTGAACCCAAATGAGCATCTCTGGACAGACCTGATAATAGCTGTCCACCAATGGTCTCCATCCAACCTGAAAGATCTTGAGATGAACTACACTGAAGAATGGCAGAAAATCATCTAATTCAGGTGTGTGATGCTTGTCATGTCATACTCAAGAAGACACCAGGCTCGAATCGGTGCCAAGGGGGCTTCAATGAAGGACTGAGGAAAGGGTCTAAATACTTGTGTCAATATGAGATTTCAGTTTTTTTTTTTTTTATTTTAATCAAATGAATTGACCACAGGTGGACTCCAAACAAGGTGTAAAAACATCTCTTAAGTGAACAACAGAATGGAGTTCACCTGAACCAGATTTCAAGTGTCCTAGCAAAGGGTGTGAATACTTGAGTCTGTATGAGATTTCAGTTTTTACTTTCTCATATTTCTCTAGTATTGAAAAAGTATAGGAATCATGAAAAAATTTGAGATTTTGATGAGTTTTGATGTTTTAGATCTTCGAGTCTGAAAATACCATCTTTGAAAATATGTCTGTCTGTGTGTAAACACGATAACTCGAAAAATTCTTTGACCTGGTAAATGAAATTCTGTACGCCTGCTTTATATCAAAAATAAGGAATCCAATCAACTTTTGGGCCGCTTCTGGCAACCAGTACTTTAACTGAATACTTTATTTTCAAATAAACTATAGTTATAATTACAGATAGATGATTCAAATTTTGTAAAGATATGTATAATGATAAAAAGCAAACCAATATGAAATTAGAGAAAAAAATAAATAAAATACTACTTCTGGGTGAGTAAACAACCATCCGAATTTTTTTCTATCATGAAAATATAAATGTGTACACAATATTAAAAGCTGCATTCAATATAACACATATTCTTTCAATAACTTTTATTAATCTATTTTAATTTATACATTATCAGTTTAACAAACATGCGTAAACATTGAACATGCCACGTAAATATAAAAATGTAATGGGAACAATAAGTTGCTATGTCCCCGTCATATTCCTGGCAATACATTTAATTTTATGTATTTTTGTTTCCGCCATCATTATCAAAATCAAGTGTAGCTAAATGCAGTTTTACCTATAGAAATTTATTGCAACAAATATTACATAATACTAACTCTCCTTCTATGTTTTTTAGGGAACTATAACTCTTTTTACTTTGCACGTAATCTTGATAATGTATATGTAATCGTGAAAAAAATTCCACCTCTCCAACTGCGACAATATAATTTTAATATAAAATTTGATTATAAATAGAGATAAATGATTGTGTATTGATATTATCAATGAGTTATGATGAGAAACACGAGAGACGTATGATATCTAAGAAATATTGCGCAACTGGAAGTGGTTCTGATGATCTTTTTCCTCCATCTCGGTATACGAGAAAGTCGAGGTGAGCGCACTCCCGATTTTTTTCATTTATGCTTTTTATTCAATTGAATTGACCACAGGTGGATTCCTAACAAGATGTAGAAACATCTCCTAAGTGATCAATAGAAAGGAGTGTACCTGAACCAGATTTCAAGTGTCATAGCAAAGGGTCTGAATATTTGAGTCAATGGGATACTTCCATTTTTTATTTTGAATGAATCTGCAAAACTATAGAAAATGTTTCTTGAATTTAAGTGATTTTGGCACAAGGCTGAAACATAACAAAATGTTAAAAAAGAAAAAAAGGTGAAGGCGTCTGAATGCTTTCTGTATAAATATATGGCACAGCATATGACACATGTGCCCCCGTACACATCATTTCCATACACGACTCCACTACACGATTATACTTGCAGAATTAAGTAAATTTCAAGCAGAGCAGTCAAAGCAAATGGGTGAGGAGATGAAACGGGTGACAGTGAAGTCATGAAGATAAAGGAAGAACGCCGAGCTCCTGGTAATTAATCTTCAGGTAACAACTACGGGAGGAGATCACAGACATTCTTATACTGCGATTAAGCTCAATTTTGCACAATAGAACAATACATTGAATACACAATATCTGGAGAAGGCAGCGAAATAAGGCACACGGAACAGTTACTTATTAAAAGCTCAAAAGGTTACTAGGAAAGCAAAAGAAAAATTAAATCTGACAGCTTAATGACAGCTGTATCCACGCGATAGAGAGGTGGATACAACCACTACTCCCCCATCTGTTTGAACCAGTGGGGACTGTGGATGTGACGGTGTATCTAGGGGTCCTTTCACAGGATGGCAGGGGCATCCTCATTACATTCAGACTCTCTCATCCAAGTCCTTCTTAGTCAGGAGAAACAGCAATTCTACTCCTAATTCCTCTCTTATCCATGCACTCTTCCCTTTGTCACAGAAAGTGAGCCTAACTACCCCGTGTAGAACATTAGAAAAACCTTTAATGAGAACCGGCCATTTAGCCCAACAAAGCTCAGCAACGCTACCCACCCAATTCCCCCAATACAACATCAACTTAAGTTTTGATTGTCCCTAAAGTCCAATTGTCCAGCACACTACTTGCTAATTGATTCCATCTGTCTATAGTTCTCTTTATGAGGAAGAATGTCCTAAAGTTTGTGTGAAATTTACTCTCACCTCAATTTAGACACACGCAGTCACAGTTTAATTTTTTAGTTCTGTTTATCAGTCCACAGCAGGCATTATACAGTGGTGACACACTCTGATACTTCAGAAGAGGGAGAGTCCCCCTGCACTGCTGGACTTTGATGACTACTCCTAGTGTAGGGCTCAAATAAAAGGCTGCCTTTGAGGACGAGGAGCTGCGGTGATACATGGTGGCTGGGGCGATTCTTGATGGATCAATGAGTTTCAACTGCCTGGTGCGTTCTATGATGTGGATGAGACTCTTAATTTGAAATGTATTTTTTGTGAAGAGCTCCAGTTTAATTATATACAGTGGCATGCAAAAGTTTGGGCAGCCTTGCTTAAATTGTCTGTTACCGTGACTGGACACAATAGCCTCTGATGGACACCATAACTGCAGTAGCATCTTTGTGACAGACTGGTGAGTGTAAACATACATGAACTATACGGGAGATTTGGGACACTCTGTTCAGGTATATGCAATAGTCTGAAAATAAGAAGAGGGTCACCCTCGGATTGCTCCACAATAAAATACCTACACATTGAAATATCTAATTATTTACACTTCATTACCACAGTCTGATAAAACTGTGGCAAAATTGCACCCACTTCAACGATCCATTGGTGAACCTCAATATTACTTTAGCACACACTTGTGAATTACACTCCTTATGTAAGATGGCCATTTCAACCTAAACTGTAGTACTTGTTTCTGTAAAAGTACCTTAGATTTCAAGGTGGCAATTCTTATTCTGACCCCTTCACACTCACCTGCACCAGAGGTCAATTTGATGAGGCCTAGAGGACAACACGATGCACGGATTGAACAGATTCAACCCAGTGGTCTTCCAGGACCTTGGCTATACCGCGATATCCTGATCATGAAATTATAAACCAGTTCATCCGGATACAAACTTGCCGATGCAGGTTCAGAAGACCAAGCAGCTTACTACAAAGGTTCACCTGGTCATTCAGGAACACCGAGTGTCTGGACTCCTCATAAGAAGAACTGCTATCGATCCACCAGGCTGTATTTGCGTAATTTGCCACACTCGGTTTACTTTTCTTCAGTTTTAGGCACATTGGGAACTTTACACTAGAGAATGTCACCCTATAATGTATGAATAAGCTTGAAAAGGTTATCTTCTGCTTGTTTTGCTGCTCAGTGTTGTTACCTGAAGTCGTAGATACAAGAGAAATGGGAGTATTTGGACACAGTAAAAGTCAACCCTGGTGGTGAACATGAGTGGAGCTACAAATCGCAGCTGCCTCTTTGTGACAGGCTGGTGTCAACATATGAGGCCTATATTGGAGATCTGAGACACTCAGGTCTACGAAAGTGAAAGTAGGATCGCCCTAGGACCCTTCCACAACAGAACACCCACTAATGGAAATATACGATTAGTTACACTTAATCACAACAATCTGGAAAAACTGCATCTACTTCAATGATCCATTGGTCATTCTCAAGATCACTTTTGCACTCACTTCTGAACAAGACCCTGAGACAATTAAACTCCTCATGTTGGTCGGCTATGTCAACCTAAACTGTAGTATTCATTTCCGTAAAGGAATCATAACCTCAGACATCCAGATGGCAATTCTTATTCTGACCCCATTACCCTCAATTGCACTGGAGGTCAATCTGATGAGGCCAAAAGGACAACGTGATACCCTAGACTGAATAGACTCAATGGTCTTCCAGATAGACACTCTAAATCTTGGTTGCACCCTAATATTCTGTTTATAAAATTACAAACAGAGATATCTGGGTGGAAAGTTGGCTGTGCAGGTTCAGGAGAAAGATCAGCTTACTACAAAGATTCACCTTGTCATCCAAGATAACCGAGTGTCTGGACTCCTTGCAAGAAGAGCTGCAATCCATCCAGGCTGTATTGGTACATATTTTCTTTGCTTTTGTTTTAGGTACATTGGGAACCTTAAATTAGAGGATGTCAACCGATAATGCATAAATAAGCTTGTAAACCTTCCCTAAAAAATCTTGTAAACCTTCCCTCAAAAAATCTTGTTTGTGGTGTTCTCTTTTGTTACGTAGTGTCCTAAATACAAGAGAAATGGGAGTATTTGGGCACAGTAGCAGTCAACCCTGAAAGTGACCATGAGTGGAGCTGCAAATTGCAGATGCATCTTAGTAACAGGCTGGTATCAACATATGAGGCCTATAGTGGGGATCGGAGACACTTAGAATAGGATCACCCTAGGACCCTTCCAGAACAGAACACCCATGAATGGAAATATCCGATTAGTTACACTTAATCACAACAATATGGGAAAACTGCACCCACTTCAATGATCCATTGGTCATTCTCAAGATCACTTTTGCACTCACTTGTGAGCAAGACCACGAAATGTGTAAACCTTCTCTTCTGCAACACATTACAGATACTGAATAGTGGGCTCCAGAAGCAAGACCCTGAGGAAATTAAACTCCTCATGCTGGACAGCTATTTCAACGTAAACTGTAGTATTTATTTCCATAAAGGAACCACAATCTCATATTTCAAGATGGCAATTCTTATTCTGGCACAATCACCATCATCTGCACTGGAGATCAATCTGAGGAGACCAAAAGGACAATGCGATACCCCAGACTTCCAGATGGATACTCTAAATCTTGGCTGCACCCAATATATTCTGATTATCAAAATTACAAACAGCGTTATCTGGGTGCAAAGCTGGCCAGGTTCAGGAGAAAGGTCAGCTTACTATAAAAATTCACCTGGCCATCTAGAAACACAGAGTGCCAAGACTCCTAGCAAGAAAAGCTGCAATCCATCCAGGTTGTAATAGCATAATTTGTCATACACATTTTCTTTGCTTCTGTTTCAGGCATGTTGGGAACCTTAAATTAGAGAATGTCAACCTATCATGCATAAATAAGCTTGTAAATCCTCCCTCCTGCTTTGTTTTGGTGTTCCACTTTGTTACGTGGAGTCCTAAATACAAGAGAAATGGGAGTATTTGGGCACTGACGATGACCATGAGTGGAGCTACAAATTGCAGCTCCATTTTTGTGACAGGCTGGTGTCAACATATGAGGCCTATCGTGGGGATCTGCAACACTCAGAACAGGATCACCCTAGAATTCTTCCAGAACAGAGCACCCACGAATGGAAATGTCCGATTAGTTACACTTAATCACAACAATATGGGAAAACTGCGTCCACTTCAATGATCCATTGGTCATTCTCAAGATCACTTTTGCACTCATTTGTGAAGAAGACCATGAAATGTGTAAACCTTCTCTTCTGCGACACATTACAGACACTGAATAGTGGGCTCCGCAAGCAAAACTCTCAAGTGTAAGATCTTCCACAAATAACCATGGGGTCCATAGTCAGAAACCTCCAAGTCGACACAAAACACAAAGTGAATTTGGGTCAGGCTCACCAGCCTGTATGCCAATGTTTTACCAACCACCAAAAAGAGCACACACATAAAATAGAAAAAGTAATTGAGACCACAAGCTCAGTGAACCTGCAAACTCACAAGAGCCGAAACATAAAATTGCTTTTCATAAGACCTCATCAAGGTTAGATCAACAAGATGAAAGAAGAAAAATTTGCTGGCCACAGTCTCATAAACCCTGAAGTTAAAAGTTGAATAAATCATCATACACCAGTCTGAGACAATATAATGCTAAACACCAATAAATTGCTAAGCTAATATGGGGGACATAAATATATATGTCTTTTACCACATTTACGACGGTCATGACCCAACTTTAAATTTGCTCAGACGCCCCCTTATGTGCCAAGAACCTAGCACTTAATTCTTTTCGCACACCACAGTGCTACCGAAGCAACAGTAAATAAATTCAGTCTAATCTACAAATGGCCGGTCTGCACACTCAAAAAAGAATCTTCCAAATTAAAGTGGCTGCCGCACAACGGACAGCATGCAGTGGGCTACGAGTCTTCCTCCATCAGTCACATTTTGAAGTGTGGCTTATCTGCAGTCCCTGAGCCATTATGCGAGATATTTCTGCAGTAATATAACTAATACATTCATAGCGTATCAATCTTCTTTATGGGCCAATGTTTCTAAAACTAAATGCAGAATTAAAGCAACTTCAGATACAGAGGTCATTTAATAATCACGCTAAAATGTGCAGGTAATGTATTTAAATTAAACTTGAACTTGAAATACTAATAATTATCGATTACTGAATAACCGATGGGGCTAAGGACAACTTTCACAGAGCCTTTGCACGAAACATAAAAGGGGAAAGAAAAACCAAAATCAATAGAGGGCCTTTAACTGTGTCAGTTACTGCCAACACATCCTTCACCTTACATCTGAGGAGAACGTTTACTCCACATCCAGAGGCAGCTCCAGTGGAGGTCTTCAGCTGAAGGATACGGGGAGGTGCTTGCATATACAGAGACAGGTTTGTGCCTTCCTCGGGCTCGCAGGATATTACAGGCAGTTCATTCCCAATTTTGCACATCAGGCTACCCCCCTTACGGACTTGACCAAGGGCAGAAAGAATCGTAGTGTTTTATGGACCGACACCTGTGAGAGAGCTTTCACGGACCTAAAAGCTGCTTTATCATCATTCCCGGTTCTGCCCAATCCTGACTTTTTCGAAGGAATATATTTTGCAAACAGATGCTAGCGCTTTCGGTTTAGGAGCGGTGCTCTCACAATGTTTTACGGGGGGAGGGAGAACACCCCATCACGTTTCTCAGCAGAAAGTTGCTACCCAGAGAGCCTAATTACTCAATTATTGAAAAGGAGTGCTAGGCGATTAAGTGGGCTGTGGAGGCCTCCACTACTATCTCTGGGGACGATTGTTAACCTTGGTGACTGACCATGCCCCGTTGCAATGGCTGTACAAACAGAAGCATACGAACGCCCGGCTCACACGGTGGTCTATTAGTTTGCAGACGTTTGCCTTTGATATTCACCATCGTCCCGGGGCTGCACACACAAATGCAGATGTTCTCTCCTGCCTGGCTGAGCCCGGCTTGGATGGTCACTTTGCCCACACAAGTGTGGACAAAGCTGGGGGGGGTGTAAGGTTTCTAAACTCTTTTGGGGCTCACCCCAACAGGACGACATGCCAAAGAGTGCAATCACCGCATCTATGAAAGACTGCCTATCGGTTTCCAGAACAACCACTGTAGCAGCTCGCCGCAAAAACAAATCCGGAAAGATCGCAGTCGAGCTATGAGCACCTGCCCTCGAAGGGTGATGCAAGGAACATTGTAAATGCAGGGAACAGGATTACTTGGCCACTAACATGGCTAATTGCTGTGTCTGTGTATAGGACAGAGGTAGATCCCCGCTACAATAAATAACCGTGCTGCTCCTGTTTCAAGCAGAATAAAGCTGGTTTAGCTAAAGTACTGAGTCTCAGCCTCGTGTTTTGGAGTGCAGGACAGGGACTCACACGTCTTAATACTGTAAGAGCCATTAGCTAGTTATTTAAGTTATACGAATGTTTTTACTGAATATTAGTGCATAATCTATGGGAGGTTCCTATAACCCCCATAAGTTAAATTGAATTGGCGTATTCTAACTGTTTCTAGCCTCTCTGACTAAATATTATTCTCAGTTAATGATCAGCCTTGCCATATGTAAGGCGTAGAGGGCATATAGTTTTAAACCGTGCCTTACGTGTTTTGTGTGCCAAGTAACGTGAAAGACAAAGTACTTAATTGAATGTGCTGGGCTGTACGTTTAAAGCATACAGAAGAAGAAGTAGTAGTAAAGAATCTTTAAGCATAGAAACAACTAAAGTTTTACAAGAAAAGCTAAGTTTCGAAAAGATACTTTTTTGCCTTTTATTCTATTTGTGTAATAACTTTTTTCTTTATTCTTGTGTAGATTGTTTGTTTTGAAATTTCACTAAATATTTTAAAACAAATTTTTGGACTGTGAGATTTCTTTCCTCATGTGTTTTACCCGTGCTTGAACTCGCCTTACACTCCTACAAATATGTTGCATCTTCTTCTACAACTGGAACACACAGAATCTCTCATCCAGTGTTACCACCCCTATGTTTTCCTGTTCCTCGTCTATGTTTCTATGTTTTTGTCTCCTGAGTCTGTTTTTTATCACAATCATGTATTGCTTTTAGCACAATTGTTGAACTACAGTTTCTTGTGTACATCAATTTATTGTTTCGTACATCTTAACAAAATCTTATCATTTCTGCGCATCTCTAAAATGTAATTACCATATATACTCGCGTTTAAGTTCTCCCGCAGATAAGTCAGGACTTGATTTTACTGTATAATTTCCAGTATTTTATAATGCCGGCCGTATAATTCGAATGCGGAAATCTCAGGCTATTGGTACAAGAGATTACAATATGCTAGCGCCCACCTGAGACACTAACCATGGAGCACACTGCCTTTGTTTTATTTCCATGTATTGTGCCTACGTCACCATACGGTAATACCCGAACCATTCTAAAGCAACGTTTGCACTGTTTTGTGTATTTTGTATCTCACACCCTTGTACACCATTATCGTAACAGCATCCCTTATCTACGATGTAGCATTCGATCAGAAGAAAACATGAAGCTGGTTTTAAATTAAAAGTTATTGAAGTGGCGAAAGAAATTGGTAACTGCGCTGCTGCACCAAAATTCGATGTGTCTGAGAAACTGATGTGAGATTGGAGGAGGAAAAAAGAATAAAAAAATAAAATAAATAAATAAATGTCGCATTTTTGAATGGGCATATAAGTTGGCGTCTGATTTAATGATTGATTTTTCGGGTTTCAAAACCCGACTTATATGCGAGTATATAGGGTACTAGTCTGTGTATAACCAGATTAACTTGATGACATGTGCCTTGACGTCACATCCTGCATAGTGCACATGCCTTAATGTCAGTCAGTCAGTCATGTGCTGATAGCTAAAGAGGTCATTAAATATCAAATGCTACACTTGGAAGTCACCAAAACCTGTCAAAGGACATTAAAGGAGGATGTGCCATAAACAATGTTGTGAGAAATTGAAAATGCACAAATGTGAAAATACAAAGTTAGAAGTTGTTGATTTGAGTGAGGACGAGTCCTGTTTAATGTTCTGCTCCCAAGCTTGAATTTGACATTTGCTGCTTATCAGGAATATGATAGATTTATTTGGCAGACATGTCTAATTGTATTTAATTAGAAAATTCAAATTCCTTTAATGCAGTATTTAACATGTCTATGTTTTTCTGTGTTTATTTCGTTACATGGTCTGTGCTTTTCCTAAAAGTTAGAGTAGCAACACTGCTCTCATCCCTCATCCATCTTCACTGTACTCTCCCTCATGCCACATGTCTCAGTTTATCCACTAAATCTCTGAAACGTTCTTTAATTCGGCAAGATCCATTTCACTGAATAATTTATATACGTTACTTACGCCATTCAAGAAGAAAAGAGAAAGGCCAAAGAGGAGGTTTATGGATATGGTGAGGGAGGACATGCAAGCAGTTGGTGTGGCAGAAAAAGACAGGGATAGATGGAGACAGATAATCCCACTGTGGCGACCCCTAAATGGGAGCAGCCGAAAGAAGACAGCTTATGCCATGTAGTTTGTAGTGATGGCTATGAAAAAAATTTAATTTCATGGTTCCATCAGAAAGGAGATAACAATTTCTGTTAGAACATAAATCTATATGTTGGACAACAGCAAACAATATCAAAAACGTCAATGCAAAAAAAATGTCACATCACACTTGTCTCGTAATTCACGTCAAGCCATCCAGTCGTATGCTTATACCATCCCAAAAAATGTATTTTTACTAAAATATTGCTAAATAAACCACTTTCGCAAAAAGCTCCCGTGAACAAAAATGCACACTGAAACTCAAATTAGCCCTTGAATTGAATTGTCTTAATATTTGTATTCATGGCAGCGAGTGACAGCTGGAGAACCCCAAGATTATTTAGCAGCAGGTTAACAGAACTTCTGCTCATTGAAGCATCATGGATTTGCACGTATATAAGAGACGTGTTCACTTCCTGATAACGTTAGCACTTGATTTTCTTCAACTTTTAATCTTTAGTTGTACTCTCAGTGAACTCTGCAATGTTAATAACACATTATATGCAACATTAGGGTTAGGGCGTAGGGTTAGGGTTAGCCAATTAGTAAAGTACAACTGGGCTGGACTCCTGACCAATGAGTGAGAGGGGAGGTGGGGCTACAATTCAACTGCTATGTCACAAATGAGCGAGTTCGATTTTCGTTCATGGAAACACAGGTGGTTTATTTAACAGTATTTTAGTAAAAATGAATGTGTTTTTGACATTATAACTAACAGCAGCAACATAACTAACATTTTTGATAATGATACTGTTTGCCGCTGTCCAATGTTGGACACCAATTCTATCAGAAACTTTGCTATCTACAGTCTGCATGAAATGATGAGATGAAAAATTCCACTACAAATTAAATGGGATAAGTAACATACACAACAGAGCCTTTAACACCATTCTGCCTCATCGACTAGGAGAAAAAGCTCAAGGCTATGAATCCTGATGCCCCAGAGTCTCCTAGATTGTAGACTACCTGACCAAATTTCAGCACTTTGTGAGGCTGAGGGACTGTGTGTAAGAAATGGTGGTGTGTAACACTGCGGGATACTCAGGAAACTGTCCGGTCTCCATTCCTGTTCACTCACCAAACAATGGACTTCCAGGACAATAGGAGCATCTGCCATCTACAGAAATTTTCAGATGACTCCTCCATCACAGGCTGCATTAATAATGGAGATGAGTTGGAGTTCAGGAAGGTTGTAGAGGAGATTGTCTTGTGGTGCAGGGACAACAACTTGTAACTCAACATCAGCAAGGCAAAACAGCTGGTGGTGAACTTCCGGTATGCCAAGAACTTCTCTAAGACAAGTCAACATTCAAGGGGAAGACATGGAAGTACTGCAGAGCTACAAGTATCTGGAGGTTCGCATGAACCACAAACTGGACTGGTGTGACAACACAATGTGTTTTTGGACAAGAAGAGCCAGAGCAGACTGGACTTCCTAAAGAGACTCTCAGGTCTTCTGATGTCTGCAGCAAGTGGCCGAAATGTTCTACCAGTCCACCGTAGCTGGTGTGGTGTTCTATGCTGTGGTCTCCTGGGAAAGCAACTTGAGCTCAAAAGAAGCACAGTGTCTGAATAAACTTATCAGGTAAGCCTGCACCACCACAGGACCAACCCTGGACACATTTTGAGCTGTTTGTGGAAAAAAGGATGGGGGCAAAATTGACTGCCATCATGAAATATCCCCTCTAGGCGGCCCTCTCTTGGAGTACTTTTAGCCACAGGCTCATACCACCATGGTGGGCTAAGAAGCACCTGTGGGGGTCTTTCTGCCTACTGCTATAAGGTAATTCAATGCTTCCACCTCACATACTGTTTTGAAAAATCTGGAAAATATACATTGATTGATTGATTGGCTGGGTGTATCATTTGTCCTGTGAGTCTGTATCCTTGCTTTTTATGTTTCTGCGGTTGTATGCATCTGAATTTCCCCTTGGGATAAATAAAGTTTATCTAATCTAAAAAAAATATTACTTAAAGGAATACTCCACCCAAAAATAAGCAGCGCATTTTTGATTTTTAATAGATTTTCTGAAAACAGTTTTCACTTGGTCATTATGGGTCACTGAGCAGATTTAACACAAATGGCCAGTTTCTCCATTTACTCGTAAAATTAAATCTACAACGCAGTAAAGCGTGCAGGACATGATCGGGACTGAATACTCCCGGAGTCCAGCGTAACAATCTCAGGCCTGCATAATCCAGTGCTGTGTCACAGGTGGCTGAGGCCTATTCCGATAACACGAAGCACAAAGCAGCAAACACCTCAGGACAAGGGTCAAAGTTCATCATCAGCCACTCAGGCACAAACCCGCTACTATGACTAATTTGGAACCTAAACAGCATGTCTTTAGCGATATGAGAGAGAAAAAAAATATATATGCCAACTTCACAAGTACAGGGACTGGTCGTAGGATTTGAGCCCAGGACGTTAAATCTGCAGCACTAAGCATAGGCTTACCTGGCAGAGCTAAACAGTGTACTTCACAGAACATTGGCACCCCATCAGTTACTGCAAATCAGGAGAACAAAAATATTTTTTCCTATACAACATTTACATACATGAAAATAGCCCAAAGTCCTTTGCAATACTAATAGTTAAGTACAGTTACCAAAGAAAGTAAAAACTAAATAACAGTTATTTATAAGTGCTGGACTATGAACAGGTACCAGGTGGTCTGTGGGTTGACCTGCTCATCTTCCTTAGAACTTTCTTGATGACAAAGCCACATAAAAATGAGTCTAAAGACACCCACCATGGAGCACCCCGCCCGATTTCCTTACAGACGATACCATCTTTCACTCCTTCACCCCTCCTTCCCACTTCAGTCTGGTATTGTGGCAGTGATTGCTCCCTCACTTTCTCTTTCTTTTTGAACATTTCTCCAAACTTCTGATATTCTTCCCATCTAACTCTGTCTCATTCACTTATTAGGACTCTTCATTTAACTCCACTTTGATGTCAAAAGCCTACCTGTGGAGAACCTGTGCCAGTCAAAGTCCATTTAGAGCCCAACATTTGGGTTTGAGTTGGGGTTCGGTGCCCCTTGGTGTCCATAGCAGGTTCAAAAATGGCACACCTAATGCGTGTGAAACTGCAAGACACAGATCAATACTCAACAACTGTTTGGGCTAGAAAATCAGACATATTCAGTACGTTTCCAGGCTTTCGTTTTTCCGGCTATACCTGTGCCCCATTACCTCCAATGTAAACAGCCAGTGTGGGCAAAATATATATCCATCCATCCATTATCCAACCTGCTATATCCTAACTACAGGGTCACGGGGGTCTGCTGGAGCCAATCCCAGCCAACACAGGGCGCAAGGCAGGAAACAAACTCTGGGCAGGGTACCAGCCCACCGCAGGGCACACACACACACCAAGCACACACTAGGGACAATTTAGAATCGCCAATGCACCTAACCTGAACGTCTTTGGACTGCGGGAGGAAACAGGAGCACCTGGAGGCAACCCACGTAGACACGAGGAGAACATGCAAACTTCACGCAGGGAGGACCTGGGAAGCAAACCCAGGTCTCCTAACTGAGAGGCAGCAGCACTACCACTGCGCCACCGTGTCGCCTGCAAAAAATATATATATATTGGCAAATGTATACTGTATATGCCATGTCTGTGAAGAAATAACTTGAAAACTATCAAACTTATCCTTTAAAAGTTATCCATACTGCACTGTTTTAGCCACTAGGAGGCTCTAATTCCTAATAGTGTAGCATATGGGTGAGCAATGTCAGGCCTGGAGGGCCACGGTGGCTACAGGTTTTTGTTCTAACCCAATTTTCTTAATGAGAAGACAATTATTGCCGATGCACAAGCAACATTTTTCAGCCTCATTTTAGTTGTCTCACTTGTTAAGATCTGCTATCCTTAATTGCTCATTTTAGTCTTAAATATCAGCATTCACAGTTTTTAATTGCCCCTTATTAGCAATGAGATGCAAATGAGAGTTCTCCATCTGACTGGTCTCCATTTCCATCTGTGTGTGCTCATCATGAACTACCTGGTTTAATAAAATACTTGGAGGGAAACTGAAAAAAGAAAAAAATCTGAAGGACTGGAAAAGAAAAAAAAAAAAAAAAAAAAAATCAATGAAATACGAATGACCGGACATTGCAAAGTTTAAACACTAACAAGCCAGAAAATTAAATAAGGCCCTTTATTGGCAAGGATTGGTTTCTAATTAAGCAATTGGCTGGGAAAAAAAAAAAAAAAAAACTAAAAAAACATAACATGAAGCAGACGGAGCCCCCCAGGACTGACGTGGGTTACCCCTAACTCCCAGTGGCTCATGTCCTTGACACAGCCCAGCCAGCATGCATCTAACACAACATTTTGTATTTCCAAAAATTAGGTACATTCTAGAGCGTTATTGCATTGGCTTCATTTAATTACATTTGTCTAATATTGTGTGTGTGTGTATATTATATATATATATTTATTATATACACACACACACACAAACATATATATATATAGGGTGAGTTATGTGTTAATATTATGTTAACACTAATGGTACTGCTATGTATATATTTACATACATACATGCATTTCTGTGGACAATTTATGTACCACATATGGTTCATGTGTTGAACATGATGGCGAACAGGTTGAGACATTCCTGTAAATCATCTTGCACACATGAAGTACGTTTTGTGAATAAATTTCCGCCATTCAACTGTTAACATAATTTTGACTTACCCTGTATATACATATAGGCACACACACTTTTATATATATACACACACATATATACATACATATGTACTGTATACATATATATATTTATAATAAAATAAAAATCTTGGAAGGAGACAATACGCGATTTTCTTGGATATCCTTTAACGTCCCGCGAGACAAGGCAGTGAGACAAAATGACAGCTGCTGTGCAGGCTTTAAATGATCAACGCGCAGCGCGACCAGCAGAACACGCAGCTTGGCAGCAGCAAGCCAGTGGCTGATCCGACCGCATCTGCTTAGCCTGCAGAGCGGCAGAGACAAGAAGTGGCTAGCGCATAGCGCGCCCCTGGGGTAGGTGGAGAGGAGGTTATCGAGCAAAGCAAGCAGGGGGCAAAGCCCCCTAGTATAAAAATATATATATATATATTTTATATACTGTATATTTTATTTACACATATATATATATATATATATATATATATATATATATATATAAACACATACCTATACATATATGCACATACACATGTATATGTATATGTATGTGCAATTGTATGTATATGTGTGTGTGTGTGTGTGTATTTTAACATCTAACTGATACAGATATGTTAGGAAAAATTCTGCTAAAAAGCTTCCAAGGGAAGAAAGAGTTGGACCAGAGTCCTTGCAATCACTCGATTTCATGCTCTGATTGCCAATTTCCATTTTATCTGATTATTTAAGTGCATTTTCCAATAAAAGAAGTTTTACACTTCTGATTAAGTGTGATATGTGATCAGCAAGTGATTTATATTTATCTATTGTAATTTAACAAAATGTTGAAATACTAGAAAAGGCCATTTTTTTTACCAGGTTACCTATGCCCACTGTGGCCTCACAGTTCCAGGGTTTTGGGTTCAAATTCCAGGCTGGTTGAAATGTGCATGTTCTCCCTGTGTCTGTGTGTATTGTTTCTACAGATAATTCAGTTTTTCTCCCACATGCCCATGCAGTTTAGGTTATGAGGGGATTCAAAATTTTCCCCGTGTGAGTGTGGTTGAGTATGTGACTTGGTTATGCTATATTTAAAAAAAAAAAAAAAAAAGACAAAAGCAGCATTTGAAGCAGAGGAGAGTAACCAAGTGCATCATGGGACTTAAGGCCATATCCTACCGTGACTGACTCAGAGAATTAAACTGGGGAACTAATTCAGGTCTTCAGAATCATCAATGGCATCAATAAAGTACAGAATTCTATAAGCTTAAGGGTAAATTGCAATCTCAAAGACACCACTGGAAATTTAGTCCATTCAGGACTCAACTCTTTAAGCAAAGAGTTGTGGGAATCTGGAACAAACTACAGAGACGTGGAGTTGAAGTATAAACCTTGAGAACCTTCAAGATGTGCAGGATCTGGAGCAGCTATTGGGACAGCTTAGCTATCAGCTAAATTAATGGGCGGGGTGGACTGAATGGTCTCCTCTCACTTGTTAAACTTCTTAAGTGATGGACTGGCATCCTGTCCAAGGTTAATTTCCTGCCTTACGCCCATTATTGAATGGATAGGATTCAGCCCTCTGTTACCCTGAATTGTATTAAGCATTTGAGAATAGTGGGTGTAATATTTGTACTTTTCTATTGTAATTTAACAACATGTCGAATTACTGTGAAGGAGCACATGTTCATTCAGCTCAGTCGTTACTGGTGCTGCCTCACAAGCTCACATCCCAAAGACTGGCAGGTGAAGTTAACCGGCGATTCCAAATGAACCCACGTGTAACTACAAGTATGCGCTATGATGGCTGGCATGTGGCTGGTCCATCCCTCGCATCCAGTGCTCCTGGGATTGAGTCCAGGCCCAGCATCGCTTAGCTGGAAGAGCATGCAAGAAAAAACAGATAAAAACGGACAGACTGGTCGGACTCTGACCAGAAGATGAAAGATGAGCATACACAAGTGTGACTGATAATTCATTAATGCGCATCTGTCACTCTGCTCGTCGCCAGACACGAGTTATATAATTGGAAACAAGCAAATGTCTCAAAAGTGACAGGACAGGAAAATAATTTGAATCTGAGTTTAAAAAATAAATAAATAATAATAATCATCATAACAATAATTCTTCCTGCCAGACAAACAAGTAGAAGTAAAAGACTGTCAAGCTGGACAAGCAAGTCAGTCTGGCCATCCTTATCATGAAGGACCGTCTGATCAATCCAGCCCTGATTGAGTGAGGCACAAGATTTGCAGTCAATCAATGTTTAACTGCACGACCAGACAGGTGGTTAAAAAAAAAAAAATGGACCACAAATCCATCAAACTGCACGGGAGCACCAAACTCCAAGCGCCACTGCTGGCTTCACTTCATACGCAGTGGATTCAGAAAGCAGTCAGAGCCCGACACTTTCTGCACATTTTATTGTGTTGTAGATTTCATTTGACATGGAGAAATTTGTCATCTTCTCGTGATAACACTCCAGCATTTTCTTATCTGTATGCTGCCAGTCACTGTCACCCTGAAAGATGAACTGTCACCCCAGACTGAGGAGGTGTGCCCTCTGGTGCAGGTTTTCTTCAAGGACTTCTCCGTATGTGGCCACATCCATCCTTCCCTCAGTTCTAACCAAGTCTCCTTGTCCCTGCTGCTGAGATGCAACCTCATGGCATGATGGTCGCCCAATTTGCTTTACCATTAAATTGGTATTAGTAAGTGCCTGGTCTTCACCAGAACATTGTGCTTTTTGGTTCAATTTTTGTCTCATCAGACAATGCCTATCTGAACTAGTGTGGTGCTGAGGTGTCACCGGTTGCATGACTGCACTCGGGTCCTAATCGGGGATCCTGAGGTGGTTTGTCATGTGGTTGGTGCGACAACGTGCCATATCAGCGCATGCTACTCACCTTCTGTTCCTCAGAGTCCTAAATGCCAACATACCAACTTTTTACTCAAGAGGGTCTTCTGCCTGGCAAATCTTCCATAAATTTGGTGAGATGGTCACCCTTCTGACAAGTTCTCCCATCTCAGCAGAGCACTTCTGAAGCTCTGATAGAGTGTCCGTTGGGTTCTTGGTCACCTCCCTGACCAAGGCCCTTCTTGTCTGGTTACTCAGTTGGGCAGGACGACTAACTCTAGGAAGAGTGCTGGTGGTTCCAAACTTCTTCCATTTCGTAATATTGAGGAACACTCAAAGCTTTAGAAATGGTTTTATCCCCCCACTGCCCTGATCTATGCCTCAGCATAATTTTATTGTTGAGGTCTACAGAGGGTTTCCTTCAACATCATGGCTTGTTTTCTTGTCCTGACATACAGTGTGAATTGCGGACCTTCTATACACAAGTGTGCGACTTCCTAAATGATGTCCAATCAAATAATTTTGCCACAGGTGGACTCCAGTCAAGTTCTACACACATCTCAAGGAGAATGATAGCTAACAGGAGGCACCTAACCACAATTTGGAGTGCCACAGCAAAGGGTCTGAGTACTTATAGAAACGAGAGATTTCAGTTTCCAGCTTTTAATAAATCTGCAAACCATTCTGAAAACATGTTTACACTTCATCATCATGGGTTATTGAGTGTAAACAGAAGGGCAGAAATGGCAAATTAAATCTACAACCCAAAGAAGTGTGTAGAAAGTGAAGGGTTGGGAATACTTTCTGTATTCTGTTAACTTATGGACCAGTCCTTGCCTTTAATTTGTCTACCGATTCATTGCAGCGTGTCTACCATTGTCTCTGAATCACCCTCAGGGCTCCTCTACGGTATGTCATACCACCCCTGGGCCGAGAGAGGGCACTGTCGCTAATCACGTCCCCTCCTTACAGTATATACAGTAGAACTGACTGCGCCTTTTTCTGGTCTCCCACTTATAAGTCATGGGATCGACAGAAGGAGGCGTTACTCCATGAACAGAGCATGACACAGGATGGAGCTCCTGTGTGACTGACTAGCTGTAAAGCAACGAAGCGAACGGAAGCCTGATTTTGGCTACTTTTTGTTTAATTTTGTTTTCACTGCCTCCACACCATTGGCCGCTTGTATTTTCCTTTATTTTTGTTTAGAAGTATCAGGCACCCCAACATTTATTGTTTCAGACTTGTGATTTGTTACTCAACAAGTCCTTGATGGGACACTAGTTCACACTCACTCGCTTAATATTTGCTCAAAAATTAAAACCTTATTAACACCTTGGGTTTGCTTCCCAGGTCCTCCCTGCATGGAGTTTGCATGTTCTCCCCGTGTCTGCGTGGGTTTCCTCCGGGTGCTCCGGTTTCCTCCCACAGTCCAAAGACATGCAGGTTAGGTGCATTGGTGATCCTAAATAAGAGTCCCTGGTGTGTGCGTGTGCCCTGCAGTGGGCTGGCGCCCTGCCCAGGGACTTGTTCCTGCCTTGCGCCCTGTGTTGGCTGGGATTGGCTCCAGCAGACCCCTGTGACCTTGTGTTAGGATATAGCGGGCTGGAAGATGACTGACTGACTGACTGAATACCCTGCTTTACCACACAGCCTGTAGAAGCCCATGAAACCACCACCGTCTAATGACGCCAAGAACTCCACGTCAACTTTAAGGACAATTCATGCAGTTTTGTGGTTTCTACTCTCAAATGCATTCTCCATTCAGCTTAGTGCCACCTAGTGGTTAAGGCTTTGAACTGTAAATGGCCTGGGTGCAGATTCACTAACTAAGCGTGCTGAAAGCCGATGTATTAATTAAAATGAGGCTCCGTACTTGAATATGTTCTTGTTCATCACAGCTCTAGAGAGAGTGGCAAGGTGTTGCACGTTGGTGGGACATGCAAGTAATGACTTCACCGAGCTCTTTGCATGCGACATAGCTAACACCATTACTACTTCCAGTTTCACTGCCTGGTTTAGTCGTCTGGCAAATCTAACTTTTAAAAAAAGCTCCAGCAGATTACCAAAAATGCAGTTAAAGTTCATGGGCCCGACATCCATGATTTGGTAAGCAGGTGCCGGGGGCAATGTTAAAGAAATTGGAAATCATCTCAGCTGATGACAGACACCCATTACATTCAGAACTATAACCTCAGAAAGTCAGGGAGGACAGACGGGTATCAGCAAGAGTGAAAGGGAAGGTCTACAGGACGGTAGTGAGACCAGCTATGTTATATTGGTTGGAGACGTGGCACTGACCAGAAAGCAGGAGACAGCGCTGGAGGTGGCAGAGTTAAAGATGTTAAGATTTGCATTGGGTGTGACGAGGATGGACAGGATTAGAAATGAGGACATTAGAGGGTCAGCTCAGGTGGGACGGTTGGGAGACAAAGTCAGAGAGACGAGATTGTGTTGGTTTGGACATGTGAAGAGGAGAGATGCTGGGTATACTGGGAGAAGGATGTTAATGATAGAGCTGCCAGGGAAGAGGAAAAGAGGAAGGCCTAAGAGAAGGTTTATGGATGTGGTGACATGAAGGTGGTGGGTGTGACAGAGCAAGATGGAGAGGACAGGAAGATCTGGAAAAAGATGATCAGCTGTGGCAACCCCTAACAGGAGCAGCCAAAAAGTACAAGTAGAAGATGATCAAGACAGCAAAAGTTCATGGACTGTGTTTTCCATATGTGTCATTTTAACTGTTTTCAGTTAAAATTCTGCTGTCAAACTGCTAGAGGCCGTTAGTAAAGCATTTGTTGTCAAGTGATAAACGTTCCAGAACTATTGTGTAAAATTTAACCAGTTTGTCTGTCTGTTACCGATTGCAGCCGAGAAGGCAAAATTCATGTTGTCTGGTGTAGACACGACTGAACAAATCCATGACTTCACTACGTGGCCTTGTATGGGGCGCTTGTATCCAGCGGCCATACCACCTGCACTTCAGAGGAGGTCATCCACCTGAAGCTAAGCATGTTTCGGGCACTGTCACTACTTGGATGGGAGACCAACAAGGAAAAGCTTGGGTGTCTGCTGGAAAAGGTGTTAGTGAGACCAGCAGGGGGCGCTTACCCTGTGGTCTGAATGTCGATCCCAATGCCCCAGCACAGTGATGGGGACACCGTGCTGTAAAAATGCTGTTGTTCTTCATATGAGACGTAATAATCAAGGCCCTCTGACTCACTGTGGTCATAAATGATCCTTGGGCATCCTTCGTAAAGAGCAGAGTGTATCCCGATGTCCATGAAGAATTCCCACCACGGCCTAGTCATTCCTGAATCTCTGAATGGGTAATTATCTCTCACCCCTTCACCACCTAGCAGTTATTGTGTGGCAAGCATACTGGTGTAAAACTGGCTGCCGTCACATCATCCAGGTGGATGTTGCACAATAGTAGTGGTTGAAGTGGCTCCTCACTCACTATATAACACACTCTGAGCAGTGGAAAAAAAGTGCTATATAATTGTAAAAGATTATTAATTATTATTAACTGAAACCGTGATACTCTGCTCTCCATTCACATTAGGCATTTTGCCACCTAGTGGTGGAGGCTGTATTCTGCAAGTTCAATTCCCACCTTTCTCAGACTCTCATATCTCTGCAGCCTGGAGCCTCCATCCTGGAGCTACAAGTAGGAGGAACTAATGTAATGGAGCTTTTTTTTTTTTTATTATTTGACTCAGATAACCTCCCATCACCCTAATCTTCATCAGAGAGGAGCTTTGGAGGCACAGCTGAACCATACTGGTGCCCACTGGAGTCAAGCCTCCCAATGTGTATTCAAGGTAATGCACCCAAAGGTCTCCACTACTACAGAGATTAAAACTACTGGCCTGTACATTCAGACATGGCGGAGAACAAGCAAACTCCACATGGACATCCTGCAAGTTTCAAATTCATTTAAGCCATTTCATTTTGCCATTACAACCTGCCTAAAAAGCTGCTACTAATGCTTGCATACCATAATCGGTTCAGTCAGCCAATAAAAGGCATCTTTTTGCTTGACTTCTCATTCAAGTCAAGTCAAGTTGGGGAGCATGCACTGGTACAGTGGGTTGCCGCAACCACCACACAACAATACAACTCGGGATCCCGGTTGGCAACCCCCAGGTGGACACGCAGTCCAGTCCCACCCTCCGGAAATGACCTTCTGCCGCAGCCAGGAGTTACGTGGGCGACCCCTTGGCCTGGTCCAGGCACTCGGGTCCCCAACAATGAGGGTCCCGTGAGCCGGATCACCCTCAAGGAAACGTGCCACATGGCCGTAGTGCCATAGCTGACGCTCCCTCACAATGTGCCTCATTCGGGACTCCATGAGCAACCGCTCATTCGACACAAAGTCAAAACAATGGTACCCAAGGATTCTCTGAAGAGACACAGTACTGAAGGAGTCCAGTCTTCGTCTCAGGTCACTGGATAGCATCCATGTCTTGCAACCATATAGCAAGACAGGAAGCACCAGGACTCGAAAGACTTGGACCTTCGTCCTTTTGCATAGATATCAGGAGCGTCACACACCCCTTTCCAGTGACCTCATTACCCCCAATGCTGTCCCAATCCATCCACGGACTTCTCATTGTGGCCATTTAATTTAGATATACGGAATTAAGCAACTAATTACTTATTCACATAATGCTATTTATTACCAGTAGATAGGATCCAAAAGAACACAGAAGCCTTTCAGGACTACACTTGGACACCAGCTGCTGTATAATATTACACCATCGGATAAAGGTGCCTTTCTTTTTATTATCTTTTGTTTTTCCGACGTTCTTTCATATTTTGCCAGACTGCCTGAGACTTTTTTTTTTTTTTGTGATCGGATGTCAGATTTAACGAACAGATCTCCACTCGTGAATCCAGTCAGACCACCGCACAAAGCTGCCTCCCGTCCTTTCATTTTCCCCAAATCGTTCCCGATTTGCACATACGCTGCTTGGCTGCGGTTCTCTCTACGAAGAGGGTCAGCCTGTCTAACAGTTGCTCAGCCTGGCAGTTTACAGGCCAGCGAATCAATGAGGAAACGGGCATTAAAAAGAGAGAGAGAGAGAGAGAGAGAGAGAGAGAGAGAGAGAGAGAGAGAAGAAGAAGAAGAAGGCAGGCTCATAAATTCAAGAGCAACCCAAACAAAACGTGTGACAGCTGAGTCAGCCCCCCATATCATTGTTTACAAATGAAGCCAACTGCATTCCTTTTGAATTCCTCTGGCTTTTCCCAGCCTCCCAGACCTGCGAATTGAAACACCGATCTTAAGACTTTCCTCGGGATCGCATGCCGCTTCAATAAAAGCGCCGGGCCGAGGCAGATGAAAAGGAGAAGGTCGATTGACACATTTAAGTGCATGGCGGACAACGCGCATCTCCCAGTTTAATAATAATTGTCAGAAAGCGTAGCGCTAAGCAACTGTGTTGCCACGGTAATCGAAACTCTGTGTGTGTGTGTGTGTGAGGGGTGGGGGCGCTGTGACCCACTCACTTGTTTGATGTTCATGTCAATCACAGGGTATACAAAACCCCAGCGGAAACGGAGCACCAGTAGCTCAGAACCTAAAGCGGGGGAAATCTAATTAACGCTTCAACGCAGATGACAACGAGAACGCCGTCTCTCTCTTTTACTTTCAGCCGTCTTCTCCGAATTGATTTCAGGAAGGCAATTTGGGACGCATTAAACAAACAAAAAAAGCAAACACAGTTCCCCATAACCTTACACGTGAGGCACTGGCAGAACAATGAGCGCCTTTGATGTGTGTTCCTCAGCTGAGCCATTAAAAAAATGAGAAGCAACTGCTAAGGAACCACCCGAGTTGAATTATTAACATTGTACCCGATCATTCAATTGAAACAAGTTCTCTTATATATTTGAGGAACACATAAAGGTGCCATAGTGGCTCTTCAGAGCGATCCCGTGGACCAAAGGTGTCAAACTCCGGGCCTGGAGGGCCGCAGTGGCTGCAGGTTTTCATTCTAACCCTTTTCCTAATCAGTGACCAGTTTTCACTGCTAATTAACTCCTTTTCCCTTCATTTTAATTGCCCTGGTTTTAAGGATTCAGTCCTCTGAATTGATTAGTTTCTTCATGAAATGGCAGCCAAACAGAAATGAGACGTGAAACGAGCCAACAGATGAGCAGCTAAACTGGGAATTCAAACTCCAACCAATTTCACTCCAACCAGTCTATTAATGAGAAGCTGATTCTTGCTGTTAATTAATTAAGCCCGTTATTTAATTTTGTTGTCTGTTGCTGCGCTCATTCTGCCATAGCAGACATTTCCAAAACTGTTGATTTTCTGTTCGTCAAAATGTTTTGGTGACCAGAGAGATCAACCTTACTGAGACCTTCACTTTTCTTTATTTTCAGATATTGTGTGACGGGCACAATAAAAAGACACAACTAAAGGGCCTGACTCAAGTTAATTAAAACTAAAGCAAAAGAAGTTAATTAGCAGCAAAAACTGGTCACTAATGAAGAAGACGGTTAGAATGAAAACCTGCAGCCAATGCGGCCCTCCAGGCCTGGAGTCCGACACCTATGCCGTGGACGAACCAGTTTGGATTCCCAAAAGAACCATCCACAGGAAGGTTCCAGAAAGGTTTCAAAGGTTCCAACTGGTCCTATAAATAACCAGATGAGAACTGATTTGTGAAATGCCAATGGGCTCATGGTGTTAAAAGGGCTGCCTAATACATTCTAAGTTCAGATATTCTTGATCTGTCATTACTCTCTTTCTAGATAGGTCCTGCTGCAGACCATCTGCAGCTCCACACGACAGCCAATTGGATTGCAGGTTTCAGTCACCTGGTTTACTTGACTTGAGTCAGGTGACCCTCCTCCATCCCAAATCATAACCATAGTGTAACCAGGTGTTATCACTGACATGTAATATAAAGCGACAGCCTAACCAGTGGAGGTCTGGAGGTTCTGCAAATCCGCAGTTTGACACTTTTGGCTTTTTCAGGAATAAGGGACTTTTAGGAAACTCAGGAACTTCTATAGTATTCTCACAGCAGAAACTCAGGCCATTTGTAGCTCCTACAAGCAGCTCGTAGCACTGTTAGGTCCTACTCCTGGGTACATACTTTTCATTTATTCAGGAACTATCATAGATGGATCTCGAGTGATGAATTCTACTGACTGCTTGAATCACAAACATTTTACAGATCAGTTAGTAGTTTGGACTTTGGCGCAATGTTGTCAAGTCCACATTTTTCTTTCCCATTTGGGCTATTTTTGATTATCATACAAAGGGAAAAACTGGGCTTTCGCCGGTTGTGCTTTTTTTTTGGGAGGGGGCTACTTAAAATAAAAAAAATAAAAAAAAAGATATTTTAGGCTATTTTTCAACACCCCACCAACACAAACACACACAGACGTTTTTCTGTATATTTGAAGTGCGTTATTAAAATAAATGTGTCAGAGTGGTTCTTCAGCAATGCCATGGGGTAACCAGTTTTGGTTCCCAAAGGAACCATCCACAGGAAAGTTCCAGAAAGAACCTCTTATTTAGTTAGATTTAAATGGTCCCATAAATATCTAGAGGAGTACAGATTTGTGAAATACCAATGGATTCATGATTTTAAAAAGACTTTCTTGGCTATCTGCACTTGTCCACAGGAAAAAAAAGGGCAGGGGGGCGTTCACAAGTTGAGGATTTTTGGGCTACTTTTTTAAAAACAACATTATTTTGGGCTATTTTTCAAAACCACATTTTTTAACATGTTTTTCATCCAACCAGCACCCCTTCCCCTGCTATTTTCTCTTGTATTTGTTTTTACCGTTGTAAAATATCCAAGGGGGAGTCGAGTGATGGTACCGTATGTACCCATTCTAACACCCTGAAATACCTCCATGGGTAACCATGGACAAGGGGCTTTAATAGGAATCACCTAACCCTCTTTCACTCTTACCCTTAACCTGCAGTTGCTCTGTCCTAGGTATGACGTTAATCTGTATCCAGTCCTGCAAGTAGGCCCTCCAACCTGCAGGGAAAACTTAGGGGAAGGTGGCAGAATTGGCACTCCAGCCGCTGCAAAAAAACCTCACACTGGTTCCATTCCATCTGAAATAGTGTGGTGCTAAGGTGTCACCCGTTGCATGGGTCCTAATCTGGATCCTGAGTTGGTTTGTCGTGTGGTATGTGCGGCAATGCGCTGTACCAGTGCCTGCTCCTAACCTCTCCTCTACTAATAACCCGCATTTCACGCAATTTTCGTGCACAGCAGATGCCAGAATGCCCAATACAATTATCGTACCACCATGAAAACCAGAATCTTATTCCGTTTTGAAATTCTAAACTAAATAATATGAAGAACTCACATCCTGCGAGGCAAGACTTTGTGCCAAGAGATTTAACCACGCCCGGGGCTGAAAATAAAAGACAAAGAGTAGGACAGCTGCTGTTCAGGCTTTTAAATGTTCGAAGAGCCGCGCGAGGTGCAGATCACACGGCATGGCAGCAGCAGCAAGCCAGCAGCTGATCGAGCAAAGAGGAGGTAAAAATAAAGAAAACTGTATTTGTTTCCCATTGTATCACCGTTTAAGAGGGGGTTTCAGAGGAGCGTCTCCTTGGGGTGAGTTCAGCCCCCATCTTCACAACGTGAGTGGCAGAGATGCGAAGTGGCTGGCACGTAGCGCGGGCCGGGGGGGGTTGGTGAGCAAAGCGAGCAGGGGGTGAACCCCCTATAAATAAATAGAGAATCATTCTGAGTACAGTCACCTACTGCCTACATCGTGCTTCATGTAAGCTGAGGACTCCACACTGAATGCTGGCTTCTAATATAATCACAGGATGGCTTTAAATAGCAATTTTGGATGATGAAGCTGTAAATTGAAATCAAGGAATCACTTAGGAAAAAAATCTGAAACAGTAATTTATATTCACTTGGCAATGGGAAAAAAAGACTTCACATAAACACGCTTTAAGTGGCACCATTAGTGAGCAGACTCGGAGAGGCTATAATCAAGGAAAGAAAAAACACACCGCCACGTACAGTACATCTTCAGACATGTGCCATTATTTTCCTAACATAAAGTCACAATGTTAAAATGATTCACACGTAAATCAATTTGGGCAGAGACAATCATTTCGGCTGCAGAAGATAAAAGGCGCTCAGCACCTGATCATTAAAATGTTTTACTAAACAGTCGACGTGTCCCGAGAACGTCTACACCACACGGTCGTTTTCCTGTTTATCTCAGACGTAGCACTTAAATGGCTTGCTTGGCATATCGACTTTCCAGAGCACTACCCAGAATTATTATTATCATCATCATCATTATTATTATTATGACTGCTATAAGATAAGGAGCGCTTTATTCTGTCCCTGTGGGAAATGTGCTTACAGGCTCCAGCATACATCGATACGGCAAGATGCAAGACATTTAACACATTACAGCCACTGAAACAAATTAAATATCACTAAGCATGAAATCATACACTCAACCCGGCACTGGAAATCGGATCACACAATAAGCAAGTATGGGAAGGCACTGAGTTATCATCATCATTTATGAACCCACAACAGTTTAGGTCTTTCTATTCAAAGCAGTAGAAATATGAAGTCAAAGTTTCATTTTCTCTTCTGGGACCACAACGCACACAGGTGACCAAAATCCTTACCCGTATTCTCCTCATAGCCGCGACAATCTCCACTCTGCTGTTCGGTCTGGGGACATCCAGGCTTCCAATATACTAGAATCAAACACAGAAATGACATCTGATCAGTCCTGGGGGGATATCACATACACTCTTAAACAGAATAGTTCTTTAATGGCTTGTGTGCTTCCTTCACGCCTAAAAACTAAAAGGTGCCACAGTGATTCTCGAGAGCGATGATGACATAGAGCCGGGGTGTCAAACTCCAGGCCTGGAGGGCCGCAGTGGCTGCAGGTTTTCATTCTAACCCTTTTCCTAATCAGTGACCAGTTTTCACTGCTAATTAACTCCTTTTCCCTTCATTTTAATTGCCCTGGTTTTAAGGATTCAGTCCTCTGAATTGATTCTTTTCTTCATTAAGTGACAGCCAAACAGAAATGAGATATGAAAAGAGCTGACAGATGAGCAGCTAAACTGGGATTTCAAACTCCGATCTCTTAAAGAGACGCCGATTCTTGCTGCTAATTAAACCCGTTCTTTCATTCCATGGCTTGTTGCCGTTCTCATTCAGTCACAGCAGACATTTCCAAAACTGTTGATTTTTCTGTTTTTTGTAAGAACGCCGTCAAAATGTTTTGGTGACCTGAGAGATCAACCTTACGGAGACCTTCACCTTTCTTTATTTTGAGATATTGTGTGATGGGCACAGGTGAGCTGCTCATGTGGTGGTTTGTTTTGTGTCTTATTATTGTTTGGTTGCTAATTTAAAAAAAAAAAAAAAAAAAAAAAAAAAAGGGGCCCGAGTCAAGTTAATTAAAAAAAATAAGGCAAAAAATTAATTAGCAGCAAAAACTGGTCACCAATTAAGAAAAGGGTTAGAATGAAAACCTGCAGCCACTGTGGCCCTCCAGGACCGGAATTCGACACCCATGACATAGAGGAATCATTTTTGGCTCCCAAAGATGCGTCCATATGAAGGTTCCAGAAATAACATTTATTTGTTTCGATCTGGCGACACGGTGGCGCAGTGGGTAGCGCTTCTGCCTTGCAGTTAGGAGACCTGGATTCGCCCTGCGTGGAGTATGCATGTTCTCCCCGTGTCTGCGTGGGTTTCTTCCCACAGTCTAAAGACATGCAGGTTAGGTGCATTGGCGATCCTAAATTGTCCCTAGTGTGTGCTTGGTGTGTGTGTGTATGCACGCCCTGCGGTGGGCTGGCACACTGCCCGGGGTTTGTTTCCTGCCTTGCGCCCTGTGTTGGCTGAGATTGGCTCCAGCAGACCCCCCCGTGACCTTGTAGTTAGGATATTGTGGGTTGGATAATGGATGGATGGATGTTTCGATCTGGAGCAGGCTCTATACTATAAATAATCATAAATGGATGGTAACAGCTTTGTGAAATACCTGCAGCTCGTGATTTTAAAAAGGACTCTTATTGCACACAATAACACCGGCTAAGTGCAGGTGGTCTTGATCTGCTAGTACCCTGCTAGGCTGCCTATCATATATTATAGATTTCGGTGCAGTGAGTGTGTACGCCTGATGAGCCCAGAATTAGGGTGAAACACGTGTCGCGTACTCTTTGCATTACTTGACAGTACAAACTATTTCAATCATTCTATGATCTGCTTCTCGCAACTGAAAGAGGGCACCATGGTGGACGTTAGCCGACTTGCTGACTAACCACAAGCGTTACCTGGTAGGTAACCACCCATAGAATGCCTTGAATGTATATGTATATATATATATATATATATATATATATATATATATATATATATATAATGTTAAATTTACAGTAAAAAAACTGGCAGCTGTGGTTGACGCAATTTAACTGTAAAAAAGGTGGTGATATTTTTAGGTCTTTAGTATAACTTTATAGTAAAAAACTTTTTTTACTCTCTCGTATACAAAGTCCACGGAAAGTATTGTAATTGTCCAAAAATGCAACCTGAATGTCAACGTTTTAGACCTCCTTGAGTCTGATTTACTTTCTTGCAGGGAAAGTATTGTAACCGCCCAAAAATTCCATTTTTGAGATTTTGATGAATCTCAACGTTTTAGACCTCTCTGAGTCTGAAAATACTATTTTTCGAATTACATCTGTATGTGTACGTAAACACGATAACTTGAGTTCGCTTTCACTTCGGTCAATCAAATCTTGCATACAAGTATTAGGTACAAAACAGATTTCTATCAGCTTTTGAGCTATTTCCGTTAACCGGAAGTGGTACTTTTTTATTCATGCAGCTGCAGAGTCCGATTTATTCAACTTTACTTTTATAATAATTGTTCAATATATTATTACTTTGATTTGATTTGTTGTTGATGGTTCTTTAGTGTATATAATATGAAAATATAATAATTGTCTTGTGGTTTACTCCTCAAATATCCATCCCCGTATCTGAGTATAGGAGTCTTGGAGACCACTCCTGATTTTTTTTTTTTTTTTTTTTATTATTTACAACAGATTACAATAGGAGTGAACATTTAACCATAACCTGAAACCTATTCTCTGTAATATGCAAATCAATAAACCATTAGAAAATGTTGACAGGATCAAATACCAGCATACAGCCTGTATCAGCAAAGTAACAACAGCTAATAACAAACGTGTCGTATTACTTAAATACATTGAAAACAATTCATTGTTTAAGGAAGTTACAGCACATCGTCACTTTTGTGGTGTATGGTGTCCTACAGGTGTGCCAGCTTATCGAATACAAGCCACCATAAATCAGCTTCCATAATCTCAAAAAACGTTTAGCACGCAGGGAAAAAATAAATCTGCTAACTTTTTTTAAGATTTGTTCCCTGCTGTCTAAATGTATGCGGTTCACCAGGAATAATACGGTAAAAGGGGGTGTGGCCTTATGCAAATATCGTAACTTCGGTGTTACTGAAGCAGCGCTTTAACGTTTATGGTTGTTTACCTTCGGTATTTAACAGTTTTACACTGTAACATCGATAGCCATTTTTTTCAGTGTAACCGTATAGTGTCGGTAAACGGTACGTAGCATATTATGAAAGAAGAAAAATATCGATTTTACAGAACCTGGCTGTAAAAAATAATGAACTGCCTTCTTTAAGATATACAGGTAATCTTCAGTTTTTACATAAGGAAACTATTTTCTTTTCAGAAAGGGTATTTTACTCTAACCTTCACAGTATTTTTACCGTTAAATTTACTGACATGTTTTACAGTGTTCAATAGATGGTAGGCTACGTAGCAGGACGCTAAAAGATGAAGAAAGCCGGGACTGCCTAAGTTGCCTATGCAGGAAGAATCCTTCAAAAATCAGCACAAACTTGGTGTTTCACTAATCTGTTACTATCTCTTTGTGGATATTTACTGTAAATAGCTTGTTACTGATCTAAATAAATGTCCTTTCTGGAACTTTCATGTGGATGGGGCTTTTGTGAACCAAAAATGGTTCTCCATATGGCATCGCTCCGAAGATCCACTCCACTCGGACATCTTTATTTTTAAGAGCATAAGCCAGAACTGTGAAGCAACAAAAATTACGGCCCTTAGTTGCTCTGTAAATTAATAACTTTTAAAATGTCTCTGTTAATTATATCTGCTTCGGTTTTGGGGGTGATGCGGTTGCGCAGTAATTAGCGCTGTTACCTCGCCGATTCCGCACCTGGCTGCCGACAGTATCTTCGGAGAAATATTTCGGACAAAAATTAAACAGTGAAATGTGCAAATAAAACTAATGTGACGTATGACAACAAATAAATGAATCCATGAAATAAAGAAACATTAAACGTAAGTAATTTAGCATGTCACCAAATACATTTGTTGTTGTTGATTTCTTTATGTTTTTAATTTATTTCAATGAGACCGTACGCAACATGAAACAAGCCCCGAAATAAAATCTGTCACTTTCACTCGTCAAAGTTGAGAGGGCGGGATCTAGCGACTCCTATGTTTTGAATGGCGAGTCACCCGCAGAGTGCGCGATTCTAAATAGGTGGGGTGTAAATGACTGAACGGGTCCTGTAATGGACTGATTGAGCTCTTCCGCCCGAACCTAAATTTAATGATGCAGGTTGGATAATATGCAATGTTACTTTGTTACCATGTAGTGCGTTGCATTTAAATTTTGATTTGCTTAAAAAACAACTTTACGATGATAGCCGCTGTTGACTGCACCACACAATGTATGGGAGACCGCGGCAGTGACGCTGCAGCGCTACGGACCTCCGGGCTCAGTCCCGAGTCCGCGCGCCCTCCTGGTGCTCTCTCACAAACCGCAGAAGCAGGTGCTCGACTAATTAAGCTCCGTAATTTGCCTTGTGTGAGGGAGGGGGCGCTCAGCTATGGACGGGTTTGCTCGAGTTTTGTGCGTTTTCATAAAAATAACGGTTCTAAAATGACACTTTACTGGTTTGCTAGATTTCTTATAGAACCCATGCTTGGCTATGAGATGGCTTCTCTGCATAGGAAATTGGTTCTTTGGAATTTGAAAAATTTTGAAAAATAATATGTGGACAAAACAGAAATCTTTCAATTCACACTAGGCCGTCATGATACTACAGTAACTGATCAAGAAAACTTAAAAGTTAGTGCTATTGTATACAACGAGATTCCTTTAAAAATTATGAACCAATTAGTATTTCAACAATCTGATACAATGTCTTCGTGGTTACGGACGGAATCCGTTGAGAATTTAATAAAGGTTCTTTCTGGAATCTAAGTACATGTGGATGCCGTTTTTGGTTTGGCACCTTTACTTTTAAAAATGTGTGATTAGACGGACGTCCAACCCCCATTAGCCAGGTGATAACTTTGCAAACTCATTTCTTTCTAACCTACACATTCGCCAGGGCGCTTAGGCTTTGATCTTTCCATTTTATTTTTGTTTGGTTTTGAAATCGTATTTTACGGAGTCAGGTAATGACTGATTATTGTTATCACTAACATCGAAGTGGGTGGCGGGCTAGCCACAGAGCCCCGGGTTCAAACACCAGGTGGGGCACTGCTTGTGCGTGGGGCCAACAGGTCCTCTTTCTCATTGTTTCGGTGTGCCCTGCAATGACCCAGCCTCCCGCCTGGCACCCAAATTTGACGGGATTGGCACCAGCTCTCCGCTACCCTGCACTGCATAAACGGATTATAAAATGATCGAATTATCTTTCTTGTTATCTTTGTGTTAGCATGCATTGTATTCTTGTTTACGTCCTGTGATTGTGTTCAATGTAAAAGATACCCAACAATATAAACACGAATGAATGACTTAAAGAGATCCAAATAGTCGTAAACAACCAACTTTTAAAAAGGTACAGAGCTACAAATTATCTATTAGGATATCGCTTTGTTTGGTGGGCTATTAGAATAACATTGCGTCTCGCAAAAAGCTCCATTAACAATGCAAACTTTCCACTAAAGTTTTAAAGTAAAATTACAAGACCACTGTCAAATCTGCACGGTATCTCTTAACTTTTGGGAGTGTGGCATAGCAGTGAATTATCTGAACTTCATATGCCGAAGTTGCGGATTGAAATCCCGCTACCTACCCAGTGTGACTATGAGCAAGTCACTTCACCTGCTGTGCTCATATTGGAAATGAAGAAATATTGCAAACAGTATCTCCCGAATTTTTATGTAGCATTCGATCAAGTTGTCAGCTAAATAATAAGCAAATCTGCATTCCGTCAGATGGACAATTTATTTTTTTAATAGCACAGTTTTATAACACAATGCTAAAAAAAACAATGATCAGCAGTTTTAATAATAAGCAATGCTATATGTATAATGATATATACTGTATACCCGGCCGTTCTTTCTTATATTCTGTAAGTGCCTTGAGCATGGGAAAGGCGCTATATAAATAAAATGTATTATTATTATTATTTAAGCGTGAAAAGTGACATAACATAGAAACAGATGCAACAGCGTACGTGGTTTCAAAGGTGATCGTGCGCTTCTACCGGACGGTGATGAAGCCCCCCGACATACGCGCGTCCCTTTTCTCTTCGTAGGACACTCTTCCGTGTTTCAGTTTACTGTCAGCACCTCCAGCCGTTTCGGTATATTTATCATAAAAAGAGCAAAATCCACCTCACTCTCGGTTCTTTTTCCAAATACCCGTTCAAGTTTTCACGTTTCGGGTTTCACTTACCTTTGCCTCGAAATTGATGCCGTGCTGGAAAGCTTCTTCGTTGTGCAAAGGAATTCGTAAATCATGATTGTCGTCCACTAGATTGTATTTCGTTTTCGCCGGCATGGTGGCAAAATCGCTGACCTCCCCGGCTTGAAAGTCAGCCTGGCCAACTTTGAAGCGGTGAAAAAAAGGCAAACTGCCTAAGCTGGCTGAAGTGACAGAACTTTTTTAGCCCCCCTTCCTTTTCGTCGTCTGTAAGGTCACAGGAGCAGCGTGTCCGTCCAGCACGGAGTAGGTAGGCTGACTGGCTGGCAGCTCCGGGAACTGCAACTTTGTACCAATTTGAAATCACATCAGGGCTCAAAGAGCCGCGCGTTAAATCAACTCGAATATCTCAATCCAAGAACTGGGAAAAACACGAAGAAGAAACGCCGATCCCGGTGAATGTAAATCCCATAAAGAAAAGCATTCAGAGTGATTGTCGCTCCCCAGCAGCGGCGCTTTGCCTTCAGTTCGTGTGTTCACGTTATAGCAGCGCCATGTCTGCGTTACAAACACTCTCCGACTTGGGATAATTCGGGAAGAAGCGCCCATTGGCCCTGCTGGGGAATTCCACCTGTTTTCATTGGGCCAAAGTTACATCATGGATTTGGGGCGGAGTCAGTGGGCACTTTTTTTTTCCTCATTCATTGCAACCTTGCAGTGGTGTATGGCACCTAGTGGTACCAGAGACAGCGGAAACGGACAAGACGAATGGCAGCGCCGAAGACATAAGCTAGCCGGGGGTCTGTTAAAATGAAAAGAAACCTACTAAAGCCAAGCCTGTAGTCACGGATTTTTGTTGTTTTACTTCATGTACAAGAACGGCTCATTTAAAACCACCTTGATGCATAGAAACAAGAGTGAGAGACGAGTTATTAAACTTTTAAAGTTGGAATGAAGAAAAGGGGCAAATACATCTCAAATGTCCACGAGTTGGACACTGTTGCTGCATTGCCTTTATCTTCATCATGCATATCCAAGTATCTTCAGTTCCAAAACGCCGTCACTAACTTTACATTAATAGGAAGTCATTAATTTCTTTTGACTACAATTTTAATTAAACAAGCTGTTTTATGTAGCGCCCTCCACTGAATCCAGTCACAAGGCAAACCAGATAGACAGCATGAGTTAGTAGCTCAATATTATTTTCCAATTATTGTTCATAGGTTTAAGTGTATAACATGAAACCCTTTATCCGTTTTATTTATTCAGTTACTCATTAAAATGCTGAGAAACTCATCTTATCGGACTCGGCATATCTTTAGCGACCCACTCACACCGGGCTAACGAGGAAAAACAGTCGTACACTCAAGTATTTGGAATATTATAATACTAATAAATCCCGTGAAAAACTGGACGGGTAGGGTTGGGTTGTAACGTGAAGACTCCACATCTGGGGAATCGAACCCGTGTCCCTACTGTGGCGGGGCACTGAGGATAACTGCTAGGCCGCCATGATATCTATCGTGTATCATAGAGTGCCTTTCCTATCTATCTATCTATCTATCTATCTATCTATCTATCTATCTATCATATAGTGCCTTCACATCTATCTATCTATCTATCTATCTATCTATCTATCTATCTATCTATCTATCTATCATATAGTGCTTTTCACATTCACCCATCTATTGTATAGTGCCTTTCATACCTTCCTATTACACAGTGTCTTTTATATTTCCATTATATAGTGTCCCTTACATCTATCTATCTATTATATAGTGCCTTTCATATATATCAATCTATCTATCTATTATATAGTGCCTTTCATATCTATCTATCTATCTATCTATCTATCTATTCTACTTACACATACATACTTACAAATGATCTAAACTGCATTTCAGAAAATAAAGGTGCTAAAGGAAATGACGTCATACATACAGCATTTTGCGGTCCAAAAAAGAAACATCCACGTGAAGTTTCCAGAAAGAATCTTTATCAATTTAGATCCCTAACAGGCTCTATAAATAACCTGGAACAGATGATAGCAAATTTGTGAAAGACCGCAGGGTTTTTCTTGTTACACACACTACAGGCTAAGTTCAGATTTTCTTGATCAATACATTAGCCTCTTTCTTGATAGCCTGTACTATACATTATGTATTTCTGTTTTTTCCACATATGAGGAGCTTTTTCAAATAAGACGACAGTAGAGGGTCGATCATCCTAACCCCGCCCATGTCCGCCGCCGCCCAATCCCGTGCCCCACAACTAGAGGTAGTTGTTTTAAAGCCCAAACGACCCTTTCTTTCCAGAGTGAAATAGTTCTTTGTCATTCCAGAGCCACACAACCCAGAAAGTGCTATTTTAAAACCGTTATTTTAAGAGTGTTGGCCAGACCAGCTATGCTCACTCCCGAACAACATTCAAAATTAAGCAGACGTGGATGTCAAGTTTTAAGAAAACAGGACAGATAAGAACATAGCTGAGGAAACGGAGGAAAAACGTGGGGTACTGAGGAAGTGAAGTATCCGCCCCAGTTTAGGATGCACATGCTGGTAGTTCGGTAATGCGAATATTAAAGGGAGTTGTTTATACACCCTCAATGAAGCACCTCTTAAAAGAAAAAAAATTCATTCGGCTTAACAAACACATAAGCAAGACCTGCAGACGTTGTAGCCCGACAAGACATTTTTTAATCCTCACAAGTTTTGTCACCTGAACAAGAACACAATTTTCACCCATCTATACTGTTTCTGTGATTCAAAAGAAAGATAACACAACCATGGCAACCAACGGAAAAAGAAGCCCAATTAATGGCAGGAAGCGGACACTGATTAAGGAAACACTTGGAGCGAAAAGTCGCATCCGCTTTCATCTCCTAGCACCCCGTTTGGAATGCTCGCTCTAACACTAGTTTAAATCGGAAATATGTGTTACAATTCAGAATTCTTCGTAATCAAACTAACAATGCTATTGCATCCTTGGATGAAACAGGGCACGTTTTTGTTAAAAATTATATTAAAGAAAATAATATTAATATAGTATAACATGGAATAAGGTCGTGTCTATCTATTTCTAAATGCTATATATAGTACAGTATATAGTATTATATAGTATAGTGTAGTACTATACATATGTACTTAACACACAGTAAATATATATACATACACATATCTATCTATCTGACTAAAATTATTAAGCAAATTTGCTATTACAGCACACTTATCTTGTTGCTAATTGCTATTATAATACAGTAATTAAGTAATGCATTAATTTTCATTTCAATTGATTGATTTCCTCAGTGCTCAAACGCTGATGAGTCCAAACCGGTGAGGTCCCTTATTCTGTACGTTGTAGTCTGATTTAAAGGTGGGCCTGGAGTCCCGCCCAGGTTTGGTTCCTGCCTGCCCACCCCAGGCACATGCGGCTGATACGTGGTGTGGATCTAGAAATAAATAGATATACACTACTGCCACCTTGAGGACAAAGCGTGAATTAAGCTCTAGTAAATTACACACGTACTGTGTGTACTTGTAAACATACGTTTTGATTATTTAATGTGATTTTTATATATATTTTTGGTGCAAAATTCAAAAATGAAAACCATTTTCCTCCACAATGTAACTTTTTTCACAAGCAACATTTTTTTTTAATGCTCAGTTATAGTTTTTAAAATTGTTTTGTACTATAACTAATTAAATAGTAATATTTTATTTTAATGATATTAAAGAAATATGACTCTAATGTTTTATTAGGAGTTCTTACAGTCACCAGAAACACTGAAATTTCCAGTATTTACTATTACTATTACAGAATATAGAATTTACTATATTACTAATCAAGAAATAACTTCCACTGTAATACCCTATTTATAAGAAGTAATGCGCACAGACATTAGGCAGATAGACAAAAGCAAACCATAATCAGTGCTGTACATATATATAAAACAGAGTGAAAAGACACTACCAGTTAATTTTAAAAAAATAATAATAATTAAATGATGCTGCCATACCAACAACAACAACAACAACTACTACTACTAATAATAATAATAATAATAATAATTATAATAATAATAATGACTTTTAAATACTAGAACCCAGAACTCGTGCTTATTTGGACATCTGACTGGTAGTGTTTAGTTCCAGATAGCTATTTTATAGAAAAAAACGTTAGCTTTTGCATACATTGAGTGAAAATGCACACTAAGCCTACTCTGAAAGTGAAATAAATTTCTAGAATGAAATGACTTATTATATTTAGATGAAAGTAAAATAAAATTATTAGCAAATGTATTTATATTTGTAAAAGGGATGACCAAAATTCAATTCTCCTTCCCCCATGAAAAGAGAACGCTGCACAAGAGGCAATGGCTTGATGAAGGAGGGGAGCAATTTAAGTAGTCAGCTGAATTACATGGGGGGCCTGAAGGTGAAAGTCCTCTTGGCGGTTTTTCCTTTCAATGGGCTGAAACACTGCCAGGAGTCAAAAGGGCGACCGCAAGGTCAGGGTCTCGGATGTGTTAGGTGCCTCATTCATGCCGAACACTGTGATGATGATGATAACAATGAAGGATACAGATATGTTAATAATGCATATGTGGCATGTTTTGCATGCTCAAAGCATTAATGTTCTTATTACTATAGGTTTATATTCTCATTCATGTCATGTGTACAGAGTCCAGTGAAATTGTTACTTGTGTGTGCTAATCAACATGCAACATGGTGCCATTCTTCAGTGCCATGATGAACGAGTACAACTGCCTTACCTCCAAACTTCTGTCTTATTCAAATGAAAAATCTCAGAATGTTTGACCAGTGCAGATCTCAAAACCAGTTAGATTCGTTAAATCACATGACTACACTCTGCATAAAATGCATTTTTCAGTGTAGAGTAATAAATCATATGTACTAGAGCTGCAAACTGTTCAAGTATTTATAACCAAGATGTTAGGCAGACAAACCATTACTAGCAGACACCGGCCAGTCATTGTCTAACCTGCTTAGTCCTGAACAGGGGGACCGGGGGTCAGCTGAAGCCTCTCCCAGCTAGTATAGGGCACAGGGCAGGAACAAACACTGGGCAGGGCGCCAGTTCATCACAGGGCAAAAACACACACACACACACACATATACACGCCAGTTTAGTATCACCAGCCCACCTAACCAGCAAGTCTTTGGACTGTCGGGGGAAACCCGGAGCACATGGAGAAAACTCACACAGACACAGGGAGAACATGTAAACTCCACAACGGGAGGACCAGGGACACAGACCATAAAGAAGATGGAAAGGAGCCTAACTGGGATCAAAGACAGAAAATAAAAATTCACTACAGCAGATAAAACTTGAATCTACAAAGCAGGTGACCAGGCAGGGACCGTCAACTCTGAACATGTCCGAGACAAACAGGCTTTACTTCACACTATACCTTCCATAATGCAAACAGTACAAGACAGACAGACAGACAGACAGACAGATAGATAGACAGATAGATAGATAGATAGATAGATAGATAGATAGATAGATAGATAGATAGATAGATAGATAGATAGATATGTACGGCTCTATATAATACAATATTCTGTCATCGTTTAACTTAGTTGGAATCACCATTAATTTTACTGAATCAGCCCGCAATCTAGGAGTTATCTTTGATTCTAGGAGTTATCTTTGAGCATGTCATTTAAAGCACATATTACAAAGTTGTCCAAATCATGTTTCTTCCATCTTAAAAATGTTAGGAAATTAAGGCGCTTTCTAAATAAACAGGATTCTGAGAAATTAATTCATGCATTTATCTCTAGTAGGATTGACTACTGCAATGCGGTGTTCACTGGCTGTTCAAACTGTTCTTTATTCAGCCTCCAGTTGATCCAAAAATGCTGCTGCAAGAATTATTACAAGAACAAGAAAATACGAACACATAACTCCAGTTCTTAAATCCTTACACTGGCTCTCAGTTAAGTTTAGGGCAGATTTCAAAATCCTCCTTTTAACATATAAAGCCTTAAATGGCCAAGGTCCGGCTTACTTGTCTGAGCTTATCATGACTTACAAACCAGATCGCACATTAAGATCTCAAGATGCCGGTCTGCTTAGGATTCCAAGAATTAATAAAATAACAGTGGTCGGTCGAGCTTTTAGTTACAGGGCCCCCAAACTGTGGAATGATCTGCCTGCTTCTATAAGAGATGCCCCTTCAGTCTCAGCCTTTAAATCCCGGCTGAAGACTCACTACTTCAGTTTAGCATACCCTGACTAGAGCTGCTGATTAACTGTACAGACTGCATCTCTGTTGTTAGTCATTAGCACTAAAACATAAGTAACATGATAATTATAATTTGTTACCCTCACCGATTCTGTTTCTGTTCTTGGTACTCAAATGTGGCAATTGGTGCCACGGCCCACCTGCCAAGTTGTTTTGCCTGCCTATGGTAAAGTTATCCCTGATGAAGGATCGCTGGAATCATGGGAAAGAGGGGTCCTTTCTTTGGATTGGCTGGCCCAGCACTATTTCAGCTGTGGAATGGCCAAATGGGGGAGGCAGCTTGATGGATGAGGTCTCCAGGACTCTAAACAAATCCAAATCATATTATGTGATATCATATACTGTTAAATTCTGCTACATACTTCTAAAATTTTTATTTGTATACTGTATTGAGGATTTGTTCTGTTCTGTGTACTGTATTGTACTGACCCCCTTCTTTTGACACCCACTGCACGCCCAACCTACCTGGAAAGGGGTCTCTCATTGAACTGCCTTTCCCGAAGTTTCTTCCATTTTTTCCCTACTGGGTTTTTTTTTGGGAGTTTTTCCTTGTCGTCTTAGAGAGTCAAGGCTGGGGGGCTGTCAAGAGGCAGGGCCTGTTAAAGCCCATTGCGGCACTCCTGGTGTGATTTTGGGCTATACAAAAATAAATTGTATTGTATAGATAGATAGCCAGCCAGCACAGGGCGAGACTGGTACAAACCCCAGGCAGGGCGCCAGTCCACTGCAGGGCACACACGTGGGACAATTTAGAATCGCCAATGCACTTAACCTGCATGGAAATCGGAGCACCCGGAGGAAACCCACGCAGACACGGGGAGAACATGCAAACTCCACACAGGGAGGACCTGGGAAGTGAACCCAGGTCTCCTAACTGTGAGGCAGAACAGCTACCACTGTGCCACCCAATAGATAGGAAAGGCACTATATAATAGATCTTCAAGAGTCACACAGTCCCTAAAACGAAGCCATCACACTGATAGCCTTGTGGTTTTACAGTTTTTCCCTGTCATAACCAGGGCCCACTCCCTACTGTCTCATCCCAATATATACACAAATGGAAGAACTGTCATATTACTGCAGATGATATTTGAATTATTTTACACTGTAAGCTCATTTTTGCTTTGCCGCCTCCTTCTCAGCGCCCACAAGAAATCTGTGACACTTTATTCCTACTAGTAACAGCAGTAATTTAGAAATGAAAATTATTATTGATATAATAAGTGGCCTCAGTGATGTACGCAGATCTTTTGGTGGGCAGTGACTCAGTAGAGGAGAAGGGGCACTTGATGCAACAAGAATGGACACCCAAATTTTTGCCCACTATTTCTAAGGCAAACAGATCCAATGAAATGTTAAGGCATAGAGCAGTAAAATCCAGTAAATCCAAAAACAGAAAAACACACACAAATCACAAAAACAAGAATCCAGATCAAAAGGTGCAATGTTCAAGCTGCTAATTCTTCCAGTAACTTTGGCTTCAAGGCTGCGGGTGCCAGTACAGTTCCCCAATGTACAGTGAGGTGGCCCTGCCTCCTTAGGCTCCACATACAGTATAAGAAGCAGAGCAAGAAGCAAATTAAATTAATACATAAAACTTTAACATGGTACAAAACTGAAAAAAGAAACAAATGACACCATATTAAACAAATACCATACAGACAGAAGAAAACCAAAAGCAAAATGAATATATTAGTTTAAGAAATAATACAGTTGACTCTCCAGATTCACAAATTAGACATTCACAGTTTCAGTTATTAGTGAGTTGGCCGTCAACATCGAAATGGGATTTTTTTTGGAGTTTCCAAAACATCACAGAAATTTGCAGATGATGCATAAGCCAAAAATATATGTTTATAAAAATGATTTGTATTATATTAAATCATATAATATGTAAATATTAGCATTATTTAATATTTGTTAGTGTAACTGCATATTACATATATCTTTAATATTAAAATAATTTATGGGTAAAACTGTGGGATCTACGCATCTTTGTCTCTACAACCAGCCCAATGTCAACCTCTTCTCCTCCTACGCCGCACACCTTAGATGTTGAGGATGACCCAGTTGATGACCCCAGAAGATCTACTTCCAGTAATTCTGTAAATGATCATCATGTCGTACAGTTACGAATCATTATTAGTTGTACGTTTTCTGTTTGTGTGTACAAATGCCAATATTGTATAGCAAGAAGTGTGTGACAGAAGTATTTCGTTGTAAGATGATGGTCAATTTCATCCTTATCATCCTAAGCATTCTTCAACCCCCATCAAAAGCATGGAAGTGTGAAAATTTCGATGGAAATTGATCATTCGTCTATACTCACTTTGGTGAGTGTTACAGTAACTAAGATTAAGGATATGACTATAGATATTTAATTATGGTATATACAGTCATATGAAAAAGTTTGGGAACCCAACTTAATTCTTTGGATTTTTGTTTAGCATTGGCTGAGCTTTCACAGTAGCAAATTCCTTTTAATATATGACATGCCTTATGGAAACAGTAGTATTTCAGCAGTGACATTAAGTTTATTGGATTAACAGAAAATATGCAATATGCATCATAACAAAATTAGACAGGTGCATAAATTTGGGCACCCCAACAGAGATATGACATCAATACTTAATTGAGCCTCCTTTTGTAAATATAACAGACACTTCTAAACGCTGTCCTCCTATAGCCTTTGATGAGTGTCTGGATTCTGAATGGAGGTATTTTTGACCATTCTTCCATACAAAATCTCTCCAGTCCAATTTGATGGCTGTAAAGTATGGACAGCCTGCTTCAATTCATCCCATTGATTTTCAATGATATTCAAGTCAGGGGACTGTGACGGCCATTCCAAAACATTGTACTTCGCCTCAGCATGAACGCCTTTGTAGATTTCAAACTGTGTTTTGGGTCATTGTCTTGTTGGAATATCCAACCCCAGCGTAACTTCAACTTTGTGACTGATGCTTGAACATTATCCTGAAGAATTTGTTGATATTGGGTTGAATTCATCCGACCCTCAACTTTAACAAGGGCCCCAGTCCCTGAACTAGCCACACAGCCCCACAGCATGATGGAACCTCCACCAAATTTGACAGGAGGTAGCAGGTGTTTTTCTTGGAATGCGGTGTTCTTCTTCCGCCATGCAAAGCGCTTTTTGTTATGACCAAATAACTCAATTTTTGTCTCATTAGTCCAAAGCACTTTGTTCCAAAATGAATCTGGCTTGTCTAAATGAGCATGTGCATACAGCAAGCGACTCTGTTTGTGGCGTGAGTGCAGAAAGGGCTTCTTTCTCATCTCCCTGCCATACAGATGTTCTTTGTGCAAATTGCGCTGAATTGTAGAACGATGTACAGATACACCATCTGCAGCGAGATGTTCTTGCAGGTCTTTGGAGGTGATCTGTGGGTTGTCTGTATCCATTCTCACAATCCTGTGCATATGCCGCTCCTGTATTTTTCTTGCCCTGCCAGACCTGCTGGGTTGGTTTAACCGCAACTGTGCCTGTGGCCTTCCATTTCCTGATTCCATTCCTTCCAGTTGAAACTGACAGTTTAAACCTCTGAGATGGCTTTTTGTAGCCTTCCCCTAAACCATGAGACTGAACAATCTTTGTTTTCAGATCTTTTGAGAGTTGCTTTGAGGATCCCATGCTGTCTGTCACTTTTCAGAGGAGAGTGAAAGTGAAGCACAACTTGCAGTTGACCACCTTAAATACCTTTTCTCATGACTGGACACCCCTGTCTGTGAAGTTCAAGGCTTGACGAGTTAATCCAACCGATTTGGTGTTGCAAGTAATCAGCATTGAGCAGTGACAGGCATTCAAATCAGCAAAATTACAAGGGGACCCACATTTTTGCACAGCCAGTTTTTCACATTTGATTTAATTTCATACAACTAAATACTGCTTCACTAAAAATCTTTGTTCGGAAAACACCCCAGTACTCAGATGTTCCTAGGAAATGAAAGACATGCCACTGTTATCTGTTTTGTTGAAAGGAGAGTCAATTGTTATTCAGGCTGAGAGGGGTTCCCAAACTTTTTCATATGACAGTATTTAGGATTAAGGTTACCGTATTAGATGTTGTGAATGTTCTTTACAGTGCAATTAATCGAAACTGTGGGAATGAGCTTACTCAATTTGTTTTAACTCTTTCAGGGCTGATATTGACTTTTGTCAAAAGGAGGAGTTGACGATGGTAATCAACTGTAAACGGTGACAAAACCAACCGTTACGTTTTAGTTGGACTCTCGTTGCTAGAGGGAAAGTTAGCTTTATTGGTTTGACCGAGATTTGCAGTGGCGTAAACAAAGTCAATAATTGCACTGACATCTGGCGAGACACCAAAGCGGATGTGTAAAGCAAAATAATCAGTGGACGACGTTTTGCCTATTATCTCTGAACTGGAGTATGACTTGTCAGACTCCGATTTTCATACAAGTGATCGAAAACGAATGTGAGGTTTCCTGCTTCAGCTGATTGGTCCCCGGCTAATCGTGGTACTGACAATGTTTGCCAAGGAGGACTGCCACTTAACAATGATAAGAGGTAGAAACCAGATTACAATACACTGCAACTGTGACCGCTGCTGCTGCCTCAGCCACACAAAGACAGCCTGGCAGCAAGCCTGACACACATTCTTGGCAAACTGGCAGCCACAGCAACCTATGTTTTATGTTGATTTCTATGTGAAACCATTGCTTTTCAGAAACTATGTTTTCTGGAGAAAATATTCAGCCCTCAAAAAGCTAAACAGCCCTGCTTACCTAAACTTATGGTATGTTTGTTTAGTACAATAAATTAAGACAGTGGTAAGGAGTTTACATGAATGAAAATATTTACTACGCTAAAATGCTTTTCTTAACAAAAGCTTCAGGTAAACAGAAAAATGCACAGTAGGAGCTGCCATGAGCAATAAGGTAATCCATAGAAACAAGTCACAAAGACACGAATCCAGAAGAGAGGCTGATAAACAGAGCAGGGGGTCAAAATCCAGTAATTCTTCCAAAAAAAAGGCACAATAATAGTAAACACCAGGATTCACCAAAGCTATCAAGCACATTTAACAATGAACCGCAAGGGACTGCTTGGTTTCTCAGACGTAATAGGGTTGACTGTGATAGGCTGTGACAGTGTGGGTCAGCTCTACGCTAACGGTTCCCTTGAACCCATCACTACCGATAATGTTTCAGAGGGACGCACATTGCAAAGGGTCAGTGCAATAGTGCAGAAGTGGTTTTATTAAAATAAACAAACCAAAGAGTGTTCAAAAAGTGCAGTGCTACAAATCCATTAAATAAATAAATTACTCCTACAAATACAGTGTACGTGTAGAAATTAAAACCAATCCAATAAAATAAGCCATTAAAATGAGGTTAAAACAAACAGTGCAGGAAGTTATCCTTAAAAACATGAGTCCCGTTTCCATCCCTTAAAACGGCCGTCTCCTCAGCTGATCCTGATGGGACCTTGCAGTCGAGGAGGCAGCTATCCAGCAGGTGCTACCATCCTTCTGCAGGTCAGGGTCCCTGACACTCCATTGCTATAACAGGCCACCCCAATCCAAGACTCAAGTCTTGGGTCACCAAAGACCATGGTGCTCATAATGGGGTTCCCAGTCTGAGCCTCACCGACTCCCACGGCGAGCCACCTAAACTACCTGGTCACGTCAGCTCCCTGAGTCGCTCAGCTGGAGTGATCCTCCACAGCAGCCCTTGAGCGGTGGCCAGCCGCTCCATTGAGGGGCTCTCCTTACAGCTACCTGCCTCCTGGTTCGCTCTCTCTCCCCTCTGCCTACCTTTGTTTGTTTGTTTGTTTGTTCGTTTGTCTAACCTTCACTCTGTTCTCGTCTATCCCCTTTCTGATACTGCGCTCCCCTTTAATAGGCTGGGGAAGCGGTTGCTTGTGTGAAACGCCTGAATGCCGGGCTGATAATGTGACAATCAGACCACCTGCACGTGCCAGCAAGGCAACCCACGGGCGAAACATTCATCTCGACCCGACCCAGAGATGATCTGTCATCTCAGCAGATCGTTCACACCTACTCCAACCCCCAGCGTGACTGCGTCTATTATTTATTTATTTATTTATTCAATACTTGCCAACCAGCCGTGGACCTCACTTTACCACATGGGCTGGTGGACCAACTTAGGAATGACCAACAAAATAAAAGGAATGTAACAGAACACTCACTTTCACATAGCTACATAATTGCATGAAAATGAAATACTATATTACGAATGTAAAAAAACTTATAAACGTATAAAAATGCTTTACATTAAACAAAAAAGACACACATATGAAGCACAAACAGAAAATACAGAAGATGAACTGGTAGACATATAACAAAGGACTAGCAAAATATCCGCGCTTCGCAGCGGCGAAGTACTGCCTTAATATTTTAATTAAGAAGAAAATTAAACCTTTTTAAACTGAGGGAAAATATACCAATAATTATTTGTTAAGGATCTCTTTGTATACCACGTTGTGAGTTCGGCCCTCCGGTTGTAATATGACCAAGCTGTGCGCTGAGCTTACTCTTGAGCATGCAACGTACAGTTGGCCATGTGAACAGTAATCTTGTCTCAGATCTCACAGCTTGGATTGCTGCTGTCATAATCGGTTTGAGTTTCATGGTTTGTTTCAATTACGACAGTATTTGTAGGACTTGTGTTGAAGTGACATTCGGCATCTGTCAAGCGCTGTAAGTATACAACCGGTTTCATCAATAACTTCACATCCAGCTTTTGAGAGTTTAAACATTCATAAACATCAAAGTGTCCACTACTGAAATCGTCACCTGTCAATCTAAGATGTTTAAGAGGCATTGGCGGTTGTCGAAAGGTGTAAAATATTTGGCCATTTCGGTACACTTGAAGCGACAACCGAACAATTCAGCGGCAGCCATCAACTCACATGCAGAACCATAGGTGAAGGGCTTAAGCATTTCACTCTTATAGTGCTCCTGTGTAGTATAATTATCTCCTGTACC
>JANRMT010062857.1:29224812-29258053 GCA_026402145.1 Polypterus bichir lapradei | reverse complement strand
ATGCCTGCCTAAATAAGTCACCCTCGCTTCGCTCTTACTTTTTTACCGTTCATTTAATCATGGCTAGTGGCGGAAAAATTATAAAATGGAAGGAGGATTACACTGAGTATGGCTTTACCAAAACAATTATTGATGGCGAATCGATTATTCATAAAGCTTGAATTGGTGATCTGTTTTTGTGTGTTAACCTCATATTTTTTCATACTTCTTCTCAAACCAAGGTGGTGCGAGGCTAAAATGAATTGGGATGCGCTGATCAATGTAATCGGTGTACCAGGAAATCATGCATTGACAAAAGTTCCCCTTTGATTGTAATGCAAAGTGTGATTAAATGCATTATTTTTTAACGCGTTATGGAGCACATGCATCGAAGCTTCTCAGCTGTGCTTGTGCTAAGAAAATTAAACATTTTAAAAATAACGTAACACGATTGTCAATTTAACCTTTTGTAAGTAGTGCCTGGAGGATTCAGTGTGGAGAAAGTCTAGAGACAGAGTGTGTATTAACTTGTGGATTTCTCTGTATTTGGTGGCAGTGTGACGAAGTTGCTTCGGAAGACGGCGTTAGCCGCGGAGCTCAGCTCAGAGCGAAATGAGGTAAATGGGAGGGGAGATGATGACGTGACTCCCCCACCCGCCTTAACTGTCAATCCCCCACAAACACAGTCTCTCGGAATTTGCATAAGCACACCCCTTCACCTGCAATTTTAACTTAGTTACAAAGTGATCAAAACTCTCGTTTATATCCTGCGTCCTCTCATTAAACTTGTATCCCGCATTACCCGTGGGCACGAAAAGCACCAGCGGCAGCCTGTCTATTAAGTTAATTTAAAGTTTAGGTTTATACCTCGCTTTGTTTCCGAAGTAGCTGTACTGATGAATATGGTAGTATGTCACTCGCTCGCTTCTTAATGTTTCGCTGCCTTCTCAATTATATAATGCATGTTTTGTTCAGCGTATTTTGGAGCTCTGCCTGGTTTTCTACATAGTGCGTTGACAGTCAGTTCACGTGATTACGTGGGCGGCGTAATGATGTCACACGAAACTCCGCCCCCACGGCGGTCAAGCTCAACTCCATTACAGTAAATGGAGAAAAATACCTTCCAGTTATGACCATTACGCATAGAATTTCGAAATGAAACCTGCCCAACTTTTGTAAGGAAGCTGTAAGGAATAAGCCTGCCAAATTTCAGCCTTCTACCTACACGGGAAGTTGGAGAATTAGTGATGAGTCAGTCAGTGAGTGAGTGAGTGAGTGAGTGAGTGAGTGAGGGCTTTGCCGTTTATTAGTATAGATAAATGAGATAGCAGCATGTGATGATGGGAAGGATCACCTACAGAATGAGGATGAATTATACAGTCTTATTGCCACAGGTAGAAAGGATTTCCTGTGGCGTTCGGTTCTGTACTTGGAGACAATGAGTCTTTTGCTGTGTGTGCTCCGATGACCCATCAAGGAGGCATGCATGGGGTGAGAGGGGTTGTCCATGATACCGAGAAGCTTTTTCAGCATTCTCCTCTCAGACACCTCCGCCAGGTTCTCCAGTCTGACACCCAGGACAGAACCAGCCTTTTTAATCAGTTTGTTCAGCCTGTTGGCCTCAGCTGTCTTCAGCCCACTGCCCCAGCACACAGCTGCAAAAAACACCACACTCTCTACCACAGAGTGATAGAACATAGTCAGCATTTTCCTACAGACATTGAAAGACCTGAGCCTCCTCATTAGGTAAAGTCGGCTCTGCCCTTTCTTGAAAACCGTGTTGGTGTTCTTGGACCAGTCCAGTTTACAGTCAATGTGTACCCCCAGGTACCTGTAGTCCTCAACCACCTCAACATCAGTTCCTCTGATGGTGACAGGGGTGGGAAAAGGAGCCTGTTTCCTAAAGTCCACAACCAGTTCCTTTGTCTTTGTGATGTTTATCTGTAAAAAAATTAGCTCACACCACTCCACAAAGCTGTCCACCACCCTCCTGTATTCATCCTCCTGTCCTTCCCTGATACAGGCCACAATGGCAGAGTCATCAGAGAATTTCTGCAGATGACATGACTGAGACCTGTACCTGAAGTCAGACATGTAGAGGGTGAAGAGGAAGGGTGACAGGAAAGTTCCCTGCGGCGCCCCCGTGCTGCTCAGGATGCTATCAGAGCAGCAGCTCTTCAGCCGGACATGCTGTGGTCGATTGGTTAAATAGTCCATAATCCAGGCTACCAATGGGGCGTCCACCTGCATTTCCGTGAGCTTATTCCCCAGCAGTGATGGTCTGATTGTGTTAAAAGCACTGGAGAAGTCAAAAAACATGACCCTCACAGTGTTCCCAGCAATGTCCAAATGAGAATAAGCCTGGTTCAGCAGATAGATGATGGCGTCCTCCACGCCGATACGGGGCCGATAAGCAAACTGTAGGGGGTCCAGCCAAGGTTCTACCAGCAGATGCATATGTTTCAGGAGAAGTTTCTCCAGCACCTTCATGACGTGTGAAGTCAGAGCCACTGGGCTGTAGTCGCTGGGGGTCAACTGCAAAGCAGAGGACTTCCAGCTCCTCGGGTTCCTACTGCACCATAACTTTTTAGTTCTGGGAGCAAATCCAGTAGTTCAACCTTCTCCTGAACTGTCTTAAGCTTTTTCTGGCACTTAGGTTCATTACCAGAAGCCTTAGAAGGTTCAGGGTGTTTGGGCAGCATCTAGCTTTAAGAAGAACAATACGAAAAACATGAGAACGCTCAGCAAAACACTTGAGATAGCTACACATGGTAAACTGTTATGATACGGGAATGCTGGGCTGCATCTGCCGGAGATGCATCACAGAGCAGCAGCCAATCAGCAGCACGGAGAAATGTATAACGCTCTCAGATTGGCTACTTTCACCATCCCAAGCTGTGTTTTCCTCTACAGTATTGCCATGAAAAAAGGGTTAAAAAAATTGCGGAGGATATTTGCAGTTTCTGCTAAAAATTATTAGTTAGGTTCTAAGGAAAAATCCTTGAACGACTGAGGCTGCAAACTCTGAAACGTGACTTTGCGGGGGTCTACTGTATATTTCTGCTGTGGTTTATTCTCATAATTAATGTGTAACTGACTTCATTTGGCAGTGATCGAAATCCAGTGGAATGAATAGCCATGGACATCCAGGATCGTGAAGAATAGCTTGCTAATACAAAAGTAGAATAGGCAGGATTAATGCACAATATGTACACTGGCTGCTATCTTTTCCATTTTGAGCATCCAACATGCTTTTTCTATACTATACATTATATAATTATAACAATTGCATTATTCATTATACAATTACACAATTATGGTTCTGTTATTATATTATTACACAATAAATTAGCTTATGATTCATTAATTATTCTTTATTTTTACTCCTTTTTACATTAGTTACTGTTATTTCCATTCTACATAACGATAACATAGTCGAACCAAACATACAAACAGAGCAAAAAAGCAAGATATGAATTTTAAGAATATGAACTAATAAATTAATTATTTTCATCCATAAAGTACAACATAATATATAGGCGCTACTCTATAAATAAGGTATATACAGTACAAAATGATTACATTCTTTGAAATATAAAAGTTCAATAAATGCTAGAATTAAAATTCAATATAGAACCACAAAACCTTTAAAAACACTTTAATATCAATTTAAAAAATCTTATACAAATCCAAAGGAAAATCATAACTAATCGTACCTTTATACAAAAATAGAATGGGGCAGTAGCAATGTGCAATGCGTACATCGGCTGCTCTCTGTTCCTATGAAGGGCGTAATGATGATGACAGGAATGAAAGTTAGTCTCTTGCTTAAAACTTTGACTCATGTTATATATTGACCTAATGTCTGAAGAAATATTACAGCATTATTATTATTATTATTAGTAGGTGGCTTACCCCCTGCTCGCTTCACTCGCCAACCCCCCCGGCCTGCGCCATGCACCAGCCACTTTGCATCTCGGCTGCTCGCGTTGTGAAGAGGGAAGCTGAACGCACCCCAAGGAGTTGTGGTCGCTCCTCCGAAACCCCCTCTTAAATGGCGATACAATGGGAAACAAATACATTTTTTTTTTACCTCCTCTTTGCTCGATTAGCTACTGGCTTGCTGTTGCTGCTGCCATGCCGTGTGATCTGCATCTCGTGCGGCACTTCGAACATTTAAAAGCCTGTACAGCAGCTGTCTACTCTTTGTCTTTTATTTCCAGCCCCGGGCGTTGTCAAATCTCTTGGCAGAAAGTCTCGTCTCGCGGGAAGTGAGTTCTTGATATTTTAGTTTTAGTTTAGTTTACCTAAATTCTAAGGAAAAGGTCTAAATACTTGTGTCAATATGAGATTTCATTTTTAACAATACATTTCAAAAATTTCAAAAACCTTGTTTTCACTTTGTCATTGAGTGTTACATGTTGTGATAAAAAAATTAATTTAAATGATTTTATAATAAGACTGCAACATAGCAAAATATACCAAACGTGAATGAGTCTGAATACTTTTTGAAGGCACTGCATGAGGATCAGATTATCTGACGATTCTAAAATGCCCTAATTTTGGTGTGTTCGTGAAGGGCTCCTTTGATACACAGAAGTGTTTTCATTTTTTCGACATTTACTTTTGCCAAATTATTTTCCCCAAGTCGCTCTTGCATGGATTTTGCAATGTTCTTCATGTGTCTGTGTGGGTTTCCATTGGGTACTCCATTTTCTTCCCACAGTCCAAACACGTTTGGGTTAGGTGGATTGGCACTGCTAAATTGGTACTAGTGTGTGCGGTGTGTGTGTGAAGGTGTTCCTCTGTAAATGAACTGGTGCTGTGTCCGGAGGGATGGATCCTGCCTTGTGTCCTGTGCTAGCTGGGTTAGGCCCCAACCCTCCCCAAAGGACCCTGCTCAAGGTTAGGTTAGAAAATGACATGACATGACAAATTATTTTCTAAAATAATTTGACTTAAAAAATAAATAATCTAAAAATTTTGTTGTGAATAAAAATTATTATTAGAGGAATATGTTTGTATCTTTTAAAATTCCAGGGAATGATGATGACTTTCAAGGGAAGTGAATACTTTTTGCAAGGCACTGAATTTTGCTACCCAGTGTCCATTGCAACCGGGATAGAATCCACCTTCCCGCAACCCTGAAAGTGATTTAGTGATTTTTAAATGTTATATCTTGTTGTAAAATATTGCAGTACTCTACTGTAATGGTTATTGTTCTGCCCCACATGTTGTTAGTTGTTACTGTTATTTGTTGAGCTGTGCTCCCCCTTCATCTTGTCATTTATTAACACACCTGGCATTCACGTCACACACTCACAGTGGTGTCATAAATTTCTATGAAACTCACGTAAAGCATGTAGGTTCCATAATAAACATTTGAATACAATACACCCCAAGTGTCTCACGTAGGCACCCCTTTATCTCTTGTTTCGGTCATGTCCAAAGCATATCTTTAAGGTATATAAACCCCTGGGTCTGGTTAGTTGTGGTATGCAGCAATGTGAACCTCTGTCTACGTTCTTCTCTTTGTCTTGATCCACTTGCCTTGTAAGTGTCTTTTAAAGCTTTATTGTTTAATGTATACTGCCTGCTACGTATTGCTTTGTAAATTAGGGTGGAGTGGTGGCTCTTAGGCTAAGGATCTGCGCTGGTATCCCGAAGGTTGCCAGTTCAAATCCCCGTCACTGCCAAAAGAGGTCCTACTCTGCTGGGTCCTTAACCTTCAATTGCTCCAGGGGTGCTGTACAATGTCTGACCCCAAGGGGTATGCGAAAACTAACAAATTCCTAATACAAGAAATTGTGTAAGGCAGAATAAATGAATAAAAAAATCATTATATATTGTCTTTGGTTCTGCACCTGTAAATGCCTGTATGTTTCTTTTGTATATATTTCAGTTTACAACGAGGTACGTCCAATAAAAGCCTTCAAGAAAGTTCACCCCTTGTCGTTTTTACGTGGATGTGCCGAGTTGTTTAAGCTCTCTGCGGCCACGTTGCACGGACAGCACAGAGTGAGGCAGAAAAGTTATGATTTCCTCATTAATAAAATATTCTTTTCTATGACTGACATGTTTTGAGATTTTTCAGCTAAGGAAGACCCAAGTTTTAACGTGTGGTAGTTTTACTTATTAATCATGAAGCCGGAGAGTGAAGATGCGTTGCATGTTGATTAGCACACGTGAGGAAGAATTTCACTGAACTCTGTACACGTGACGCTAAAGCCCCTACCAACTGATTGTCCTCCTGAGTTCATGTTTGTTTCACTTGGTGTCTGACCCCCTGCCCGTTAATTGTCTTTGCATTTTCTCTGTAGGTTACTTGGTGGCCATAACCTTCTGGTTGCTTCTGTTCAGTTTGTTTCAGATCACAACACAGCAAGAGCTAGAACAATTCAAAATGAAAAAAGAAAACAAATAAAAGGTTTATAGTGAGATAACAACTTTGTTTTTAAGTATCAAAACTGATTTCTGGTAAGCGTAATGCCCAATTGTCTGACCCCCGACTTTATTTTTTCTCAGTAGGTTATTTGCTGGCCATAACCTTCTGGTTGCTTCTGTTCAGTTTGTTTCAGATCACAACACAGCAAGAGCTTGAACAATTCAAAATGAAAAAAGAAAACAAATAAAAGGTTTATAGTGAGATAACAACTTCATTGTAAGTATCGAAACTGACTTTTGGTAAGCATATTGAGTTTAGGAGACTTCTTATCATGCCTCCTTCACCTTTTGTCTTGACCCTGACCCTATACAGCCATAACAGCAAGTAGTAGAAGAAACGTTTGGATCAACGTATTTCAATTTCAATTTCAATTCTTTATTGTCATGTGTACAAGTACAAGTATCATGTACAATGAAATGCTTGCTTGCCTGTGCCCCCGCAGACAGTGAACATAGACAAAAAAACACACAATAAATAAATGAATATGAATATAAATAAGTAAATAAATAAAACCAGAATCCTAGGAATACATAGAGACAGTGGCAGAAGTATATGTGCAGGTAGCAGTGGAGGTGACACAAGGTTACTGATTGTTAATGAGTCTGATTGCCGTTGGGTAGAAACTGTTCCTGTACTTGGAGGTGCACGTCCGTATGGACTTTAGTCTCTTCCCAGAGGGTGAAAAGTGACAGTGCAGGGTGGCTGGGGTCCCGCTTGAGACGGTTCACTTTCCTGAGACATTGTCTATTGTGGATGTCATGGATCGCAGGGAGCTTTGTGACCGTGATCTGCTGTGCCGTGTTCACCACACGCTGCAGAGCTCTGTAGTCCTGAACTGAACAGTTGCTGCACCAGGATGTATTCCACAATAAACCTGTAGAATCTGCACAAGGTTGTGGGGCCATCTGGGCCTTACTCAGTCTCCTGAGGAAGTAGAGGCGTTGTTGGGCTTTCTTGACTACTGCCGCAGTGTTACTTGACCATTTAAGGTCATCAGTGAAGGTGACTCCGAGGAACCTAAAGCTGCTGAACTGCTCTACAGCCTCACCTCTGATGTAGATAGGGCTGTGCTCTGTTGCCTGTTTGTGGAAATCCACAATCATCTTCTTAGTTTTGCTAACGTTGAGAGTGAGGTTGTTGTCCTGACACCATTCTGACAGGAGTCTGACCTCCTCCCTGTAGGTCATCTCATCGTCCTCGCTGATCAGACCTATTACAGTGGTATCGTCAGCAAACTTGAGGATGTTGTTAAAGCTACACTTAGCTACGCAGTCATGGGTCTAGAGAGAGTAAAGCAGGGGGCTCAGCACGCTGCCCTGTGGGGTGCCAGTGTTGATGGTGATGATGAAGGAGGTTTTTCCATCAATATGCACTTGCTGAGGACTACTGGTGAGGAAGTCCAGTACCCAGTTGCACAGTGAAGAGCTAAGCCCCAGATCCAGGAGTTTAGCGATGAGCTGGGATGGAATGACGATGTTAAATGTGGAGCTGTAGTCCACAAACAGTAGACTGGCATAACAGTACTTGTTCTCCAGATGAGACAAGGTGGTGTGAAGTGTTATGGAGATGGCATCCTCAGTGGACCTGTTGCAACGGTAGGCAAACTGGAGGGGGTCCAGACTGTCAGGGATGATGTCCTTGATGTGTTCTAACACCAGTCTCTCAAATCACTTCATGGCTATGAGAGTAAGTGCTACTGGAGTAAGTGCATTTGTTATATAGTAAACGTATTTGTTATATAGTAAACTTCTCTTTAGATAGACCTTGACGTATAGTATTCCTTGAAGTTCTTGTGATCATCTAGTACAGCAATAACCTCAGTTAATAAAGAAGATGCATTCCAGGACATTAGTTCATTATAGGAAGCTTCATTATCGGAGATAAATTAGCAAATAATGAATACGCAAATGTATTTTTAACAACCTGAGCTGCATACTCTGCTGGGGTGGTGTGGGTTGGTGGCCTCAGACTCCGTGGGGCTCTGTGATGCTGCTGCTTTGGGCCGTGGCTAGATGGGCTGGGGCCTCCACGCCCCGGGTGGATTTTGGGAACGGAGGTGCCTATTGGGGCCAGTAGGGGAGCTGGCTCCCTGGAGGGCTCAGGCCCCTCAGCCATTCCTCCCCATCCTCAGACATTTCCCTCCTCCTGCTCCCTCACATCATCACACAATATGCACATAGGGCCTTGGGGTGTGGGTAAGTCAGGGGGTGCAGGTATGGATCCCATTTCCGCAGTCCTGTGGCAGCCTACCCCCCAATTTTATTTGCACATTAAACACTTCCACAAACAACATTTCACACAAATGCACACTCAGGGTCTTGGAAGTGAGCACACTCAACGGCATCCGGTGGGGGGAAATTCCAGCCTCACTCCGAGTGCTAGTGCCCACTTCCAATTTTAAACTGCACCTAGTCACGGAGGGTTTTGGGGGGGAAGTGGGGCTGTGTGTTGGCATCAGCTGGTGTAGGCCACATGATGCCAGCACTGCCCGCGCCCCCCCAACCACAAAATGCACCTTAGCAACACACGTTAACATTACATTGGAGCCGGCGGAGGGAGACTAGAGGTCTTATTACACCTCTGTTCTCGGTTAGCTGCCCGGGGCTGGAGGCTAGGAGTGGGAGCTGGCCGTCTGCCTGTGGTCTGGAGTGGTGGGTTGCTTTGCTCTGCGTTGGACGGGGGTGCCTGCTCATTATTACCCCAGCGGAACGGGGCTAACTCTGGCGTCCGGGAATGGTTGTGCCCTCGGTACGGCAGCACCGGGACCAGAGTTAGTAGGGTGTGTATGGAGAGTGTGAATGGGTGTCTGGCGTACATCCTTGTAAGTCTTGGGTTGTATGTGTATGTGAGAGCATGAGGGAGGGAGTGTGTGACTGTGTTTGTGTGTGACTGTATATGTCAGGTGGGGTTTTGGACTCCTCCCCTCTCCTGGGACATCTGGCAATGCTACAACATCTTCGCCTACCCTCCCCCTGCCACTTTTTTTTTTAAACATCTGTCTGGTCGCTCCCGGTGGCTGCCTGGTGGGATCTGGGTCCCTGGGCTCTGTTGGGTCCTTGGCGGGGTGGGTCGCCCTTGTGTCCCGGGCTGCTGGGTTTCGGGCCCGGCCGGCTCCGGGGTGAGCGGCTACGGGCGGGCCTGGGGGCTAGCCGTTGATGTCTCCCGGGACTCTGCAGGCTGCTGGTTGTGGCCCCCCGGGGTGTTCCTCTGCGCCTCTCGAGGGGGGGTTGGGGCTTCTCTGGTGACGGTCTCCCTGGGGTCTCCGCGCTCTGGGGTGACCACTGGATTTCTGGGCTTGGAACTCCCTCCATCTTCCGCACGTTTTTGGGGGCAGGTCTGTGGCCCTTAACACTCACTATTGGACGCTCCTATAGAGAAACCTTACACATACAAGCGTGCGTACACACACAGGTGCTCACATTGTGCTTTCATAGGTATGACTTGGACATCTTCAGCACATGACCTAAGGCTGTGGTTGGCCCTAAATGCCTTAGTAATAATTACTGTATGATTGTTAGCAAACATTTTTACTTTGATATATCTTCATGTAGCTGATGCATCAATGTTTTTGTCTTGTGGTTTTTTTTTTTTTTTCCCCTCTTTTTCTGCAGGTCTAGAAGCGGATTCTGGTTCATTTATTGTTTATTCTATACGAAAATCCCCCCTTTACCTCCATCTCCTCCTTTTCTCTCTTCTTTTTCTTTCATTTTTGTCTCCGTGTCCGGTTCGAATCTTAAAAACATCTGAAAATATTTCTAATAAAGTTTTGGTATCAGGCGTGACGTCAGCAGAAGCTGTAACGCTCCACCTGAGAGAAAAACTGTAAGGCTGGTCGCCAGCATTCAGACATCAATTCTGATTGCTTCACAGCCGAACAGGACACGGTTAAAAAAAAAAAAAAAAAACCTGAGCTGCATGCCGTCTCATTTATCTGTCACCCTGCCATTCCATGGCTCCTTCCATACAGCTCCACTGTTATGAACTGGTGAATTGACCTCCAAAGGTGGTTAAGTTCCATATTCTAGGTAGCTGTAAGAAGCTGATATTTTATTGTTGAAATTAAGCAAGCACTTAAATAAATTTAACTTTAACATTCCTTTCTAAGATTGGCTCTTATAAGTATTTTTATGGCCATTGAACAGTACGTCTACAGAATTTAATTTTGTTAATAAAAATTAGACAGTTAATACCTATGGTCTGTAGTTTTAAATATGAAAATCCACTTTAATTAAAGGACATAAGGCTTCTTCTATGTGTCTGTTTATGCAGGAGCTTACTGTAAAAATTTTTGAAGGGATAAAGGAAAAACAAAATCAGTTTCAAAATCAATCTATCAAGTAACATGAAATTGGTGAAATTGGTATCTCACTATTATATAAAAAATCTTGGGACAAGACTTTTTTCCGGCAACGTGATGTGATCTTTGGAAGAGAGGCAGAGAGACACTTTGGAAGAGAAGATCTTTTGAAGAGAGACACTTTCACATCCCGCGAGACAGGCACGTCACGTCATACTTACAACCTTTGGAAGCAAGTCCCGTGATACACATACAGAGCAGGCTAGAGATAATGGAAGAAGGAAAATTCGAAAGTCTCAAAAAAAATGAATGAAAAGATCACATTAGCACAAACAAACGGAAAATATTACTCGGCGAAATAACGGAAAAGTGAAAAGAGATCGCATAGTGTTTGAGGACAAAAGGATAGGAGCTGTACAGGCTTTTAATTGGTCAAAGCGCTGCCTGAAATGCCGATCACGCGGAACAAAAGCACAAGCAAGCCAGTAGCTGGAGGTTAAAAAAAACAATTCTTGTTTCCCAATGTATCACCGTTTACGAGAAGTTTATGAGGAGCGACCGCATCACTTTGATGTGCTTTCAGCCACACTCTTCACAACAGTGCGTGGCTCTGGCCACGTGAAGGGGTTGGTGAGTGAAGCGAGCAGGGGGTGAAGCACCCTAGTAGGCCTTAAAAAACCTGATTGAAGAATCCTTGTCTAGCACCCTTTAAGGTGTAGCCTAATCTTAAAAAGCTGGTCACCTAACGGTAGGCGCCATCACAGCAACCATAACAAAAAACAAATTAATGTATTGTATTGACAGAACAAAAAAACAATTGAAATATTTCAAGAAGCATTTTGAATGGCCCTGCCCGGAGTTTCTTCCTGCCTTGCGCCCTATGTTGGCTGGGATTGGCTCCAGCAGACCCCCGTGACCCTGTGTTAGGATATAGCGGGTTGGATAATGACTGACTCACTGATTTTGAATGGTTATGCCAAAAGAAAGAGGCTGGAATGAGCTTAATAACATCCGGTTGGGATGACAGGCACAGTTAACTCTATGAATTAGCAATAATCTACTATATAATAAACAAAGGTGGGTAGTAACAAGTTACATTTACTCTGTTACATTTACTTGAGTAACATTTAAAAAAAATTGTACTTCTAAGAGTAGTTTTACTGCACCATATTTTTACTTTTCAGTACATTTGTGAAGAAGAAACGCTACTCTTACTCCGCTACATTGGGCAACACTCAAATCATTACTTTTTTTCCATTAGATACGCTATATTTTTGCCAGAGAGAAGCCGCCAATGGATCTACTGCATGACTGTTTCACAATCAGACGTAGCAATAATAATCAGAAGACTCCGTTTCACCATTCGGACGTAGCAACGATAACCACATGGCTCAGTTTCACAAATCAGACGTAGCCATGCAGTCACATGACCACACACAAACTGTGGCGGCATAGGAGAGTGGCAGATCCCGCTACAATAAATAACCATGCTGTTCCTATTTCAAGGTGAATAAAGATGGCGTCACTAAAGTATTGAGACTCAGCTTCGTATTTTGGGGTGCAAGACGGGGACTCAAATGTCACAGCACACACGTGGTCACAATGCTGTAGTAAACAGTATACGGTCGTACGGATGTTGGCTATATGAGTGAGGCACGCTGACTGACGATTGCCAACAATCCCGCAGCGAGAGAGAGAAGAACCATCAGCTCAGTTGCAATCACGTGACGCCCAGCAGACAAAGCGTATACAGATACTCGTATTGCAAGATTTAACCAAACATGCACAGACACAGACAGTCAAGGTAAAGTGAGACTTCTTGTACGTGTACAAGCTGCCTTGTCCTAATGTTATTTTCTATCAGCTGTGCTATTTGGAGGGCAAGTGAATATGCAGTATTATACTGTCAGTGTACAGGATATCTTGTCACTGTAAGTAGTTTGCAGTGTTTAAACATACATGTTACCTACTGTAGGTATCGGCTTCAACAGCTTTGTTGTGAAAAACTGAGATTTGGAACTTTGTGTTATTTGTGCATCTTTATTTTGTAAAGATTTTATTTATTTTTACTAATTTTTTATTTTATTTGGAAATAACAGAATTCGCACATTATTTTATTTTTTTGTCCATCTTATTACAACATTTCTAAAAAATAAATCATTTATTATGATCAAACAGTTACTCAGTACTTGAGTAGTCTTTTCACCAAGTATTTTTTTCCTCTTACTTGAGTAATTTTTTGGATGACTACTTTTTACTTCTACTTGAGTAATATTATTTTGAAGTAACACTACTCTGACTTGAGTACAATTTTTGGCTACTCTACCCACCTCTGATAATAAAACTGTGTGTCCAGTTCCTCTGAGCTATCTGATTGGTCAGTTTGGCTTTTGTCTGGTTGGTCAGTTTGGCGTTGCAACGAATGAGGGACTGGGAGTGTGAGACACACGAGTAGGAGTAAAGGCTTATGAGGCATGCCAAGATGGGAAAGATAAAACCAGACAGGACGTGAGAAAGGGGCCTTGAAAATAATGACGGAGTTTGAGAAGCAGGCTTTATGGCAATGCACTTGAGAAGGGGAGCACCGGTGAGGAGAGGTTCACACCTGCTAATACACTGGGTAGCCACTGAAGATGGTGCCAGTGCCAAGTTATCTTGTGCCCTAGGCCAAGCTTATTAGTGTGCCAACTGACTGTTCGGTAGCTAACCCACTAATGATGTGCGCCCTAGGTGAATGCCTAATTTGCCTTAATGGTGGCTGACTGAAGGTACACATAGGCCAAGAGACTGCAAATATTTCTTAATTTTTCTATTACCTGTCGTTGACCGCTACCATGGCTAGTTTAATATAAACAGTCAAAACAGCAGCTTATTCTGTATGTTGAAGCAATGCCTATTCAGGTCTAACCTCAGTTTTGAGAATGACTGTCATCTCTTATACTGGGAGCAAGGATTATTCAAGTGTTAAAAGCTAAAGGCTTTATTTGCCTTCTCAAATATTTTTATTTATCCTTGTAAATGAATGCCTGCCACGTGTGAATGTCTTGTAGACTCCGGACTAGAAGTATTCATTAAAGGGGCGAAGTTATTCATGACTTTCCGAAGAAACACCATCAACCACCAAAAATATCTTTGAATGATCTTGACATTTGCTTTTTGCCTCGATGCCCAACAATTAGTGAGTCATGGCACCATTACAGAAATAGCGTATGGAAAATACAACAAATAAATAAGGGGAACAACAGAATTGAAATCCTTTCTTACAAAGACATACGAAAAACAAAGAAAACTAAGCTAAAATATGCTCAGTTAGAATAACTTGTGTTATGATTTGCCCTGTGTCAAGTTTTGTAGCCCACACACACAGTAGGATGTTATGTGTCTCCTTTTACATTCATGAAGATTTTTATTTTGTGATGCCATACCAGGGTTAGGTTTTACCTACAACACAAATGTCAAAATGGGAGGGAAACCATCAAAACCCCTGGCCATAGCAAAACTTACTTAAGGCAGGCAGTGTGGTGTAGTGGTTAAGGCTTTGGATCTCAAATTCTGTGGTTGTGGGTTCAAATCCCACTACTGACACCATATGACTATCAGCAAGTCACTTGACCTGCCTGTTCTCCAATTAGAAGGCCCAAAAAATATGAAGCTGGTTGTATTGTAAATGTTGTAAGTCACTTTGGGTAAAGGGGTCAGCCAAATAAATAAATGTAATGTATTGAATTACAATCTCTATATATACTAGCTCACTTTTGTTCGCCAACCCCCCCGCCGCCCTGTGCTATGTGCCAGCCACTTCAAGTCTCTGCCAATCGCTTATGTGGATTTCACCAAACAACAAATCTTTTAATTTTCGCGTACGCGCCTCTTCATTGGGATGAAACACTACTTTTCCGTGATGGCAATGATGAATTAGACGATTTACAAGTCTCCGACTTAAAGTTTAAATCCAAACAATATATTCGGTCTCTTTTCGCTGATCCGTTATTTCACTGAGTAATAATTTCTGTTTGCGCTAATGCGATCTTTACTATCATTTTTTTGAGTCTTTCAAATTTAAGTGCTGTCATTATCTCTAACCTGCTCTGCATGTGTATCGCACCAAAGTTTTTGAATTCTTTACGACGTTCTTCTTTATCATCTGCTCTTTGTCTTTTATTTCCGGCCCCTGGTGTGGTTTAATCTCTTGGCACAAAGTCTCGTCTCATGGGACATGAAAGTATCTCTCTGAAAAGGTCACGTCTCGTCCCAGGATTTTTTTTATTATAATAGAGAGATAAAATCCTCTGTCTGTCTGTCTGCATGTCTTTCTGCTTTTCGCGAGAGAACCCCTTAACAGATTTAGATCGGGTGTTTTCCTATAATTTGCTTGAACATTCTGGTTGATTTTGCGACTTCCCTCATTGCGCTAAGTATCATAGTTCGCTTGCTGGAGCGATTTATTCACACTAATCCGAGACAGAGGCTCCTTAAGGGAGGGGGAAGCGTGACATCAGGAGTGGGGAGCCGGGCAGGGCCCTCCTCACTCATGCGCCAGCCTCTGTTTGAGTCGCTGTACCTCTGGCCACGTGTTGGAGTGTACCTTGTATCCACTTAGCTAGCGATACCTGTTTTATTTATTGATTTTTAAAGTTTGTCCTGTTTCACTACTACGCGGGCGGAGCCATGGGGGACGGCTAGCCATTTATAAAGTTGTAAAGATATTCTAAAAGAGAAAAGAATAGAAATATTTCAAATTGTTAAAGTACAAACTACAAGAAAAGTAAACACAAAATGAAGTGAAAACCAGAATTGACCACAGCAAAATTATTTTAAAATCCGACAACAGAACCAAAGGTCAAAATACTAGCAAATAGAACTAAAAAACAGAATGGAGCACAAAAGAGAGAAGATGAAAATGCCTAGAAGGTTTAAAAGAAGAAGTACTGTTAACTCCTCCAGCCATGGTAATGTTCTGTGTGGTTACATCACTGGGTAATGCGATACCTGTGACTCCATGACAATCAAACATAATCGAGGTGTTGGCTGCTAAATTGGAGTTAAGTCATAGCAGGCAATCTGATGGATGGTCCCTGCAAGTTAGCTCATAAACCCTGCCTTTGGGGCTGTAGTAGCAAATATGAGATATCTGGGATAGAGTGGGCATCTGAAATAAGAATGAGAAAACAACGTGGCATCACAGAACAGAATATTTCACTTTCAGTTTGTTTTTTCTTATTATCCATATTTTGGATAAAATTGATTTTACCATGAAAATACTTAACATATGCAGAGCCACAACCATCTTTGAACCACTACCAAGTTTAAATGGAAACTACAACATTCGATTACAATGAATTGTGCAAGTTGTAAGTTGTTCGATGCACCTGAGTTACTGTGCAGCTGCCATTCGCAAAGAATGTTCTCTTCCATGCGTCAATTACAAGGCGGGCAGATCTGGGTGTGTGCCGAGGGGCCTGTGATGGCAATGGGCCTTTTCACCAAAAATGAAGTCGATGAAACAATCAAGTGTCCTCCAGTTGAAATAACCAATGGGGAGATGCTTGCTGGAATGCTAGAGTATCCATGAGTCCAAATGAGCAAGGGGGTCCCCCACCCACTAGGTGAGATTAGATGTTCAAATAATGAACACGCTCCTTAAAATGACCCGGTGTACATGTGCAGCATTGCTAAAAGTAAGATGAACTCTCTATTAAAGAGCTAAGTCACTCAGGGCCCTGTGAGGGTTCTTTACTCAAATTTGAGAAAATAAAATATTTATTGTGACTTTTGTTTAATAACAAAATATTGGTATTGTTTAATAATAAAATGCATTTGCTTAGTATATTAAAATACCATCCTCATTCTACATTAGGGTGAAGAACAAATTTAAACTTAAACTTAAATGGAAATAAGATCTTTAGGTTACCAGGATGTTTCGCGGGCAACACGGTGGTGTAGTGGTAGCGCTGCTGCCTCGCAGTTAGGAGACCTGGTTTCGCTTCCTGGGTCCTCCCTGCGTGGAGTTTGCATGTCCACCTCGTGTCTGTGTGGGTTTCCTCCCACAGTCCAAAGACATGCAGATTAGGTGAATTGGTGATCCTCAATTGTCCTTGGTTTGTGTGTGCCCTGCGGTGGGCTGGTACCCTGCCCTGGGTTTGTTTCCTGCCTTGTGCCCTGTGTTTGCTGGGATTGGCTCCAGCAGACCCCCATGACCCTGTAGTTAGGAAATAGCGGGTTGGATAATGGATTGATGTTTTGCTCTCTGCATAAGATTTTTGCTTTTTGATTATTGAACTGAAACCAAATCTTGCTCCTTCTGGTATAGACCTTATCTTGTTTTTTGATTATTCTTTTGTTTTTTTCCTTCTCTTCTGCTTTTTTGAGGTAGATTTTGATCTTGAAGGGAATTAATTGTGTAACTGAAGTGTCTCAAGTTACAACTCTCAGCTTCATTTGCAAAGTGACATTTTGGAAAGTAGAAATGAAAACGTTTTCACGTAAGGTAAGGTTGACGATGAACACGATAACAATAATCCTTATTTCGATAACACATTTTCCTACAAAGAATGTTTTCAATTTTTCCAACCACTAAGATTTCTGTTTTTTCCTTATTTAGCTTGAGAAAGTTACTACTTATCCATTTAGAAATTCAAGATGACTTGTAATTCTTGCTCATTATGACATTATGCAGTAACAATGCTTTGCATGTTGATCAGTAATGAAAAAAAGAGTTTACTCTCCTCTGTACATGTAACAAAAAATTGAACTTAAACTAAGTTCTGTATCATCAGTGCATGGACATAACATAAGCAGCTCCAATGGGCAAGCACAAACTCTAATAAGAGTATATTTTGATTTTTTGAAATGTTCTTATAATGTAATCTAATGTATTCAAGACAAATAACTACAGTGCTCACCACAAGGCAATTGGAAATGCAAAATAAAGTTAACACGTTAAACATGAGGTACGAGTCAAGTCATATCTCATTGAGCCTGCCAAGGTGTGATGTACGGTTTAACTTGTATTACAGTATACAGTCGTTATAGACGCAGCCAGCTTGCTGGTAAACTTTGCTGCCATGTCTCATTTAGCGCTATAGTTCTGCCATCTAGTGGACAGCCATAGAATTTTTCTTTTAGACGCAACAGTTTGTGGAACATTGTGCTGTAAAATAGGCACTCTGTCACAAAAATATATATATTTTATATATATACTAGCAGACCACGTGCGCTTCGCTGCAGTCGCTGTAGTTGGAATAATTATGTATCTATATGCGACTTATAGGGCTTCTTTATATACAACATTTTTGGTTTGTCCTCCTGGAGCTAAAATATATAAATTTTCTCTATGACTAATTCGTGAACATGCTACATAAAAAATAGAAATGGGAAAAACGGCAACACCGCCGGGAACAACAGTAAATGAGATAAAGTAAAAGTCTACTAAACACTAAATGAGATAAAGTAAAAAAGGGCAACAGCGCCGGGAACAACAGTAAAAAACACAGTAAATAAGATAAAGTAAAAGTCTACTAATCACTAAAGTACAAAAACGAAGTAGAAAGTAACAGTAAAACGCAACACCGCCGGGAACACTGGCACACCGCGTCTATTAAACACTAAGAAACACTAAGTAGAAACACTAAAGGAAAAAATACTATTCAGTAAGTACTGCGTCTAGTAAAGAGTAAATCAGTAAAGGAGAGAGGACTAAACACTAAGGAAAAAGAACGGCAAGACCGCGTCAGCTGCGGAGCTCAGCTCGGAGCGAAATGAAGTGAATGAAATGAGGTGAGTGGGAGGGGAGATGATCACGTGACTCCCCCACCCGCCTTAACTCTCAATCCCTCTACAAACACAGTCTCTTGGATCCCAACTCTCCTTTATATGTATAGATACTAGGGGACTATGCCCCCTACTCGCTTCGCTCTCTGGGCGGGGGTTGGGCGGCTAAACGCATGCTAAGGACAGATCAGCTGCTGGCTTGCTGCTACTGAGCTGCGTGATCTGCATGTCTTGCTGCGTGTCGATCATTTAAAAGCCTGTACGGCAGCTGTCCTATTGTCTCACTGCCTTGTCTCATGGGATGTTAAAGTGTTTCCGAGAAATTGTTTGTAAGTAGGGCATGACATGCAAGAAGTCTCACGGGACTTCAAAATGTCTCTCCAAGATGATCACGTCTCGACCCAAGATTTTGTTTATATAATAGATAGATATAAATAGTCACACATGTTTGTATGGGGGACAGTTTACAGGCTCAACTAGCGATATTCATCAGCCAGACCAGGGGTTGGCGTTTTTACCTGATCCTCCTTCCTCTTGTTCCTCTGCAGCCCAGCTAAAGACTCTAAACTCTCAATGACATCACCATTGACATCACTTCTGACCAACCCTTATGTCCTCATTTCCAATACCCAGAATTCCCCTTCCTGTCACATCTGTTCCTGTTCCGGCTGCCCTGGCTCCACCTCTTCCTCCTACCCACCATATTTACAGAGCAGTCTCAACTTGTTAGTCAGTTCAGTTGTGAACTCCACTTCTGTAAAGACGTGTTTCTTCTCATTTGCTGATTTTTCAGTATACAGGTTGGCCATTCCCAAACCTTATTTTTGGCTGCTGTATAATTTGTTTATGATAATATATCCTATATATAAACGTCTACGCGTGGAAGTGTGTGTGTCCGTCTGTCCGGCCCAGAAGTGCGAGGCTACAGCATGAAAATCAAAGAATGCGACTCTGCCGCCAAAGTGAAACTGCATGCAAATGGGGCAAGCACTTCAGCAAAATGAGAGAGAGAAAACTTGAGAGAGAGAGAAACTTGATTAGCCGCTGATAGACAACGGAGACGAGGACATCCACAAAACGAAAGAGCCGAAAAAAGAGAGCCTTGCTTAGCCGCTAATGCACAACCGATGTGACTGATTGACTGAAGTGCCAGGATCCATGGTTTCTAGGAGCCCAGGATTTTTACAGCACGGGCTTACACAGCTAGTATAGTATTAAGCTGCTGATGTTTTGAAACAACTAGATTATTTGCAGGATGTATATTTTGATGATAACGACGATGATTGAGATAGTGACAGTCAGTTTGGTGGGAGGAGGTGGAACCTGTAGGCTCTGGCACTGATTCAGATAGCTGCCCTGAAGGCGTTTCTTCATCACAAGGCGCCCGACTCGTCATGACTGTTAGGATGGCACAACGTGAACATTCTGCCACCCACTGATTGCAGCCACCCACTACCAAATATGCTTTGTGCAACAAGCGCGGACAGTCCAAAGAAATGTGTTATATTTGTGGCACATGTGCATTCTTTGGGACACTCTTCTAGGACTCTTACTCAAATGGAGACTTTTAGTCGAGTTACTGGTCAAAATAAAGTAATTAACAGTTTCTTTACACTTTTCACATAGTTGCTTTTGATAAAAAAAACTTTAGCTTCTAATTTAATTTTGTACAAGTTTTGATAGAGTTCATTATTTATCATATATGCACAGACGTGGTAATAAATGGTCCAGCGGTCAATGTGTTAAAGATGAGTATTGCTGCAGATGTAAAGCCAATTCTGTGAGGCACTTTCAAAGTTTTATGAGAGCAAGACAACATTCAAAGATGAAGTAAAGTATATTTACAAGAGCAGGGAAAAAATAAAACATATGGAAAAGGAAAATGCAATGCCCACAAGTCATAGTTTTTGAAAGCTGTCACCTATGAGAAAGCTGAAAACCTCTCAGTAGTTGCAGGAATTGTAATGAAATAATACACTTTTTGTAGATTTGGAGATTTGGCTATGAAGACTAAAATCAAATAAATCATCTGGACCAGACCAGTATTTTATTAAGGAGTGCTCACGGTAGTTAATGATCATATATTATATACCCTGGGAATTACAGGTCAGTCAGCTTAAAATGTACTGTGGGAAAATTAATGGAAGCAATTAAACACTTCATGACATTGGGGATTAATAGGAGGTGAGTGATTAGCCCGTCTCTGAGGCTCTGAAACTGAGCACACTTCTTGAAGAAAGAAAAAGAAAGAAAGAAAGAAAGAACACAAAAATTTTATATTAGTTATTTTGAAGGAAAGAGACGTTAAAGAAAATATATAATTTTGTTGCAGTTGTATTCTTATGTCGTAGACTGACACAAACACCATAAGCTTTCTCCGTATTCGGATTTGCACTGTGGTAACTGTCGGCAGCCTGCTGTGAACCCGCGACTTCTGGATTGTAACAGCCCCTGAAATCAGCCGCCATGTCGCGTGAGCTAAAGGAGTAACTCCCTCATCTCCAGGCGCTTGGACAGGCTAAAAGCAGACATGCAGGTGATCTCAGCTGAGTTTTCTCCCTATTCAGTCCTCATTTTACTGTGCGGCTCTGCTCCGACAACACAGACATGTGTTTTCTAAACAATTTATTTAGGATTTTGGAAGAAAATGAATGGGAAACCCCTCTCATCATATCCTCTCCTCATTACGGATTAGTGGATTTTATTTATGCCAATTGGTTTAACAAATGCACCAGTCAAAATGAATGTCATATTTTTACCCTTATTGCTCATGTCTGGTCCTGGGTTGCTACATGACTACAAGTTTTAGTTCCAGCCCATTTGCTGAAGTGTTATTGCCGAAGTAATTATTGTCGTGTTTTACAAGTGAGTTCGACTCTGTTGTGAGAACTTGATAACTTTTATTTAACAAAGATAGCGTCTTACAGACCAGTGCACTTCCTTCTCCCCGTCATTGCTCCTCCCTGTCTTTCCCTTCCATTCCCCTCCAGCATTCGTCCACCCGCAGCCTACGTTACCCCTGTGGTATAGTGGGTCCACAGCTCGTTGAGCAAAGGCCATTTTATATAAATAATCACCGCACCCGAAGCGGCTTCGTGAGGGGGGCGTTGTAGCGAGCCACGAGACGCTCGGGGCTGTGGGCGTTTCTCACCGAGTGCACAGGTGAGGAACTGCCCACATCCGTGATTGCTCCCGTGGCTAATGCTACAGCTGTGATGGCCCCTCTTCATTTAAAAGAAGTGCAAGTCGGTTTTAGAGATCAGAAAAAGAATGAAGGAGAAGGAAGAGAACGGAGGTTAGAGGGAAGGAGGAAGCAGGCGAGCAAGTCGGTGCAGCAGGAAGCGAGCGAGCGAACACTTGCAGGCAGCTGAAGGCCGTCTGGGTGTTTGGCCAACACCTGGGAGAAGTGGTTGTGGTCGCCCCCGTAGAAGTTTGTTCAGATGGGCGGGAGTGACTGGGAAGGTGCAGGACTCTCCGCGGGAGTTAGCGGGAGTCGGGACTTGGGACGCGGTGTCCCTAACGTGAGAGCCTTGGCCGTTAAGGGATTCCCAAGTCGCTGTCTGGAGGAGCCGACCGGAGCCAAGGATCGGTGAGGCAACTGACAGCAGTAGCAGTAGTGGATGCAGGAAGAAGGTCAGCTGCAGAGTGAGTGTCTCCCTTGTTGCCGGGCCCTGATGGGTGAAGCAAGAGGGACGCTAGTTTTAATTGAAGGCACCGGACTTGTTGTTGTTTTTAAAGAACTGCTTCCTAAGGAATGTTTTAACCTCTGGTTTTTAAAGGATTGTGTTTTTTCTTATTGATTTTAACCTCCACGTTTTCATTTTATGGATTATTTATTTAATGAAGAACTTTAAATAACTGCACTATTTATTTGAACACCTGTTTTGATGAACTGTTGTCTGTTTTAAATAAAAGCACAATGCACTTTTGCACTTTACCATCCCCTTGCTTAGATGTTATTGCCTTCACTGACTAGCTCATCGGTAACATTACCGACGGTGTTGGGTTTAAGGCTTCCAAATAGCGATGGGAGTATGGAGCCAGAAACCACATCGTCACAACCCCCTAACACTTAACAGTATTATACACAAATTATCCCACAATTACAGCACCATTGTTTGTTTCTTGTGAGTTTTCTTATTGGTTAAGATGCACAACCCTTAATTTCTTTCTTTAGTCTTAAACAGCTGCATCCATTCTTTTTTAACTCCTTGTATTCTTAATAAACTGTTGATCAACAATGCAATGCAAAGGACAAGAACTAGCAGCTCACCATCTGTCTTGTTCCTATTTACACTTGTGTGTTCATCAAGTGTCTATCTTAATAAAATATTTGGTAGGAATTGAAAAACTTGAAAAAAATGAAAAGAAATACTGTCAATTGTCGTTGTCCATGGGGGTTACATTTCTAAAAAAAAACCCCATAGATATGGAAACCACGCATACTGAAGCATTGATCCTATGGGAAAAAGGGGGCAAGGTTCTGATGGGGCACTGGCTCAGGGATTAGCAAGGGTTGATGGGTGCAGGTGGATGTGCCAGTCATCTGCTCTTTGTAACAATCCTTCTGCAGGATCACCAACAGAAACTTGTTACGACTTTTATTTCCTCTGTAGTCAAGCTTGATCATCTTCTAAGTGCTCCACCAGAGGCCACGCAAAACAGCATCAGGGCCGATCCAAGGACCTCAATAAGTAGTAGTATTGACGTACAGTGAGTACAAGGCCAGGGTCTTAATTCGTGTGAGTGTTTGACCTGCACTTACTGGGAGTTCTTCATTCTTGGGGAACAATTTCCCCATCATAAATGAGATTCAATGGCTTACCCAATCCTCTCGGTGCTGGGCAGACACACATTGACCCATTCTGTGACATCTAAGGGCATCACAGTCCTATTATTGCTCCACCTCACGTTTTGCTGCTGCACAATATGCTTCTGGCAATATTTTTCTCTTCCGTGCCTGTCCACGAATAGGTGCGACTAAACTGTGATGTTTTCGAAATGACAATGGTTTACACGTTTATAAGAGCAGATAAGCGAATACATCTGAATGGAATTTACGCACTGTAAGGATTTACTGTATCTACAATATGGAATTTGTTATGATTTCTCTCTAATATAAAAAATTCTTGGAAATAGACGAGACGTGATTTTCTCAGAGAGACACTTATATGTCCCGCCAGAAAGAGATTTAACCATGCCCGGGGCATGAAATAAAGGGTGGTGCACAAAAAACCAAACCATCTCTGACTGGACGACTCGAGCTATTATGCAGGCAGGTGCTGTCACGATCGCGGAGCCTCGTTGTCGTGACGGGGTCAGCAGCCTCAATTGTGCATTAGTAAGGAAGCTATGAGCCAGTGGGTACAGACATGCGTGAAAGAGATCCGGAAGATCTTATATCCATCCATCCATCCATACATTATCCAGCCCGCTATATCCTAACTACAGGGTCACAGGGGTCTGCTGGAGCCAATCCCAGCCAACACAGGGCACAAGGCAGGAACAAATCCCGGGCAGGCCGCCAACCCACCGCAGGGAAGATCTTATATTGGATTGGAATAGTGATGGAGTATGTGTCTACCAGTTCTTTTAAGGAAACGCGGGACATTTTCGCACAGAAGTTACCTGGCATAAACCTACCAGCAAAGAGCAGTATTCATGAGTTGGTGAAGAAGTGGTGTAAGACTGGGTCAGTTGCAAACTGCAAAAAGAATCGGGCTCCTTTGCTCATTTCACGTAAGAGCTAAGAAACGTACGTCGACTTTGGAGTTGGAGATGGTTCGGGTTTTTGTGTACCACCCTATATAAAGGACAAAGAGTAGATGACAAAGTTGAACGTCGTAAAGAATTAAGAAATGTTGGCGCGGTACACAAGCAGAGCAGGTTAGAGATAATGGAAGTACGAAAATTCGAAACTCTCAAAAAAAGGAAGATTTTTGCATTAGCGCAAACAAATGGAAATTATTACTCGGTGAAAAAACGGAACAGCAAAAGGAGATCAAATATATTGTTTGGATTTAAACTCAGAGACTTGTAAATCATATAATTCGTGTTGTTAGCAAGAATTAAAATATTCCAAAAACTTTGGCGTGGTATGACAGCCCATGAGACGGAGACTTTTAACATGAGATTCTTTCAAGTCACGCCTTACTCACAACTATTTTCAAACAAGACCACGGTCATCTAACCTCAGTTGTGTGAATGCTTTTGGCAGACACACTTCCTGCACACTTAGCTCTTATAAATTTTATCAGGATAATAATTTTATACGTTCTAGATGACACATCAGAGAAACAAACAATATTCACTCACAGGCAGTTATACGTTGCGTTGTCACGATGTAAGTCCAAACACGGAATCAAAATTTAATGCGATGTTGAAGAAAAGTTAATTCCAAATATTGTTTTTACTAAAGTTTTAAAGTAAAAGTGAAAATAATGCATATGTAACAATTCCCATGAAAATAACAATCTCTTTAAATTGTATATCCAGTAAAGCGAAGCAAGCAGGGGGCAGAGCCCCCTGGTAATTTTGTAATAAACTTTTTACGGCTTTTTCATATTTTTCAGGTCATATTGTTACATTTAAGGGTTGTGAAGGTTGCTAAATCTTATTTTTATTAGTTATTTATTTATTTTTATTCATAGACATTAATACATTTGATTCTTCTGAGAGGAGCCAGTTGATTTGCTTCAGACGGCACCTCTGGGGTATCTCAGGGGCAAGTCCCACTGCGTGAAGACCATGCAGCAGACCCAGGACACACTGGAGGGGTTATATCTCTCAGCTGGGTTCCAAACGCATGGGAATTCCCCTGGAAAAGCTGGAGTCTGTGGCTGAGGACAGTGGAAGTCTCGGCTGCCCTGCTTGGCCTGCTGCAAAGGTGACCCTCATCAGTAACAGCAGCATGAGATGGTAATGACAATGATGTGATATCATGGAATAGACCAGGGATCGAAATAACCTTGAAAAAAAAGGTAGACATCATCTTCAGGGCACCCAAGTACCATTCTCAATTACACTGACCATAAAAATGTTATTTATTTAAAGACAGCCAAGTGTTTAAATTCTGGACAGGGGAGATGGGCCTTTTTCTTTCAGAGATTTACTTTAGTAATTTCTTTTTGGTTCTGGTGATAAAAAAGGCAGATGCATTATCTCTGCAATATGAAAACAATAAGGCCAAGCTGAACCTGAACCAATTCTGCAGGCACAGAGATTCATTTGTGCTCAGAGGTAGATCCAGATATTAATTTCAAATAGATTGTAAAAATCACATGCTTTAGGGAACTGAATTAATCTCAGAATTTCAAACAGGGAACTAAATTGGGGGTCATGCTTTGAAAATAGTGGTCATCCAGGTACTCAAAAACAAAGACACCGATGTTCTGGTGTGGTATCTTAAATAAAGATGTTAAAGAATTTCAGAGAGAACAATCTATTCACTTTTTTTTCCATCAGGACCTCTGAATCTTTTACTCTTGAGATCCCTGGAAATGGATATAAAATATTTTGTAGTGGATTGTTTCTCTGTTGTCACACGTGTGCATCTAGGAGACTGCCTCAGGGCTCATTTAATAACTGTTACACTCCGAGCCTGAGGGTGGAGCTCTTGTCTAATGTCATTCCCCCTTCTGCACAAAGGATGATTGATAGCTCTTCCACCACTGGTGTCATTTCCAGTTTCCACCCTCTTGAGACCCGCCCCTTCTGGCTTGCAGACATCATAACTGGCTCCAGCGCCATCTTGGGAGAGTCTGAAGAAGGCTCTCATCAGAACAAGACAACTTTGAATATTACAGTCTGTAAAGTAAGCACACAGACACAGCGTTAAGGTTTGGGGATCTGTCCCTGTATAGTGAAATGCAGCCAAGGTTGTACAGTGAAATCACAACTGTAGACATTTACAAGACACATTCTGGTGGAAAGATGGGTGTATTTATGGAGGAGGGGACGGCGGAAAGGATGTCGGGAGGAGCGGGGAATCCTGGGATGACGGAACGGCAACGCAGAAGTAGCCCGGCCATCTGAATGCAAGGCTGGAGGTGAATTCACGGTTCCGGGCTCTTCTGTGGTTCGTCTTTCCTGTGAGAGAAAAGAGAGAGAGAGCGTGGTTAGTACACTGTTCCCCTCCCCTGTCTTGCGGGTTCGCACGGCACATCAGGTCCTTTGGCTGCCCTTTAATTGCGCGTGTGTGACAAGTCTTTTCTTTTGTTTTTTTTTACCCATTCTAATATATGCGGGGGTCACTACGGTGCCCCACTCTTTTTAATGCCCCACTCTTTTTAACTCGTTCTTATGTCTTATTACACTATTTAAGAGTTTTACCACCATTGCAGTTGTACATAGATTTAAAATGGATTACATCTGTGCCCACACTTGCTGATATTTTTATCCATCAATTTTTTTTTCATCTGCATGCATTCATCTTGTCAACAGTTTCTAGGGTCTTATACTTGTCCAGTGGGGGCTGGGTGGACTCACGGCCTTGGAACCCCTGCAGATTTTGTTTTTTTTTTTTCTCCAGCCCTCTGGAGTTTTTTGTTGTTTTTTTCTGTCCTCCCTGGCAATTGGACCTTACTTTATTCTTTGTTACTTAGTATTGCCTAATCTTATTTTTATATTTTTCTTTTTTCTTTCTTTAACTTGTAAAGCACTTTGAACTACATCAATTATATGAAGATGTGCTATAGAAATAAATGTTGTTGTTGTTATTTTAATTATCAGTCCTAGAAATAATTTTACTGTCATATAAGTACTTAAGTGACATTTAACTCAGGATACTATAATAAGTTTCATGAACAGATGGAAAATCAAATTCAGTCAAGTATATCATCGTACACTTTGAGAGAATTAAGGGAACGATCAAGGGGTAATACAGTTTTTTATGGGTAACACAGCTCTTTACACATTTAAAAGCAATATAGCATTTGTCTTAGAAAAAGCCTGAAGAGACTACTGAAATGGTTTAAGTAAAGCGACACAAATGTTCTGGGTGTTAGTTTAAGAAACTGGTGGATGTCATGTTCTTCAGTAAGACCTGACAGTTGTCACCCACACACATTCCATAAAAGAATAATAGCTGAACTTCAGAGATATAATTGAAGGACAAGAATGTAGTAGAAATATGACTTTTATTTGGGTATGTAAGCCAATGAACAAATCAGAGTGAATGCAAGCTAGTAAACCAATCAGAGTAAGCAATAATTCATCACTGTTATGCAAATTGAGTTACGTATATGAACGACTCTCTGTCTTTGTTCTGAGACCATTTGCTGACTCCTCTGCTCAGGGTACCATCCCTTCGCAGGTAGCTTTTTTTTATAGTTTCATAGCAGTTTTTAATGTCTTTCAAAATATGCATATCGGTCAACTTCAAGGCTTCTGTACTGCTTTTAATTCCATGCCAGGCTGTGGGATGTTGCTGTCATTTATGCCTTTACTTTTTTTGCTGTTGGATCTAAAGACATCCAGCTGGAGAAACAGTGACATCACTGCTGCGTTCACAGGAAATCCCAGGCCTTCCGATCCTAGGGAATATAAGACCTAACTCCACCAGAAGTCATCAGTTAGCCATTAAATCACGTCTGCATAAATTGTTACTGGAAGACCAGTATGCTGCCCAAAATCATTTTCTTTTTTTGTCTATTTTTTTGCATTATAAACCTGCAAACTAAATGGGGTCACCATGTGGTGTCCCAATACTTCATCTTTGTGAACAGTAGCGTAGTCAGCAGGATTCTCTTGAAGATAAGTGATCCAGTGGACCTTTGAATTCTAAATGAGTTACTGAAGACCCTCCAAGTTCAAGTTGGAGCTCAGAATGAAATTAAAAGTAGCCTAGAAGCCCTGAAGATGCCCCTACTAACGCATGTGTAACTATTTATATATATATACTAGCTGTGTAAGCCCGTGCTATAAAAATCCCGGGCTCCTAGAAACAATTGAAATAGTCTTGAAAAAAAATTGAAATTCAGAGTTGCTGTCCCCCTTTGTCTATCAGCGGCTAAGCGAGTTTCTCTCTCGTTTGTCTTTCCTCAGTGGTTTCACTTTGGTGACAGGGTCGATTTCTTCCTGCTTCATGTTGTAGCCTTGTACGTCTTTCTTCTTACGACTTGTTAACTTGGAACCACCTTGCTGGCTTTTTGAGCTTCATGCAGTAGCCTGGCACTTCCAGGCCAGACAGACAGACACACACACTTCCACACATAGACATTTATATAAAGGATCTATCTATCTATCTATCTATCTATCATAGGGTGCCTTTCTTATCTATATAGCTATTATATGGTACCTTTCATATCTATCTATCTTATAGTGCCTTTCACGTCTATCTATCTATCTTATAGTGCCTTTTACGTCTATCTATCTATCTATCTATCTATCTATCTAAAAACAGGCCAAACCTGATTTTAGGACAAACTAGTTTAGACTAGGCCAAGCCTGTTTGTCCAAAGATAAGATAAATCGGTTTGGCCTAGAAAAGTGCGATTGCAGTTCAAACTACTTTAGACTCAGACAAATCAGTTTGTCCTGGTTGCTGTACACTGATTTCAGGATAATCTAGTTCGGAATAGGTTTCGTCCTTTCCGCTTCGGCACACTGATTTGACCTAGTCTAAACTAGTTTGTCCTAAAATTGACTTTGTCCGATAACTTATTATATATATATATATGTCAAAAAATAAAGCAGAAAGTAAAAAAATCCAACAAATAACGAAAAGTACAAGGCACAGCAAAAATTCAGAACTTGCCAACACCCCCAGTGCAGTACAAATGAACCTCCAAGAGCCATGGGAGACCCTCCGGATTGATAGGGCAGCTCTTTGCAGTGATTGGCAGGTGTATCCCACCTCTTGAGGGACCACCCTTAGAACACACAGGACATAATCCAGGCAACTTACATAAACAGAAACAATTAAATCAAAAACAAAGAATAATGCAGATAATCAAGAAAAATAACAATAATGTACATAAAAGAATTAAAAATGAACACAAACACAAAGTTGAATTTCCATAGGGGTGATTACTTTTTATAGGCACTGAATATGACTCCAGTTTTAAGATTTTTCTCCAGATTTGTAAGGTTAGAAAAGCAGACAATGAAACCACATGATCAATCAATGAATCAGTTAATTAATTGAACCCTTCATTCAAATAGCTTGTTTCAGTAACAGCACTGACAGAAAGCTCTATAAACAGTGTGATCAAGCAAGAAAGAGCCTGCTGAATATCCTGTCATGCCGATGTGAATTCAAAGATTTCTAACTTAATTTTAATAACAGTAAAGGTAGCCTTGAGTGAAGAACAAAGGCAGGCACTGAAATGGCTCTGAATATAAGTCAAAAATGAAGCCGTGCATCTGAGACCAGTTAATTGAAGGCCATCAGACAAAAGACAGGCTTTCAGTCGAACACTGAGAAATTGAGTGGGCACCACAAAGCCAAACGAGCCATGCCGAGAAAAGATCTTCTACTTCTTTGGGGAGATAAAAGATAGCGGGTTTATCTGGGTTCAGCCAATCAGGATGGAACTTTTAAATCCCAGGGTGAAGTATGTGAGCAGCAGGAGGCCAATGTGAACTGACCAAGTGAGGAACTAACTGGGCTACGAGGTCGCACTTGTAGTCATGGTTTTCGTTCTGTGATGCTCATGCGTTGTTCTCTGTTATGACTCAGATGCTGTGTTCCGTTTGAAGTGGGATATCAGATTTTCTGAGTTTCTAGTTGGAATTTTCAACTAGAACATCTCCCCTTGAGATGGATTTCCAACTGGGAAACTCTGGTCTGGTCTGTCACTTCTGAGTTTGTCAGATCATGACGTCAATGGAAAATGGTGACGTACACCACAAACTTTAGTGACAGCATACTGTTTATTAGCACTTCTGCTTGTCTCATTAAATCAGCCGTACATACAGTCCTGTGCAGCTTCTATCTCTTGTAACTCCAGAGCCCCACACCGCAGACACAGCAATGCCTCAACACAATTCTGGATTTAAATAAAAGATAGTTATTCATCCACTTCAATCACCCATCAAAAGATCAGTAATCAAATACAATAATTCTGTCAGTTCTTCCTCCTTCCTCCCTCCAAGAGTGGCTCCTTTTCAGGCCACTGCTTCTGGTGCCATTGAACTGCATGTTGGGAGCACTTCTGGATTACGTAGAAACCAGCATTGTCCTCACCAGACAATGGCACCCAAAGATCCCAGCAGAGCTGCACCTCCGTACTCCAGTTTCCATTCAACCCTGAGGACTTGAGGAACGCTGCCACCTTCTGTGTGGAGGAATAAACTGTTCCCGGAATCCACGTTCTACCAGTCCAGTCAATATTGACGGATCCCAGCCGGGACGAAGATTATAGGGCGTTCCAGCTGGGTTGTGTCTCCAGTCCATCGCTCCTTCCATTAAGGCATCCAGTCCGGGCAAGGACTTCCTCTTGATCCTGGTCGGGATGTCTGTCTGTCCTACTGTTAACATGCTTCTAAAGCATTTGAATATGTGAAATACCACATAATGTGTTGTTATCAACTGCTGTGTATTCTGACGGAGAAGGTACACTAAAGGTTTTTCCGGACCTGTCCATATCAGTTTTCTGAATATGTTACTGGAATACAATCAACTAGGATGTGTTGTCATTCCCAGCTCTGACATCTGACTTCCGAGGTAAATCAACACAGCAAGAATCCCAGGCATTAAAGATTTCCAAAGCACCTAATCTCAAACTGACCACTAATGGAGAGTATACCACCAAACCCAGGCTTCTAGCAAGGGCATACACAGAACCTTTACATTGTAACCAGTAGGGGGTATCCACTGATCCCCAAACCCCAGACCCAACAGGCACAGGTTCAAAAAATGGATTTTTAATCCATCAAGCAGCTTATAAAGTTAAGCACAGCCAATAATCATACAAAAATAATGAACCTCTTTCCTCTCCTTCTGTCTCCAGTTGAGTGTTGCTGTTTTATGCTGGACCTGAAAAGGCTTCCGGTGACCCTGCATGACTTATGGGGAGCACTTCTGGGTTGTTTGGACACCAGGGCAGTCCTCCCATGACAGTGCCCCCCTTTGCAATACCAAGGGACTCCGACAGGGCAGAACTTCCAGACACTACCTCTAATGAACCCCTGGGGGTATCCCAGCCAGGGCAGCTCCAGTGCACCACAGCCACCTAACATATGGGGATCGAACAATTGTTAGCTTCCAGCTTCTGCTTATCCATCCCCTGGCAACTTCCATTTTGGTAACTGCCATGTCATCGTCCAACCAGGATGAACTTCTGTCCTCCATGGCACTCACAACATATACAACATATTTATCCTTCACAAAAACTGATCTGTAGTGCTGTGAAGCTCTGAAGAGCACAAAAGGCACATAATATATATTAAAGGCAATTCCAAAGGCCCAATATGGAATCCAAAGAGAGGTCAAAAGAGCAGAGCAGAAGGTCCAAAAAATCCAATAATATCAGAAAAGCACTTAGCACAGCAAAACACGAGTAAACTCTCCAACTCCAGAGAACTGTGGGAGACGCTCCACATTTATAGGACAAAAGGGCAGTTCCTGACGGTGATTGACATGTGGCCCCGCCTCTTAGGGAACCACCCACAAAACACATGGAACATAACGCAGGCTTAGATATAGACACCTAAAATGTAAAGAATATGGCAAGTCATCAACAAAAGAAATAGTAACACGTGCGAATAAAGCAAAAATGTATATCAAAGACACATTTCATTTAAAAAAACAAAATTGTTATGTATCAACTTGGGTTATGCATATTTTATGTTTTCCTGTATTTGTTAAATTTGAATTATTAATGTCCCATATATTTTTGTGATTATTGTTGCTTTTGGCAGCAGCACTACCACCCCATCACTGTGCGGCTAATTTACATTAACTGTGGACTTAAAAACTGAGGAAAAATGACTCTTTATTAGGGAATTATCTTAGTAACATACTGCATCTCTATTGCCAGCCTTACCTGGCCACTCCTGTCAGGAATACCTCAAGTTTCATTTTCTGTGTTCTCCCATCGTTTGAAATTAAAGATGTCACTCAGGAAGATGGTCACATTTAAATGATGATTAGGTCATGAATATTCCAGAAGGGCGTGTTCTTTAAACCCATATATGGTTACTCATGGGAGGTAAATGAGGAGTGGCTGAAAAATGTGTGAATGACAGCGCAGTTTTAAGTTCATTTAAAATTTAGAAAGAAACTTCAATAGGACCTGGCACACGTACAGTTTCATAAATTCAAAATTCAATGCTGTTTTTGCCTTTCTAGTATTAGCAAAATTTTAGAATAGAATCAAAATAAGGTTTAGTATAACTTTCCTGAGCTTCTGGTCTTCCCTGCAAGAAAGGAGAGCCAGTTTTGAAGGCTCTGGAGTTCTTCTCTGTGACCCTACACATTCTCCCTGAGCACCTGTCAGTAGGGCAGCCCAGTGGCACAGTGGTTAGCACTGCTGTTCTCCAGTGTCTGGTTCTCATTTTGTTGCATCTGTACGTACCCTCTGGGGTCGGTATGGGTTTTATTATTTTTATTCTAGGCCATCTGTTCATCCTTCTACTTCTCAAAGCAATGCCAGTTAGATTTATTAGTGACCCAAAACTGGACGCCTGAAACCAGCAGCAGCAGGAGTCATTACCACACTTCAGAATTGCCTCTGACCTATGTGGCCATACAGATAGATAGATAGATAGATAGATAGATAGATAGATAGATAGATAGATAGATAGAT
>JANRMT010062857.1:29177946-29200815 GCA_026402145.1 Polypterus bichir lapradei | reverse complement strand
AGATAGATAGATAGATAGATAGATAGATAGATAGATAGATAGATAGATAGATAGATAGATAGATAGATCAATACTATATTAATCCCAAGGGGAAATTCATATACTCCAGCAGCAGCATACTAAAAAAAAATTATTATTAATGATTGACAGGAGCCTGCTCAGTGCCCGTCGCTCTGCCATGGATGTCAAACTGTCCAGCTCCGTGAGTACAATAGAGTCCGCCTTTCTCACCAGTTTGTCCAGGCATGAGGCATCCTTCTTCTTTATGCTGCCTCTCCAGCACACCACCACGTAGAAGAGGGTGCTTGCCACAACCGTCTGATAGAACATCTGCAGCATCTTATTGAGGACTTAACTAGAGACATATTAAGTAAGAATCAAGTCTGTGTGTCGCCTGGAACACATCAGCATTTATCAGGTTGTATGGTTGCCAATATTCACTTGTACTTTGCTTATTGTTATTATTTATGAATATTATCAATAATGCATTATTTTAGTTGTAGCTTATCTCTTGCTTGTTGTTTCCCCTATGTAATTACCTGAGGTTATAGATGTAGAAGGGAAGGCGGGGAGAAGTTACGTGGTACAATATCTTATAAACAGTGCTTATAAAAGGCTACATATTAATAATACAAAGGGGAAAAGTCGAGGAATACAGAACTCTACCAAGACAAAACAGTCGTACTTTTGACACCATCGTGCATTTGGTTTCTTTGATTTCATTTGAAGTAAATGGGCACACGGGTTGGCACGCCAACATTTATTTTTGTCATTCCCTCAGATTGTGTGGATTGCTGGCTCTAAGGCTAGGGATCTGCACTGGTAATCGGAAGGTTGCCGGTTCGAATCCCATAAATGCCAAAAGTTACTCTACTTCGTTGGGCTTTTGAGCAAGGCCGTTAACCTGCAACTGCTCCGTCCTGGGTATGATGTTAATCTGTAGGCCCTCCAACCTGCAGGAAAAAACCTGGGGGTTGGTGGCAGAATTGGCACTCCAGCCACCATAAAAACCTCACCCTGTTCCATGCCATCTGAACAAGTGTGGTGCTGAGGTGTCACCCATTGCATGGTTGCACTCGGGTCCGAATCTGGGATCCTAAGATGGTTTGTCATGTGGAGGGGTGCGACAATGCACTGTATCAGCGCCTGCTCCTAACCTCTCCTCTCTCTCTCGGATGACCACACTATCCTCGGGTGGTTAGTAATATTTTGGCTTGTGGCCTCAGCAGGGCATCTCACTTGATTTCAATACTGAGCGTGTCATCCTGTCCAGCACTTTACTTTTGTGAAATGTTACAGAGCATGAATCCAGTATTTGAAAAGCAGACATTTCCTAATTGTATCCAGGGAGGACTGCCACGCAAGCACAGCTATATTAGTAAATAAATGCCAGTCCATCTATTTGGAGTAAATTACATTGTTCATCATTAATTCCAAAATATTAGTGACAAAAACAAAAAAAACTATCAGTCTGGCAGTATTTGTTCTAGCTGCTTCGTTCAGGCTGAATTCTTTTCTCCTTCAGTTATTATGACATGGCAGAAGACTTCATCTAAGTTGACCTACTGTACAACATTTGAGAGATACAACCCGTTACCATTCTTTTGTTTTTCTTTCCAGTTGGAGGGCAGACAGGTGAAGCGACTTGCTCATGGTGTTATGGTGTCAGTAGTGGGATTTGAACCCACAACCTCCAAATCCCAAACCACTATGCCCAAATACCTAGCAATGAGACATACTGCAGCGATGTAAACCGGTCAGCCTGTGCCCTGCCATTGTGTGGTGTGACGTTCAAGGTGAGCACCTACAATGTATTGCCAAACGTATTGGAACGCCTGCCTTTACACTCACACACATGCACTTTAATGACGTCCCATTCTAATTACATAGGCTTTAATATGGTGTTGGCCCACCCTTTGCAGCTCTAACAGCTCTTCTGGGAAGGCTTTCCACAAGGTGTAGCAGTGTGTTTATGGGACTTTGTGATCAGGAGAGCATTTGTGAGGTCAGGCACTGATGTTGGACAAGAAGGCCTGGCTCACTCGCAGTCTCCGCTCTAATGTATCCCAAAGGTGTTCTGTCGGGTTGAGGTCAGGGCTCTCTCTGTGCAGGCCAGTCCAGTTCCTCCACACCAAACTCGCTTATCCATTTCTTTACAGACCTTGCTTTGTGCACTGGTGCTCAGTCATGTTGCCATCCCCAAACTGCTCCCACCAAGTTGGGAGAATGGAATCGTCCAAAATGGCTTTGCATACTGAAGCATTAAGAGATTCTTTCACATGCCCAGCCACTGAAAAACAACCCCACACCATAATCCCCCCTCCACCAAACTTTACACATGGCACAATGCCGTCAGGTGAGTATCGCCAAACCCAGACTTGTCCATTGGATTGCGTGATTCATCACTCCAGAGGACACGTCTGCAATGCTCTAGAGTCCAGTGGCGGGCGATGTGCTTTAGACCACTTCATCCGACGCTTTCCATTGCACTTGGTGATGTCAGGGTTGGCTGCAGCTGCTCGGCCATGGAGACCCATTCCATGAAGCTCTCTCTCTACGCTGCACTGTTCTTGAGCTTTTGGAGGTCTGTAGCTATTGACTCTGCAGAAAGTTGCCGACTTCTGCACACCTCAGCATTCGCTGTCCCCACTCTGTGATTTCACGTGGCCTACCACTTCATGGCTGACTTGCTATTGTTCCCAATTGCTTCCACTTTGTTATAATACCACTAACAGTTGACCGTGGAATATTTAGTAGCGAGGAAATTTCACAAATGGACTTCTTGCACAGGTGGCATCCTATGATGGTACCGCGCTTGAATTCACTGAGCTCCTGAGAGCGACCCAGTCTTTCACAAATGTCTTTAGAAGCCGTCTGCATGTCAAGGTGCTCGAGTTTACACACCTGTGGCCATGGAAGTGATTTGGATGGGGTCCCAGTACTTCTGGTAATGTAGTGTACCTCCTTCATAATATTGGCATTCAGGTGGGCTATCCTCAGATAAAGCAGACATACAAATTGGCTCTCCACAGCTCAGTGTTCTGTGAGTGATCGTGAATGGCGCAGAATCACAGAAGTAACCTTTTATTATCCTCCATAAGCCTCCTGTAGCGCTGTGCAATAATTCAATTGTGACTCCCTTCCCAATGTAAAGCTCGGAGTCGACACCACAGTGATCCGTATCAACCACAATCCATTATTATTTTAACAGGGGGTGACAGCAGAAGCCAGGGATATGACGGCCTTCGAGGTGGAGAATTTCCTAATGACAGGTTGGCAGTATTTATTTCTTTGGATTTCGAGTCCTCTTGCTGTGTTTTCGATTTTCGTGGTCAGTGAAGCAATGAGGTTTCAATTTTATAAAAAAAAGCTCAGTGTGACTTCCAGGTAGCTCTTTATTGTGTTTTAATATTTCATTTTAGGCATGACTGGTTCTTTTTTAAATTAAATATTTGTCTCCTTTTCCCACCAGAATGTGTTCTTAAAAGATGTGTTCAGGGAAATATTTTGCTGTAAATTGTTGGCCAGGGTTCAGTTCTTTCATGCGTATTGTATTGACAGCTTGGTGCACGTCTAAGCAGCTGACATTTTCTCTGGTATTTAAATAACATAAAGGTTTATGGTAAATGATAAAATACTTCTTTTTTGTAATAAAACCTCACTCCATCTGCTGTGTTAGCCCAAGTTCTCCATTACAGTGTCACTAGGGACAAGGTCCACCCTGGAAGTGAGAGGCACTGGGCCTGGACATGTTTCTATCATGGAGTCCTCCCAGTCCAGTCATCACAATTGGTTAGTGCTGCTGCTGCTGCTGCCTTACAGCTTCTGAAGACCGGGTTCAAATTCAGGACACCCCCAATGTCGGTGTGGGATCACTTCTAGCACTCGGATTTTCCTCCAGTTAACTGGTGACTTGCTTCATCTCCAATGACTCATGAAATGCACATTTTTACATATTTTTATCGATATTGTATATTATGCAAGGTGACTTGCAAGGTCAGGTGACATTACAGTGGTTTATGATTTATGTTTGTGACACAGGCAGGGTTAAGTGACTTGTGCACTAGTGAGGGTATTTCGATTTACTTTACCGATTCGATGGTTACATATTACTCAATTAAATCAGCTGCGACCCCGCGATGTCTGCCTCAGAAGGAGCCTCCTTACAGTGCGAGCTAATAGGAAAACTCCTTTATGATCCAGAAGATACGTGTTTGCAGCTGAGCGCAGGCAGTTCAGCACAGGGCACATCTTCAAACTGAGATGTTACAAGGTGTGAGTCCACAGCAAAACACTGTTTGACAAGGCCGGGATTCGCACTGTGGATTGGTGGAGTGCAGTGGTGGCGCTGTGCAGAAAAGTGCAGTCTATCTATCTATCTATCTATCTATCTATCTATCTATCTATCTATCTATCTATCTATCTATCTATCTATCTATTCTATAGTGCCTTTCATTTCTATCAATGTATCAATCAATCTATTATAGAATGCATTTCTTATCTATCTATCTATCTATCTATCTATCTATCTATCTATCTATCTATCTATCTATCTATCTATCTATCTATCTATCTATTTGTGAAAGCAACTGCTTCTGCGGTGCTCTGTGGAGCTTCTTTGTGCTACAGAGCACTATTTTTGTGAAAATAAATATATTTTTTTTATTTTATAAAGATTCTTCATTTTCCCTTTTGTTTCACAAGCCACAGGCTGACAGATTTTTCCACTTGTGAGACTTATTTTAATAACTTTGGTACTGTTTGAAGGCACTCTTAAGTTCACAACAGTAGCAGTGCTGACATTGAGACTACATTTCCCATCAGGCAGCAAGAGTGTGCAGTGGCTGATGGGAGCCAAGCTACAATCTGCTCAGAGCTTCGTGCACAAAGTTTAAATGGGAAGACCAGAGGCAGGTTTTTTTGTCCTCAACTACTTTTTATAAGAATTTCATTGTCTCACTGGATTACAGATTTTGTTTAACAACAACAGATGTGGTGATCAGCCGAAGCCAAAGAATTTGCTGAATCAACAGCCAATTTTCAACCCAAGCTTGTATGGTGATCACTTTTGGTCAACACTTTGTGAAGCAGTAGCACTCATGCATAAATGTGAATTAATTTAATTTTTTCTAGGTTAAGGATACAAAAACATAATCATTATAGTCTTTATAAGTCAGTTTTTCTTGAACTGTTTTATGCCTTTTCCTATCATTTTTTGGATTCCTTTAAACATTTAATTATTAAGGAAACCCCGAAGCTGCGATTCCCAGGTTGTCTGGCTAAGAAGGTCCTTGGTGTGTCCTAATGGCATTGAATGATTTGGTATAAATAATGAATATCATAGTTGCTTAAACATGAAATAACAGTTAAATTAGATTTAACACTTCAGCGCATTGTATTTCCAGTTTAACCCCAAAACTATTAAAACTAAACACCTTCAGGAGAATGTCGAAAACGTGACTACCGTGTCCCTCAAGGTGCGATTAAAGCCGGCGCTCAGTTCCGCGCTATCAAACAAACAGGGACGAAACATCGAAGTGGGGATTTGCTTTGCACTTTCATGCAAGTGAATTCAAAAGCAAGTAGTGGTACATAATCCAATCTTTAATCGATGGACAGATATTGCTGGCTTCCATTTATGTTTAATGAGTTTCTACTTTGTTCTCTGTGTGTTTTAACAAATCTGTATTTATGTGCGTACCAGCTCCTTTTTTTAGTAATTAGTATAATCTGGACTTGTATTTTAACTGAGAATTGTTCACAGAGCTCTTTGCCTGCACTCAGTGAAGAGCACTACATAAAAAATAACTTGTGCAAAATTGTATATAGCCCAACATATCAAAAGATTTATGGATAATCCATCCTTTGATGGAGCTCCCAGCTGGCTTTGAGCAGGTGAGAGAAACAGGGAATGATGGGAGTGCAACACAGTATTTAACAACTCCTGTTTCCTTTTCCTTCCTAAGGATATTTGGGTTCTAGGGTTAGGGGGTTTTATCTTGCCTCAACCACCTTTATGAAAATTTAAAGAGGCTAGCGAGTACAGATATAAACCCTTGGCACATATTTTTAGAAAGTCACTGTGCATTGGGGATATTCCGAAGGACTGGAAAATGGCAAATATTATCCCGTTGTATAAAAAAGGGCAACTGGGAAGATCCAAGCAACTATAGGCCAGTAAGCTTAACATGCATCACAGGAAAAATAATTATTATTATAATGGAAGGAATTATTAATGAGTACATTGCAAGTGCAGTAGGTTTACTGAACAATCAGCATGGGTTCAGAAGATGGAGGTCGTGTTTTACAAACACTCTGGAATTCTGTGAGGAAGCATCCATAGGATACGATCAAAGTGCAGCACATGAGATTATTTATCTGGACTTTTGGAAAGTATTTGATAAGGTGCCACATGAGAAGTTGGGCATCAAATTAAAATAAGTTAGAGTTTAGGATCATGTTTTTAGAGGGGTACAGAATTGGCTCAGACACAGGAAGCAGAGGGTGATGGTGCGAGGAACCTCATCAGAACTGGCCGATGTTAAGAGTGGTGACCAGCAGGGGGCAGTACTACGGCCGCTGCCGTTGTCAATATATATAATGATTTAGATAGGAATATAAGTAACAAGCTGGTTAAGTTTGCAGATGATACCAAGATAGATGGATTAGCAGATAATATGGAATCCGTTATATCATTACAGAAGGACCTGGATAGCAGACAGGCTTGGGCAGATTTATGGCAGATGAAATTTAATGTTAGTAAAATGTTCGGTTTGAATGCACAATGGGAGGTCTGAAAATCGATAGTACACCTTATGAAAAGGATTTAGGAGTTTTAGAGTGTAGCTGCTGATTGGTACAGATATCACGGCCACGTGCTTTTGTCCCTATGTGGGGTCAGACCTGAACACGATCAGATACAGTGACAACATTTTACATTGGAGGGTACCTACCTTCTGCTTGGCCAGAATTACATTTAAAATCTTTTTATTGATTTTTAAAGTTTGTCCTGTTTCACTACTACATGAGCGGAGCAGTGGAGGACAGCTAGTATATATATATATATATATATATATATATATATATATATATATATATATATATACACACACATATTGTGACGGACAGCCGGCTCCCATGACGCCCCTGCTGCATATGTCCCAGGGGAGCCACCATGGACAGCTCAATACCTCCCCAAGGACGCTTGGTGGCAGCCTCCCTGGCCGATGTTGATTCCCCAGTCTCCCGCATGGCTCCATGGGACATGGAGTCCTTCACAACCTGGGTGGGAGCTGGGGTGGCCGCTAGGGGGTGCTGCCGAGACTCAACAACCTGGCTGGACGAGTCATCAGCCCCACCCGGAGGTGCAATTGGGACCAGGTGGTCAAACACCTGGAACACTTCCGGGTGGGCTATAAAACGGGCCAGCCTCCACCACTAAGGAGCCAGAGTTGGGAGGAAGGAGACGAAGCTTGAGGAGGAGTGGTGGTAAAGAAAGGAAGAGAACTGGTTTGTGCTTGTGTTTTGGGGACTGTGTTTGGGTTGTGTGGCACGGGGAAGACATGTCCCACAGCCGAAGAAAAATAAAGTCTTTGTGTTTTTTATACGTGCCTCCGTGTCCATCTGTGTCGGGTCAGGCGCCTATATAGCGCCTTATATATAATAATATAATAATAATATAACAATATATATATATATATATAGTCACAAACTCCACAAAGAACCATAGCAAGGTTTGGGGCAGCCACCCATATATTATTTTCCTGGCTGCAAATTGCAAATAAATGATAGCACTGATGTGCACAAACTGGAGTTCAAAACAGAACTGAGGGAATAGGGAAAAGGTGGAGGCTTTTAAAGGTCAGGGCAGGAAGTGACTTCAAAGGGGCCAGGATTGGAACGGTCTTCAGCCATAGGCTTGAACCCGGATGTGACATCAAGGGGGCCGGAGCCGGCAAGGCCTTCCTCTACAGGTCCGAACCCGGAAGTCACGTCAACAGAGCCAGGTGGAACTTCCCATGAATGGTGTGTAGAAAAGTGAGAAAAAGAGTCAGTGCACTCTACCACTTCCTGGTCAGATTCGGAATTGCCCTCACTCAAGCCCTTTAGCTAAATGGCCTGAATAGTGACAATTCCATGTCTAACCAGGAGGTGTCAGGGTGCACTGACTTTTTCTCTCAATCCTCTGCAGACCATTCACAGGAAATGCCGCAGGGTTCTGGTGTCTGTGATGACATCATTTCCTTGCCCCGATAATGTCACTTCCGGTTCTGAGGTATGATGATGTCACTTCTGGTTCCAGTGCCCCGTTGTAATGGTTGTCACATATTTTGTGTGCTTTTATCTGTTTCTGCCGCTGGCTCCCTTTAGAGTTTGTCTGAGGGAATATTGTCATAAGTGATATCTCTTTAAGGGGAGCAGGCAGCCAAACCATTCCTGTGGGTCCTTGCCAAAACGCGCTTTGGTGTGACGTATGAAGAACCGTCTTTAAAAGGCAAGGAGGCGCGTATTTAAAAAAAAAAAGGATAAAAGATTGTTTAACAAGGAGCTGGGAAGGTGAATGGAAACAAGAAGCTAGCGATAAAGCAAATAAGACTCTGTAATGAGGACAGTTAGGCGCACGGAAAAGGAGTGCTGGCTAACCAAGAAGGATCTTCAGAGCACACGGCTTTACTTTGCTTTTATGATGCGGGCGTCTGCCATGGACGGACGTTAACGGCGATACACCCGGGTGAGACGGACTTCAGCTTTCAACAAAAGTGTCATTGCCAGGCTGGTGAGACCGCTTCTTTTACATATATATACAGTATAACGAGTCAGTGGAACATATTTGACTTGTACGCTGGATTTATCGGCCGTGTGGACTATAGACTTAAAACAAAGTTAATATAAAACGGACTGGGGAACCTGTGGGGATTGTGTGTGTGTCTAATTTATATTTGTATATATATGTGTATATATAGGTGTATGTACTGCAGATATATTAGTGCTGTCTGTAAATAGGGGATACCTCCGTTTCTTTCTTTCTTTCTTTTCTGTTTCGCCGTTTTCTGGGGAGTATATTATAGAAGGGTTTAAGGGGGTGGCAAATTAATTAGGGTTGTTTAGTTGTTACAGATTTAATAAGGATTGGTTAAAGGGTGTTTATTGTTTGTTTCATTGATTTATAATATATATTTTTTTTGTTTGTTTAAATAATTTTTGGGTGGTTATTTCCTTTTATAAATTTATAAAGGACATCTCCAGCGGAGGACATCAAATTGGGGCTAAGATTCTGTCTGGTCCCGTTTCCTAATAGAATTATTTTTCCTAAGAGTAGGAGATTTTTGTGTGTGCCAGCTCCTCATCCAACTTAAGAGGAACTCACTACAAAGGTGATGACATCACTTCCTCTCCAGACCTTTAAAGTGGCCATCTTTGCCACATGTCATCAGTTCTGTTCTGGACATTGAACCAGACACAACTCCTCCAATAAAATTAACCGTTTTGCAGCCAGGGCATAATACATGGGTGGCTGGCCCAAACTTTTTTTATGTTTCTTATCCATTCATGTGACTATATATATATAAATGCTCTGCTGAAAGTCAGAATTAATTTTGGACATGATACTAATGCATTTGTTTTTCACAGCACCCCAGCACCCTGGCACTCTCTTTTGTTTTACACCATTTTCTAAATTCATTTACTAGGAGAAGGATACACCAGTTTTACTGAACCTGTCAAAAACTGCTCCAAAAATTCCAATCACAAATTTATTCAGTGTAAAACTGTCTGTAGGACTTGTACAACTCCTTTAAAATGATGTTTAATGGGTTTAGCTCCTGTTCCAATTTCTAATTTATGCTTTCTTAAAGTTTCTGGTTCATTTTTTCATGTTTTTGGTTCTGCCCTCCTGCTGCCTCTTTGTGGACCTCCATTTTCACGTCTCTTTTGTTCGTTCTGTTTGTCTTTATTCCTGGCTCTCCACAGCTTTTTTTTAACGTCTTGATTTTTCATCATACTGCTTTTCATCCTCTAATAAGAAATACATTTCAGTGACTTCTTTAGATACTAAGATTCCCCTGGCATACTGCTGGAAAAAGCAAGACCAATGTCTATTAAATTCCTGGAAGAACTTATTTTATTACTTCTTTCTGTTAGAGCTTTGAGTGGCTGGTAATAATTTCCTCTTCTCCGTCAACCATACCATCTTCAGGAGAAGAAGTCGCACTTATTAAAAATGCCTTATCTTGTCTTAATGGGACGAGTAGGGCATGCAGCTAGAACTTTCTTTTTTTCCACCTATCTTAGAATGGGATGGGGTGGGCACCAGTGGGATGGGGATTTTATAGTCATTTTGACATTAAAGTTTTCTTATCATGTTGTCCTCCTTTTCTCTTTTGTCTTTAAAAGCAATAAAAAAATGTTATGAAAAAAGAGAAAGTATTCGGGCTCCTTCAGTTTTTCACATTTTGTTACGTTTCAGTGTGTCCTGTACTAAGAGAGTCTTTTCTGCGCACTGCTATAAGGCAATTCAATGCTTCTACCAATGTGCTCATTAAGTTCATTTTTATTTATTTATTGACTTATTGGTTGATTGATTGATTGGGTCTGCAGTGGGCTGGCGCCCTTCCCGGGGTTTGTTTCCTGCCTCATGCCCTGTGTTGGCTGGGATTGGCTCCAGCAGACCCCCGTGACCCTGTAGTTAGGATATAGCAGGTTGGATAATGGATGGATGGATGATTGATTGGGTGTATTATTGGTCCAGTGAGTCTGTATTCTTGTTTTTTTTATGTTTCTGCTGCTATAAGCATCTGATTTTCCCCATGGGATTAATAAAGTTTATCTTCTTCTTCTTTCGGCTGCTTATTTAGGAGTTGCCACAGCTGATCATCTGTTTCCATCTATCCCTGTCTTTACCTCATTTTCTGCCACACCGACTGCCTTCATGTCCTCCCTCACCATATCCATAATCCTCCTCTTTGGTCTTCCTCTTTTCCTCTTGCATGGCAGTTCCATCCTCAGCATCCATTATCCTTCATCTCTCCTCTGCATGTCCCCAAACCACCTCAATCTCACCTCTGTAACTTGGTCACTAAGGTGTCGTACCTGTGTTGTCCCTCTAATATACTCATTCCTAATCCTGTCTACCCTCATTACTCTGAGGGAATATCGTAGCGTCTTCAACTCCAGCTCCCCCACTTCCAACTCTGCCTCCTGTCTTCTTGTCAATGCCATCATCGCCAAATCCTACAATATAGCTGGCCTCACTATCATCCTATAGACTTTCCCTTTCAATTTCAGGTACTCTTCTATTACAAATCATTCCTACTACTCTTTTCCACCCAGTCCACCCTGACTGCACTTTCTTCTTCACCTTTCTGCTATAGTCTTTGTTGCTTTGGCCTGTTGAACCCAAGTATTTAAATTTGTCTACCTTCACCAACCTTCCCTTCAATCACCTTCCCTCTCATTCATGCACATGTACTCAATCTTACTCCTACTGACTCTCATTCCTCTTCTCTCCAGTGTGTACCTCCACCTCTCTAGGTTCATCTCAGCCTGGTGTCTACTCTCACTACAGATCACAATGTCATCCTCGAACATCATAGTCATTGGAGTGTCCTGTCTGAGCTCATCTGTCAACCCGTCCATCACCATTACGAACAGGAAAGGGCTCAGAGCCAATCCTTGATGTAATCCCAGCCTGTCATTCCAGCTGCAAACCTCACAGCAGTCACAATGTCCTCATACATATCCTGCACCATCCTCACATACTTCTCTGCTACTCCCGACTTCCTCATACAGCACCATAACTCCTCTCTCTTGGCACCTGTCATAGGCTTTTTCTAAGTCCACAAACACGCAATGCAATCCCTTCTGACCTTCTCTGTACTTCTCCATCATCACTCTTAAAGCAATCATCTCATCTGTGGTACTCTTTCCTGGTAAGAAACCATATTGCTTCTCACAGATCTTCACCTCAGTCTGGCATCCATCACACTTTACCATATCTAATCTAAAATAATTTAAATGAAATTTTTCCCTGATCGGACAACTCTCAAAATGACAAAGTGAAAATAGGATTTTGGAAATTCTGTAAATGTACCAAAAATAAACTAAAAAGTATTCAACACTTGATATTTAGCTCAGGAGCACCCCATTCTATTGATCGACTCTGAGATATATCTACCCCTTGTTTGGAATCCATGTTTGGTCATAATTGAATCGACTGGACATGATTAAGAAAGGCACACACCTGTCTTTAGAAGGTCCCACAGCTGAGCAAAAACCAATCCAGGAGCTCAAAGGACCTGCCTGCAGAGTTTAGAGACAGCATTGTGTCAAGGCCCGGATCTGCACAGCTGCCTTCAGAATTCTTACATGGTAGACGTTTGGAACCACCACGACTCTTCTTAGAGGCAAAGTGAGCAAACAGGGGGAAGAGGGCCATGGAAAGAGAGGTGATCAAGATTCCAATGATCAGAAGAGAAGGAGAACTTGAGTGAAGGTGGGAGAAGCTTCCAGAAGGACAACCGCCACTGCAACACTCCATCGATCTGGACAGAGTTGAAAGGGTAGAAGCCTCTTCACAGTAAAAGACATATGGGAGCTGTGATACAGCGGGTCCACGGCTCAAAATAAAAGCCCAGTTTTTAAATAAATAATCGTTGCACTCACGGCTTAAAGAAGGGTTGTGGTAAAGTGTGGCCGGAGTGGTTCCTGGATGCTACGTGAGGCGGACGTTTCCTTTGTTATGTGCACAGGTGAGGAATTGTCCGCATCCGTAATTGAAGCTGGGAGCTGCTAATCGCCACGTCCTCGTAATAAATAGGAGAAGCGCGAGGCAAAAAGAAAAAACAGTAAAAGTAAGGAAGAGGCAAATAGCGAGAGAGCAGCATTGGGGAAAGAGAGTGGATGAGCCAGCCCGCGGTGAAAGAGAGAGGTCAGCGCGGTCAGGGGTCCCAGATGGAGTGAGTGATCGGCGCTTGTGGGACAGGATTGTACCCACTGAGTTAATAGAAGGGTGGGACAAGTCTGCCCTAGGGATCCAAGGGACAACTTAGAGTGCGAGAAGAAAGACGGGAGGACAACCGACCCCGAGCAGTCAGGCAGATGCCGGTGGTGGCAGCCATGACAGGGGTCGGTAGAATGAAGACAGCAGTGGCTGAAGTCTCTCCCGCTGAGCATACCATGAAAGAGCTGGAGAGACTGGGAAGGAGCAGAGGTTGGCTGGTGTGACCCCAATGTTGAAAGTAGGATTTTAATCTCATTGTTTTAACATCTGGGGTTTTACCTTTTTAATGGATTATTTATTTATTTAATAATGTTTGAAGCACTGCACTATTTGAACATTTTGTTTTGACTGTTATTAAATAAAAGCACTCTTGCACTTTTTGGCACCATCCCCTTGCTTTGTTGATGTCTTCACTGATCAGCTCACCCGGTGACATTACTGATGGTGTAGGGTTCAATAGCTCTCAAAACAGAGATGGGAGCATGGAGCGAAAACCCGCAGCCAGCTTGGAGTTTGTAAAGAAGACACCTAAAGCAGCGTTTCTCAACCTTTAAGTATTTGCAACCTGAGTTTTCATAACATTGTTAATTGTGCTCCCCCCTAACATTTTTTTGAAATGTAGATGCATATTTTATTATACCTGCTTAACTTTTATCGACATTTATCTAACTCTATATTTATTGTCCTAGTATCAGAATGTAGTTTAAGTTAATTTGTTTTGGTTTCAACAGATGTTTTTTCATATTTTTGATTCTTGTTTTCTTTTTTTCACATCTTCGCGCCCCCCTTTTTGTTACTTTGCGCCCCCCTAGGGGGGCCCGCCCCATAGTTTGAGAACCACTAACCTAAAGGACTCTCAGTCTAAGAGAAACAAGACTGTGTGGTCTGATGAAACTAACATCATGTCTGGGGGGAAACCAGACAGAGCACATCACCTGCACAACACCATTCCAATTGCGAAGTGCGGTGGTGGCCAGAAAGCTAAATGGAGGAAGTACAGAGATATCCTTAATAAGAGTAATAATATGTTTTATTTATATAGTGCCTTCCATCCCCATATCTGAGTATACGTGAAAGTCTAGGATAGACCACTAAGGATTTTTTTCTGAGCTCACCATCCAAATATTTTTTCATGTATGAAAGACACCATTGCAAATGAGATCTAAGGTAGCCTTTTGGCTCATTTTGCATCTCATTATTGTTTGATTGCTGCACGTTCGGGATGCGGTGCTGTACGAGGGAGTCAAGGGAGTCCGCTATTCTCACCTAACCAGAATCCAGTGTTGGTTCTTCTTGGCTTGTGGGCGACCTCGGTAGCGTTGCAGAGAGTCTTCGATGTGTAGGAAGGCACACAGAGATGGTCAGCCCAGTTTGTGAACTACTTGCCAATTTTATTATTATTATTCTTCCCATCTACATCTTTTTCCCCAATTACTCCTCCTTCCTCTTTTAAATTTAGCAACAAGCTTTATTAAAACTTCTTGACATGAATTCCTACTTACAGAAGAAATTAAACAATTGAAATTGAAGTTCATTAAAAATCAAGACAACATAGTATGTGCCAACAACATTAGTAATTCTTAATAATGGAGAAAGGGATCAAAACAAAAAAAAAACTGAAGCTACTGCTGTTCTGAACAAACTGAGTTTGTCATTACTGCTTTAAACAGCAGCTCTGTGTTGTGAATTTCCCCTTGGGATTAATAAAGTATCTATCTATCTATCTATCTATCTATCTATCTATCTATCTATCTATCTATCTATCTATCTATCTATCTATCTATCTATCTATCTATCTATCTATTTTAACATTAAATTACATCCTCGTTCGTTTCATTTCAATGTTGCAATGTGCAAATTGACCACAGGGTGGTAGTATTGTGACACAGTTTTTCGTGTTGTTTTACAGCACGGGTGTCAAACTCCAGGCCTGGAGGGCCGCAGTGGGTGCAGGTTTTCTTTCTAATCTTTTTCCTAATTAGTGTCCAGTTTTGATTGCTAATTAACTTCTTTTCCCTCTATTTTAAAAGCCCTGTTTTTAAGGATTAAGTCTTCTGAATTAATTCTTTTCTTCATTAAATGACAGCCAAACAGAAATGAGACATGAAACGAGCCAACAGAGGACCAGTTAAATTGGGGCTTCAAACTTCAACCAGTTCCTTAATGAGAAGCTGATTCTTGCTGTTAATTAAACCCGTTATTCAATTCCATGGCTTGTTGCTGCTCTCTTTCTGCCACAGCAGACATTTCCAAAACTGTTGATAATTCTATTTTTTTCTAAGAACTCTTAAAGAATGTTTTGGTAACCTGAGGGATCAACCTTACTGAGACCTTCATCTTTATTTTCAGATTTTGTTTGATGGGTACAGGTGAGCTGGTCATGTCCTGCTGCTGATTAAGGAAAAAACAACTAAGGGGCCCGAGTCAAGCTAACTAAAGCTAAGGCTAAAGAAGTTAATTAGCATCAAAAACTGGTCACGAATTAAGAAGATGGTTAGAATGAAAACCTGCAGCCACTGTGGCCCTCCAGGACTGGAGTTCGACACCCCTGTTTTACAGCATGGGTCCCTAACTCCGGTCCTGGAGGGCCCTAGTAGCTGCAGGTTTTCATTCTAACCCTTTTCTTATTTAGTGACCCGTTTTTGCTGCTAATTAACTTCTTTTGAATGAATTTTACTTGACTTTCTCTTGAAGACTCAGACCTCTTCATTGTTTCTTTTTCCTTAATTAGCAGCCAAACAATAATGAGATACAAAATGAGCCAAAACCTGACCAGCAAATGTTGTCCATCATACAATATCTGAAAATAAAAAAAGATAAAGGTCTCAGGAATGTTGATCTGCTCAGGTCCGCAAAACATTTTAATAGAAAAGAGAAAATCAACAATTTCAGAAATGTGATGCTATTGCACAATACGAGCAGCAACAAGCCATGGAATTAAAGAATGGGATTAATTTGTAGCTCTGCCACATAAATAAAAATAATATGTTTTTCTATTGGCGATCGGGTTTTGTGGGGATTGTATTTACAGACTGAGATTGACAGCGGTGACCCAAAAGGTGGGACTTCCGGTTTCCTTTTTTTCATTTTCGTGAAGCAATTTGCATAAAGCGCGCCGTTTTAAGGGAGAGAAGACAGCCAAGAAGAAGACGGGGGAAAATCGAACGAAGCAGATCAGCATCTGCCTGGGCCATGCGACAAAGTCCTAGAGCTTCTAAAGTCCTGACAGTTGGTGGAAGTCGGTAATTCTTTTTTGACTGGTGAATTGGGTGTTCCGCTATTTCCCACGGACTCGGGTGAGCTTCTCGAAGACCTTACTGTTCTTTATCATGCCGCAGACTGACTGCATAGTTTCTACCGTGAAGATATTTCGCTGCTAGGAGTCCACATCTACAGTATTAGAACTCTTTGTTTCTGCTGAGAGGATCATTGGAGCCCCACTGCCTAATGTACAAGACTTGGCAAAACAACGATGTCTGGCCAGAGCTGTGCGGATCTCCAGAGACCCCACTCATCCTGCCTCTGAACTCTTTTCCCTCATGCCCTCAGGCAGAAGGTACCGCAGTCTGAAATGCAGAACCACCAGATTTAAAAACAGTTTTTTTCCGACCGCCGTTCGTCTTTTAAATGAAGCACTTTAGCATTTCACTGAATGCATTTTAAAGCAGGATTATGCACTTTTAATCAGAATTTTTTTGCACTTTTAATCAGAATTTTTCTGCACTTTTAATTAGAATGTCATCGATTTTAACCATGTGTTTTTACTTATGTCTTGTGCATCGTCTTTTCGTTCTACAGCACATCTCAGATGTTCTACTGAATGACAAATAAAATTGAATTGATTGATTGGAATTGATTGATTGTTTCACCGGCTGCCCACAGGGGCTGGAACTGTGAACTTACTTATAAGCTCTGGAACTGGAATTGGGGGAGGGATATTCTTATTGTATATAGATATATTTTTTGTATCATCACATATGGGTTATTTTGGGTTGGGGGCAGATGAAAGGGATTGTTATGTTTTTTTTCTCCTGTCTTTTCTTTGATGTAATATATTCCTCATGTGTTTATGGATATTGAAATTTTTGTCTTGTTTGTCTCGAACTATAAATGCTCTGGCTAAGGTGCATACGGGGGCCTCTACAGGGTGTGATATTGGCCTATCCTTTTTATCACCTGCCACAAATTAGGACAGGTTAGTGGTAACGATTGTCTCGTGTCAGCGTGGGGGGGCCGAATTGTTACAAATTAACAACAAGGATTGCTGCCAAGTTAAGCAATTGGTTGAGGCCCTCACGTAGTTAGTGTTCTGTTGGCTCACTCACTTCACATTTCATTTCTCTCTAGGTGCCATTTAAGGGAAGAAATTAAACAATTCAGAGGAATGATAAAGAAATTCAGGGGAACAAATCTACAAAAACAAGTCAATTAAAATTAATGGAAAAGGAGTTAATTAGCAGCAAAAACAGGTCACTAATTAAAAGGGTTAGAATGAAAACCTGCAGCCACTGGGGCCCTCCAGGACCGGAGTTGGGGACCCCTATTTTACAGATTTTCTCAGTTGCTTTGGCATATTTCTCAAAACAGTCTTGAAGTTTCCACAAATTTCTATGCATTTTGCAAAACATGTTATGAAGCAATTCTCTGAAAACTGTTACCTCATGTTTCAAATCTTAAGTTTGGTGTCAACGCATTAGTAAAAATGAAAGCTCCCTGAATTATTGTGTAGAGCCTAGCCCATATCTGGTCATCACGATAAGCGATGAATTTCCTTGCCAATGTGTTGTTGGTAGTATCAGATGTTCTGAACTAGCTATCAGGCTTGTTGAGGAAGTCCTTATTGTCCTTGCAAGAAGTGAGAACAGGCTTAGAGTCTGCCATGTAGTCTGTAACCAGTGCTCATCAAAAACAGGAAACTAAAGCCTCAAAGGGAACGACTTTTTCAATTGAAGACTCACCTCTCCCCCTCATTCATTGGCCAAGAGTCCTGTCTTCAATTCAAAAACTCGTTCACATGATGCTTTAGTTTCCTGTTTATGATGTGCACTCATTTTTCCAAACATATATATTTAACATTGTTTTTGCCAACACACCATGTGTTTGCATGTTTTGAGCATATAACCGGTGTCACACACGTGCGACTAGGAGCGAGCTGAATGGACCAAGTGGAGATGATTACCCGCTGGGCCAGGGGGTGGCGGGGTGCTCTAAACCTATTTCTGCAGATCAAATACGGGAAAACCTGCCTGATCTGACGTCACTTCCTGTTCTGGCACCCAGACTGAAGTCACTTCCGGGTTACCGACTATAAAATCCTCCATCTTATCAAACTAAGTCAGTTCATTCTGGGAACTCAAACGAGCAACATCATTGTGTGCAATTTAAATCTTTTGCAGCCAGGAACAATATACGGGTGGCTGCCCCAAACCTTTTTCAGTGTGTTGAGACTCGTTCTTTCACACCGGATAACTGACACGTAGCTTATATGATATGAGTAACATGAAACTTTTTTCTTTTTTCCCATGGATGTTTTTCACATCATTTGCTCTAGTACAGCATTGGTCACCATTGATTACAGTCTGGTTTTACACCTCAGAAGTCTACCATCTACCATCAACCACATCCTGGTACTGAAGGTTCTCATTGAGTGTGACTATTGGCAGTTTCTTTGCAGCCTTTTCGTAAAGCATTCGACTCAGTTAATCAAGCTGCCCTGTGGGACATTCTGAGACTTTACAGGATCCCCTCAAGGTTGGTGGATATCATGGCTGACCAGTTCACTGGTACTGTGTGTGCCGTGCAGAATGGAAAGAGACCTCTGGGTTTTTCCCAGTTGATTCTGGGGTTCCAAAGAGGTATGTTTTTGCTCCTACTCTGTTCAGTGCTTGCATGGACTGGGTGATGGGAAGGGCTGTGGGGTCCAACGGTGAAGAAAGATTCACTGATCTTGAGTTTGCTGACAATGCTGTGATCTTCACCGAGTTAATGGAGGTTCTGATTGGGGCTCTCGAGAGACTGAGCGAGGAGTCTGAGTGTCTGGGCTTTGCGAGTGTCCTGGATAAAAACCAAAGATTCAGGCCTATAATGACCTCTTGGGCACGGCCATCAGCAGTGTGTCTGTCTGTGGAGAGAATGTCCTCCTTTGTGAGAGTTGTACTTACCTCGGCAGTGACATTCATGTCTCTAGTGACTCTTCCTATGAAGTCAGTAGACGGATTGGGAGAGCATGGGGGATCATGAGGTTGCTGGAAAGGGGTGTATGGCGCTCCTGATATCTGTGCAAAAGGACGAAGTCCAAGTCTTTAGAGTCCTGGTGCTTCCTGTCTTGCTATATGGTTGTGAGACATGGACGCTATCCAGTGACCTGAGATGAAGACTGGACTCCTTTGGTACCGCTAGTTTTACTTTGTGTTGAATGAGCGGTTGCTCACAGAGTCCCGAATGAGGCACATTACCTTCATTGTGAGGGAGCGTCAGTTACAGCACTATGACTATGTGACGCGATTCCTCGAGGGTGATCCGTCTGACAGCATCCTCATTGTTGAGTACCTGAGTTTCTGAACAAGGCTAAGTGGATGCCCAAGTAAACCAAGCTGCGGCAGATAGAGGGGCATTTCTGGAGGGTGGGACTTGCCGTATGTTTGCCCTGGGGGGGGTTGCCAACCAGAATCCCAAGCTGTTTTGTAGTGTGGTGGGTGTGGCAAAGTGCAAGCTGTACCAGTGCCTGTTACCCAGCCTGACCTAACCTGACCTGATTCTGCTTGAAAATATAAGATTAAAATTTTTTCTTGGACACCACTACAAAGTATACGGGGTATATAACATGAAAAAAAAAATATGATTTTTGGGTGGATCGAGGCTTAAGTTATTGTGGTCACCTGGACATCAATTTCTCTTTTTAAAAGTATTTTGCAGCTTATCTGAGTGGCTTCCTTATACTGCATTCAGTTTATCTGTCGGACATCAGAGCTGCGAATGACATCACGTCCAAGTTGACCGCGCTCCACTAAAACATTCGTAAAACCATTTTGGACGCGACAAGGATGTTGTAAAGGATGGCTGGTCGTCCAACCCAGCCGGGACACCCAAGAGATTGAAGAATGGGGGAAAGCAGCTTCTTTATGGTATTGCCTTCCCCCAGAACACTAGATAGCAGCTCCCCTGGGTTACAGCGGTGCCCTGGATTCACACAGAGCACCATGGGACTTGTAGTTCTTTACTTCAGCCCTGTTGGGTGTTGTGGGAGCCACCAGGGGACACTGTAAGGACTGTGGAGCCATATGGCATGGGGTTTCTGCCTCACCCAGAGGTGCTTACAGATCATGTGGGCTGGAAGAACAGAAGCACTTCCGCGGTGGCTGACAAAAAAGAAGCTCACTGCCTCACAGAGAAGAGCTAGAGTCGGGTGGAAGGTGGACAAGGCTTATTGGGAGAAGCATAGGTGGGAGTGACTAAGAGAAGAAAGGAGGATCATTGTGTGCTATTGAGCTTCTGCATACTTGTCGCTGTGGTGAGAAACGCTTGAGAAAAGAGTTTCTCATAATAAAAGGCGTTTTGTGTTTTAATCTTGTGTCTGTGCCTGTTGTGTTGGGTGTTTAGGGAGCTGGAGGGCCCCTTTATGTCCACATAGTGCTAATAAAAAGGATAACATGACAGCTCTCAATAAAGTTTGCACTGTATGTTACCATGTTAGATTGACTTCATAACCTAAAGTCAGACAAACATGCACTTGACAGACCAGCCCCAAGTTTCCGAGATGGAAATCTGACTTGAGGGGGCATTCCAGTTGAAAATTCTGAGTAAGGGTGTATTCTGCACTGTGCCAAAACACGATTGCCCCTCCCCTCTCTACTTGCCCGCTGGCCTGCACTCACACCGCGCTTTAACGTTCTTGGGCCGGGCACACTTTTGTCATCACCATGCAACTTTGTGTAAAGCCGTAACAAGATCCAAACACGGTGTGACAACATGCATGTCAAAATGATTTCACTCGTTTTGTGTTTTTTTGGAGTCATGTAGGGCAGGATCACCCTCTTACAGATTTATTGAATGTGCAGTGCAGTGTTTTGCTGTTAATTGTGATGCACGTATGAGAAGATTTTTTTACAGAGACAAATAATGTCAATGGAGGAATTTGCAGCTTTTCTTGCCAACTACAATTCATTTGTAAGGTGAGAATAAAAACCTCCTTCTAACTTAAATGGTCTCGAATGAAATGAGAATTGCACTATCTACCTACTAATAAGACTTGTTGCATCATTGACGTCACGTCTGTTTTCCATACTCTGACACGTTTAGCTGTCACACTGTTGCTTCTGAACCATACCTGGGCCCACCTCTTCCAAGCAGACCAGGGCACGATAAAGATGGCCCAGAATGTAGTGATCACACTAGCCAAACAAACTAGACTTTGGGGGGTTACATGCAGACAAAAGTGCTCGGGCACGGAACAAATTGCTAGTGTGATTACACCCTAAGAACTCGGAAATTCTCACTTGCCACTTCAAATGGATAGTTCTTGGTGGAAATGGTGTATCTCTGAGTGTTAATGGTCAATCAAGTCCAAGATCAAACTCATGATTGATGAACTGCATAATTGATCTGAGTGTGGTGAAATATCTGACACAAGGTGACGCTGTTGTAAGCTGGGGACAAATGGTGGCTTAATCCATCTCCTTTGTTTAGTGATGGCCATCGTTTCCTAATGTAAATTTCCTCTTTCTCACACCTTTTGGTCCACAAATCTTCTCTGTCTACGATGTGAACATCCTTATCTTCAAAGGCCTGCTTCCTCAATATGAGTGATGAGTGCCGAGTCCTGTTCTCATGTGCTCGCTCACTTGCCTGTGTTGTGCGATACATTTAGCCAGCGGCTGCTTTGTTTCCCCAATTTATGATATACTGCAATCGTCCCGACATTGCATTGTGTACACTACATTACTCTGTCTGCATCGTAGGACCGGGTCCTTGGGGTGAGCAAGCATAAAGTCCATCATCTTGGGACCTCCCCGGTTATTTCACCACAAATGAGTTTCATCCATTATGTGATTGATGAATTACAAGCTTGATCTTGGACTTGATCGGTCATTAACACCTTAAACACTCAATGATAAGCCACTTTCATCGAGAACTGAGGAAGCCGTTTAGATAAGTGGTGAAACGTTTTTTTAAAAGAGAATTGACATCCACGTGACCAGAATAGCTTAACTCTGGATCTTGAACCACCCTGGATGACTGCAAATATTCTCAGAGACATTTTCAGGTGGAGTACCTCCTTTAATTTCAATGATGGTTTATAAATTTACTAGCTGTGTGTGGCCTTTGGGACAAAAAAACAACCCAAAGACTCCCTAGCAGTTTTATTATATTCATGAACTTGGAAAGGCGTCAACTAACTCTTTAAGAATTACCCAGTGCAGAGGATGTGGGCCCATCTCTGCTTGATGACCCCACTGGCTTTAGTAAGAAGACACTGGTGATACCATCTCTTAGCCGTATCACTGGCATATGAGTCCTGTTAATCTTTGTCTGAAGAAACTACCTCTGGATAGACAACGTTTTTAGTGAAAACTTCAAGTCTTGCCCTCCATTGCTGAGGTGTTTCACATGCACGTTGCTGAGCCGCAGCGTTTGATTCATTTTGACGTTGTGTCTATTTATCTGTGTCATTAGCATGACGTCGTTGTTGCATGGTGGTGCTTGCTGCATGAAGGTCTCTCGTTGTGAGAAGTGAGGGGCATACAAATGCCGAAAAAATGTACAAGTGCATAATGCGCCATCTAGTGGCTGTGGTTGAGCGTGAGCAGTGCCGACTGCTCCATACACACACACACACACACACACACACACACACACACACACACACACACACA
>JANRMT010062857.1:29153380-29168284 GCA_026402145.1 Polypterus bichir lapradei | reverse complement strand
ATCTATCTATCTATCTATCTATCTATCTATCTATCTATCTATCTATCATGGTCTATTATATAATGCATTGCCTGTCAGCCTATTAAGCATTGTTCTGTCTGTCTGTCTGTCTGTCTCTTTCTGAACTTAAAGACAAGAACAGCTATAAGGACACTTGTTCATGTTTATTTGGTTTGAGTCTGTAACATTCTGTGTGTAACTGTATGGTACCCATAGGGTAAGAGATTGTAAATATTTTTAAACTGTTTTATTTCCTTCCTCCGACAGGTAGTGTGGCTAATAGTAATAATAAAACTGAAATCTTATCTAAGCAGCATCCCATCCAGAGCTGGGTACTTTCTATCACCCAGTGCTGCCCAAATAGGCTCCAGTCCCCGGGACCTGACTGGATGAGTGAACAGGCGTTGTAAATTGTGTTGGACTGCTTGGGATGTTTTTTTTTTCCATGAAAGATGCTATATTAAGTTAAATTTGACCAAAAATGATAGCTTTTTAAGACACTTAATGGAATTCTACCGAGCTCAGTTAACACAGCAGCCGATGATGCAACCGCCCAGACTCAGTCCTGGCCATTATCTGCAGCTTTCAGGATGACAGCAAGTCGCGGCGTTGACTAAATGACTTAGATGGATGGCAGTGCTCTGTGTACTGAACACACACAGCATCAAAAATACACACAGAGAAGCTAACAGAAAACGGCCGTGCAGCTGGAGTGCCCGGCGGGCTCAGAGCGCACTCTGAGATCAGGCAGCAGTCACGTTTACCTCGCTCAAATTTCAGCTCCTTTCTGACAAATGTTATTTGGGTTTCCTGAAGTCTGCTGTGACACCATCTCTGCCCAAACAGGCTGTTTCCTAAGTTAAATGAGCTGCAGCCAGTTTGTGTGACATCTGGTCTGATAAAGATCTGTGCCAGAGCACCTGGGCGCACGTAGCCACTGGCATTTCTCTTACTGTCATTCAATTGAGAGGTTCAGAGAGCCGACTAATGAACTTTTACTCTTCTTCTTGTGTTGATGTCTTCTAAAAGGTTCTTACATAAACCATTGAACCTTGACACAGTTCCAGTTGCAATTGCTGCCAACCTCTGAAGAAGAAGAATTAATAAAAGCACACTGATATTTTCCAGAAATATAATCTTAAACTTTAGAAAATGACCTGTTCTTAGTCACTTTGGATGTTATATGGTCCACCTGTCCATTATTGAGCCTCCTTAATACAGCTTAGGGTTATGGAAGGTGGAGGCAAGCAACTCACTCCCAGTAGGCCAATTCATAATATCCAGTTAACATAATTGGAAAAGTAGAGAATCTGGAGAAAAGGCCTACCTGCAAAGCAGCAGCACTGATCATTGTGCACATGTGCCACTCCGCGTTTAGGTCAGGATCATGTGTAGTATTTTATCTAGTGTCCTACACCAAGATCATCCAGCCACCCTGCTTTGAAAGTGCATAGAACCTACTGCAAAATGATAAAGGAAATCCCAGAAGCAGGTCAATTGGCATGGTGTGTGATGTTGGCATGATAGGCACCAATCCTGGTAACCCTGAGTTGGAGTGTAAAGGTTTGAAGATGTTATGTACTTAGCTGAGGAAAATGATTTGGCAGCGATTCCAGCCTAGAGTCTTCTTGGTTCTGATGTGACAAGCTAATCCCACCTGGATTGGGGGACTTCTTCTCTGCAGATCCTCTCAAGCTCTGTGAGGGTAGATGGAGACTATCAGTGGACAGCTGTTTTCAGGTCTCTCCATAGACGTTCAATTGGGTTCAAGCCCATGCTCTGGCTGGGCAATTCAAATACATTCCCAGAGTTGTCCCTAATCCACTCCAGTGTTGCCTTTGTTTTATTCTTCGGTTCATTGGTCTGTTTGTAGGTGGATATTTGGCCCGTCATTTGTTCCAGAGCAGTCTGAGGCTGGTTTTCATTAAGGATATCGCTGAACTTTGCTCTGTTTGGCTTTCCCTCAGCTCCTGTTTAGTCTCCAAGTCCACATCACTGAAAAACAACCCACAGCATGATGCTGCCACCACCATACTTCACCATTGAAATGGCATTATGGAGGAAGTTAGCAGTGCCTGCTTACCTCCAGACCTGACGTTTAGAACTAAGGCCAAACAATTCAATCTTGGTTTCATCAGACCAGAGAATCTCGTTTCTCATATTCTGAGAGTCCTTTATGTGCATTTTTACAAACTCCAGATGGGCTTTCATGTGTTGTCTGGCCACTCTGCTAAAACACCAAGACTGGTGGTGTGTTGAAGTGGTGGTGGTCCTTCTGGAAGTGTTGCCCATCTCCACAAAGGTTCTGTAGAGCTCCGCCAGAGTGACCATCGCGTCCTTGGTCACCTCCCATACCCTGGCTCTTCTCCCCCCGTTTGCTTATTTTGGCTGGGTGGACAGCTCTAGCAAGATCTGCAGTTATTCCAAACTTCTTCCATTTACAAATTATGGAGGCAACTCTAATATTTGAAATCTTCTGCAGAATGTTGTTGTAGCCTTCCCCAGATCTGTGCCTCGACACAATTCTATCTCTAAACTCTGCAGTAAATTCCTTCAACGTCATGGCTTGTTTTTTTCTCAGCTGTGGACCTTCTATTCAACAACAACAATGTATTTCTTGTACAGCCCAAAATCGCATAAGGAATGCCTCAATGGGCTTTAAAAGACCATGTTTTTGATAGCCCCCTATGCCTTAAATCCCTAAGAAGGCAAGAAAAAAACTCCCCATAAAAACCCTTCTAAGGAAAAAAATGGAAGAAATCTTGAGGAAGATCAATTCAGACTGAGACCCCCTTTCAGGTAGGTTGGTTGTGCAATGTGTGCCAAAAAACTGGGGTAAATACAACACACAAAACAGAACGCAAATAATCCTCCTCACAAAGCTAGATGGCCAGTCTAATCTGGCCACCTCAGAAATACAACACAACAACACAAACTACTTTGTTCTTGCACAACACTCCTTACCAAGAGCAGAAGGAGAGCTCCACGACAACTCTCAAGGCAAAATGCAAGACGAGATTATCTACTCACTAAATACAGAACTATCACATATGAAGATACAGATTTGTTCAGATACATCAAAAAGAAAGTAGAAACTAATGAAAATAAATGAAAAATAACAACATCTGTCCATCATCTAATTGTAGAACCATGACCATATTGCAGACGAGGAGTCAGACAAGTCAGATACAGTCAGAGTCCTGGAGAACTCGCCTATAGGCCATTCTACAGCCGAGTCAGAGCTGGGCCAGCCAATCAGATGAAAAGACCCTTCTACCCAATGGTTCCACTGCTCCTTTATCTGAGATGACTTTTCCATAGGCAGGGAAACAACTTGGCAGTAGAGCATTGGCACCAAGTGTCACATGAGAATACATAGTAGAAATAATGAGCATAAATGAAAAACAACAACATCTGTCCATCACCTAATTGTAGAACCATGGCCGGACTATATAAGAGGAGTCAGACAAGTCAAACACAGTCAGAATCCTGGAGACCTCGGCCAACAAGCTGCCTCCCCATTATTGGCTATTCTACAGGTGAGTCAGCTGGGCCAGCCAATCAGATGAAAGGACCCTTCTTCCCGATGATTCCAGTGCTCCTTTATCTCAGATGACTTTTTCATAGGCAGGCAAACAGCTTGGCAGTAGACCAGTGGCACCAAATGCCACATGAGGATTACGGAGAAGAAAAACAGAATAGGGGAGGGTTAGTAACAATTTATAAATGTCGTATTGCATATATTTTAGAACTAATGACTAACCACAGAGACGCATTATGCACAGCTAATCAGCAGCTCTTGTCACTGTGAATTTTCAGCTGGGATTTAAAAGCTGAGACTGAAGGGTTACCTCTTATAGCAGCAGGCAGACCATTCCACAGTCCTGCAAAAAAAAGCTCAACTTCTCACTGTTATTTTCTTAATTCTTGGAATCAAAAGCAGGCTGACATCCTGAGATCTCAATGAGTGCTCAGGTTTGTAAGTAATGATAAGTTCAGGTAAGTAAGCAGGGCCTCAGCCATCTAAGACTTTATAAGTTCAAAAGAGGAGTTTAAAATCTGCCCTAAACTTGACCGTGAGCCGATGTAAGGACTTGAGAACTGGAGTTATGTGTTTGTACTTTGTGGTTCTTGTAATGGTTCTTGCAACAGCATTTTGAATTACCTGAAGGATGCTGCTGATGTCAAAAAAACAAATGCAAAGATTTATTGCAGTGATCAAAAGCACGTATAGCAGATGATAAATGGTACATGAGAAAATGGCGTTAATATACAAAGGACAAAATGGAGACGGGAAATGAGTTGGCAGGAGATGACTGTGGGACAGATACAACGTCATCAAAAGTGGACCGGAAGTGTTGTCATCAAAATGAGTTGGAGGTGTCATCATGTGGAAGCACCGGAGGTATCATCATTTGTATGTTTTCCTGATGAGAAGAATGAGACAGCCAGGTTAGTACCGTATGTCAACCCCTTGTCTCACGATGTTTCACTCACCTTTAGGATTTTGACTGCCTCCTAAGCACACGTGTGTGACATGACCCCCCCCCTCCCAGCCCAGACCCATCGGGTTGGGTGGCCTACACTGAGAGGTCGTGAACAAGGGAGAGAGCATCTGTGTTGGCCTGCAAGGATCCTTTACGATAAATGACACTAAAACAATGAGGTTGAAGGTCTAAAAACCACCTAGTGACACGGGGATTAGACTCTCAGTGAATGGACATCCACTGAAGAGCAGCATGATCCGTCACCAGAGTAAACTCACACCCCAATAGGTAGTACCTTAACTGTGTTATAGCCCACTTGATTGCCATGGCTTCTCGCTCCACCGCGACATACCTAGTCTCCCGGTCCAACAGTTTCTAGCTAAGGTACATGACGGGGTGTTCAGCACCATCGATGAATTGGCTCAACACGGCACTCAATCATGTGTCCGATGCATCGGTCTGGATGATAAAAGGAAAAGAAAAATCAGGGAATTTCAAAACAGGTGCTGACGTTATGGCCAATTTTAAGTCACTGAATGCAGTTTCAGCTTTTTCAGGGTGCTCTTTTCTTTGTTAAATTAGTTAAGGGTGAAGCGATCTCTGAGAAACGAGGTAAGAAACAGCGATAGTAACCCACTAAACCCAGAAATGCTTGTACTTACCTCTTAGTCACTGGACGGGGCTACTTTATAATGGCATCAACTTTAGAGCATTGTGGTTTAACAGTACCCCCCCCCCCTCACCACCACCAGATAGCCTAAATATTTAGCTTCTTTTAGTCTGATAAAACATTTCTTGGGATTAATATGAAGCCCAGCTCATGGAAACCAAAAGGAAGGACAGTGTACTGCCAATGTCCACTTGGAGTGCTAAAAGCATTTTTTTCTTTAGTGGAGGCTTTTAAAGAAATTTGCCAATACCCTTTTGTCATATCGAACGTAGTTAGGAATTGAGCGCTACCTAGCCGATCGAGCAGATCATCCACTTGCGGCATCGGATACGCATCAAACTTAAAGACCTGATTGAGATGTCAGAAGACATTACAAAATCTCCATGACCCATCAGGTTTTGGAACCAAGACAATTGGACTAGACCAGGGGCTGTAACCTTCTTCAATAACCCCTAATTCCAGCATTTGTCTGATTTCCAACTCCACTTCCATCTTCTTTGCTTCCAGGAGCATATAGGATTTCTCTCTGACAATTACTCCCAGGTCAGTAATGATGTCATGCTCAATCAGTGTAGTCCGTCCGGGTAACTCGTTCACTACTTCTGGAACAGACAAGATAGCCATTTCTAGGTCCTGTTTTTGTTCTGAGGTCAAATCTGGTCCAAAATTAAGATGTGATTTTGATATGAAAAGGGAGCAAGGCTGACCGGAGGAGGAGTCAATTTCCCTGTCCTTCCACAGTTTTAGCAGATTTATATGATATACTCACTCACTCGGACAACGACTGGGTTGTTTCACCAAATAGTCTATGAGTCCTTTTCTTTCCTTGATTTCGTAAAGGCCTTGCCAATGGGCCAATAATTTAGAATGAGAACTAGGAACGAGTACCATTACACGATCACCCGGGATAAACTCTCGGATGGTGGTGTTTCTATTATAATAATGTGAAAGCGCTGCTTGAGCCTTTTCCAAGTTTTCTTTTAGTATGGGTCTAATTTTCTCCAATCTATTGTATAATTGTGCAATATATTCTAATATGTTTGACGAAGGAAGGACCTCTTCTTCCCACCCTTCTTTTAATATATATTTAATATTTTTAATATATATAATAGACCAAGGGGTTGTCTTCCATACAATAATTCAAAAGGAGAAAACCCTGTAGAGGCCTGAGGTACCTCCCGATTGGCAAATAATACGAGGGGAAGTAACTGATCCCAGTTTCTCTCATCCTTGTTAACTACTTTTCATAACATCTGTTTTAAAGTTTGGTTAAATTGTTCTAACAATCCGCCTGTTTGTGGATGGTATACCAATGTTTTCAGATGTTTAATTTGGAGTAATTTAGCCACCTCCTTGAGTGTCTCTGAAGTGAAGGGAGTCCCTTGATCTGTTAGAACCTCTTTGATGATCCCTAAATGAGCCAATATCCCTACTAATTCCCATGTGATGATTTTTGAACTAGCCGAGCGCAAAGGAACAGCCTCTGGAAATCGGGTGGCATAATTAACTAAGACCATTATATATTTATGGACTCTTAGTGAGGGTTCTAATGGGCCTACGAGATTGACACCGACTAGTTCAAAAGGAATATCGATAAGGGGAAGAGGGACAAGAGGAGCACAATCCCTCCTAGGAATTTGACAAAGTTGGCATTCTGGACATGAAGCACAAAATCGTCGGACCTCCTCATTTATCTCAGGCCAATAGAATCTGAGTTTAATTCTCTCTAGTGTTTTTTCGGTCCTCAGATGGGCCCCTAGAAGGTGGTCATGAACTAATTCACACATACTTGATGCCGATAAGTACGTGGCACTAAGAGCAATGTCTTCACGTCACCCTCGTGTTCTGCCACTCGATACAAGAGTTCGTTATTAATTACAAAGAAAGGCATTCGTGGTTGGGGATCAATGGATGTGTATCTGTTAACTGACACCACTGTATTCCTAGCAAATTTTAAGGAATCATCATTCCGCTGCTCCCTTTTAAAGGAGGACGGAGTAACTAAAAATTGAGAAGACAAACTATGGATAGGGTCCTGTTTGACCTCAATGGGTGGGGTTTCAGTCGCAACATCCTCTACGTTTACCATACCGGCTCCTGCTGAGGTCGATGGGACATCAACTCCATCACACTGTATGGCCGTGTGGGTCCTAGTGGCCGTTGTACACGGCATGGAATCAGTTGGAGTAGGTGAATCCTTCTCCATTATTAAGCCCAAGTTTTTCACAGGAGCAGTTATGTTTATACCGTTATTGTTTTTTGTCCAGTCTCGCCCAATTATGACTGGAAAGGGAGGATCCAGTAATGCTGCCATGGTCAATCTTTTCATCGAGTATTTTACGGTCACCGGACATCCCCATGTATACATCTTAGGCTGGTCTGTATTTTAAGCCATTGTCGCAGTAAAACATTTCGGGAAGCAACAATTGAAATGTTACTCCCGGAATCGAACATAGCCCTCACTTTAAAGCCAATTATGATAACTGCACCTGTGTAAGGAAGAGACAAAGGGTTAACAAAAACAGCACAATACTTCTCTCCTTTAGTAATGGAGCAGTCCATTGGTTTGGTGGGGCATGCAGGTGATAGATGTCCAACCTCCCCACACTTGAAACAGCGGGGAAGGCCGAACTGTTTGTCCTTAAGTCAGGAGCTCGTCAGGTGGGCTCAGGAGCTGCCCCACGTACCTGTTGGGTTCCAGCAACATACCTTACTCCAAGCTTCAGAAGCCTGGGAGCGAATCAGCCGGTCTGGATCGATTTGCTACTTCCTCCATTCTTTTGCCTGCTTTGCCGGAGAAAAGCCGTAGCCTTTAAATACCTCTGCCCGAAGGGTATCATAAATGGCTGCCTGTTCCTCAGTTAAGTCATAGTAGGCCCTCTGTGCCACACCCTTCAAATAGGGAGCCAGTAGGTACGCCCATTCCGACCTCGGCCACGCATTCCGCTTAGTGGTACACTCAAATATTAAAAAATAAGATTCAATATCACCCCCCTCAGTCAAAACAGTAAGCTGAGTGGGAAGTGACCAAGCGGCCTCGACCCATACTGCTGCTGCGGCCCGAGCCTCTGATTCGGCTAGTTGGGTCTGGGTCTCACCCATCCGTACCTCCAGGGTACGCAGTTCTGCCATAATGATGTACAAAACAGTGTTCAGGTCTTGTTCTTCAGTCATCTTTCCTCAAACAATGAATACTGCCGACTACGCCAATTGTAATAGATTCTTCCTTGAAATAAACAGAGTTTCCACAACAAGAAAAGGTTTGAGGACCGTTCCCGTATAATGTCCATAAGACAAGAAAAAAAAAAAATACGCAGACTTTTGCAGTTATCAAAACATATATAGCAGATGATAAATGGCACATGAGAAAATGCCGTTTATATACAGAGGACAAAATGGAGACAGGAAATGAGTTGGCAGGAGATGACGTCGAAGCTCTGGGATGGATACGATGTCATAAAAAGTGGACCGGAAGTGTTGTCATCAAAATGAGTCAGAGGTGTCGTCATGTGGAAGCGCCGGAGGTATCGTCATATGTACGCGCAGGGAGTGACGTCTTGGCGGCCATCTTGGAACCCGGAAGTAAGTGTTTTACTTTTCTTCTGTTTTCCTGATGAGAAGAATGAGAGAGCCAGGTTAGTACTGTATGTCAACCCCTTGTCTCATGATGTTTCACTCACCTTTAGGCTTTTTGACTGTCTCCTACGCGCACGTGTGTGACACAGTACAATCAACTGGATTGACCACAGGAGGACTCCAAACACGGAGTAGAAACATCTCAATGATGATCAGTAGAATGGGATGCACCCAAGACAAGTTTCAAGTGTCATATCAAAGATTCTGAATATTGGTGTCTGTGTGATATTTCAGTTTTTTAATTCTAAGAAAGTTTCAAAAATTCCTAAAATCCTGTTTTGCTTTGTCAGTGTGGGGTATTGAGTGTTATTTGTGAGGGAAAAAGTGAATTTAAATGATTTTATCATAAGGCTGAACCATAAGAAAATGTGCAAAAAGCATAGGTGCTCTGTAGACCAGTATTTCCCAACCTGTTTTCTGAGGTGGCACACTTTTTGTAACCAAAATCATCCCAAGGCACAACAACAACAACAACATTTATTTATATAGTACATTTTCATACAAACAGTAGCTCAAAGTGCTTTACATAATAAAGAATAGAAAAATAAAACACACAATAAGAAAACAAAATAAATCAGCATTAATTAACATCGAATAAGAGTAAGGTCCAATGGCCAGGGGGGACAGAAAAAACAAAAAAAAAAACTCCAGACGGCTGGAGAAAAAAAAATAAAATCTGTAGGGATTCCAGACCATGAGACCGCCCAGTCCCCTCTGGGCACCGCCACCGTCTTACTAACCACAAACACATTTTATCTCATACATGTGCTAAACTGCCTGAAGTAGTGGGACTATAGGAAGAGCCGGTAAAAAAGCAGCTCCGAGATCAGAGTTTGCATACACAACGCTTAGTGAGCACTTTGGTGTCATCTCTCAGCTACTTTGTCCTTTTGTCCACACCTCTTTACCTCAGAGGCAACTCGTATGCCCATTATTCACCAGCACTGTGAGGCTCACTGGCAATCACACACCCAAGGAAGATGGACTCGAGCAGCCTGGAGAAGCGTCTGAAGTGCTGTCTGTAACATAGCGATCATGGAGATGCTTTTATGCCAGCTTCTTCAGGTAGGCCTATCCTTCTCTGACAGGTCTCGACCACCCAAAGCAGTTGTCCCTAACAGGTTTAGAAACATTGTGCTACACTGCACACCTGGCACACCAATGAAAAACACACATACAATTATTCAACTTAACATCATCTATCGAGCACATCTGTCTCGTTTAAAATTGTCCAAAATGTTTCCAGGGCAAGAGCCAACCTGAGTTGCAATCAAGTCCAGCCTCATTGGGCCACATGTTTTGGGCCTGCACCAAATTATGTTATTCAGGACCAAAATCTTTAAATGCCTATCAGACAGCCTTGGTGTCACAATCCCTCCCAACCCACTAACGGCTGTGTTTGGGGTACTTGTAGATGGGCTTAAAGTGGAGAAGGACAAATAAACTGTAATTGCCTTTACTACACTATTGGCACATAGACTTGTCTTGCTCAACTGGAAGAATCCTAACTCATCTCTGTTAAATCAGAGGGTAACTGATGTTATATATTATTTGAAACTGGAAAAAGTCAAATTCTCACTTAAAGGATCTGTGCAGAACTTTTTTTAAAACCTGGCAGGATCTAATGATCTTACATTTTAGAATAAGCATTTAAATTGAGGAAGTGGATTCTCTTTCCTCATTTATTTTAATTATTTTTCTTTATGTATGTATGTATGCATTTACTTATTTTTCCTATTATTAAAGTTTCACTATGTTGGCCTTGCTCTCTTTCTCATGGGTGGGGATTGATTTAATGTGAACTTAGCTTTGTAAAATTTGAATTGCTTGTATGGAATATTATTTGTTTTTAATAAATTCAATAAAATGCTTACAAAATAAAGAAAAGAAGAACACTGTTGTAGACTGTTTAATAATATCTTAGGTAAATTCCTTAACTAGGGTGGTGTGGTGGTAATGTTGCTGCCCTGTGGTAATATGACCTGGGTTTGTATCCTCCCAGCGTGGAGTATTAATTTTTTTCTTGTGAATGCATGGGTGTTCTTCCATGTTTTCTGGTTTCTTCTCACTGTTCAGAGACATGAAGGTAAGGGGCCTGGTGTATGTGTGTGTGTGTGTGTATGTGTCTTGTGGAATATGACCGGCCATTCATCCCGGCCAATACCCCCAGGCCGCCAGGTGGAGCCCTCCCTGCAGCATGGAGGTGCCCCGAATGCCAGCAGGGAATTATGGACGTTGGAGTTTTCCTTTACAGCCCTGCTGGATACCATGGGGGCCGCTAGAAGGCGCTGCAGGGAGGAGCAGTGACTATTTGCCCTACGCCCTGGAAGTATGTCCGAGTCACATGGACAAGAGGAATGACGTACTTCCTTGATGAAAAAGAGGATTTTTATCTGACTCAGAAGTGATAAGAGATCACATGGACTAAGGGATTGGAAACACTTCCGGGTCAGGGAATATAAAAGGACTATGAAAAATCCCACACGTTGAGCTGAGCTGGGTGGAAGGGTGGCAACCCGTCTGGGATTGATGGAGTGTTTATTATTGTGTATTTTGTATTGGTGAATGAGTATTGTGGAGAGAAGGGTGCTTTGTGCACTGTTTATTAATAAAAAGTCAACTATTGAACATTTTATCTGGTGTCTGGAGTCTAATCAAAGGGTTCAAGAGGACGAGAGCGCCCTGTATCTGTCACAGTCTGTGTTCACCCTGAAATGGACTGGTGTCCAGTCCAGGCTTTGTTCATGCTTTGTGACCTGTGCTAGCTGGGCTAAACTCCATCCCCAGGTTATTCTGGCCTAGAATAAGTGGGTTAATAAATGACATGACAAAGTACTTAAATCATTGCACTCAAATTAATTTTATAGGGCCCTTCACAGAGTTCAGACTCCATTAAACGTATTCAGTTATTAATTTAGTCAGACTGAACTTTTTGCAATATTCAATATTAGCCATGTCTTAGTGCGAGGAGGGCTGTGTGCCCGAGGAGGTCCTGCACTGGACTGTCACCCACATCCAGGATGGTCCTCTCCATGTGTGGTGCAGTTTTCCTTGGGGTATTCTGGTTTTTCTTCCACATTGTCAAAGATGTGCTTGTTTGGATCACTGGTAATTGGCCTTGTGAGAGTGTTAGACTGGCATCATGCCCAGGGTTGTTTCCATGTGTCTCCAGCACCCTAGCAACTTTCAGCAGAGGGTTAGAGTAGAGGATATGGAGCACAGTGGTGGATAAAAAACAGTTTGAGGTGATATTTCAGTGTAATGGAGGAAGGAGACAGATACGATAAATGGAGGTCTTAGGCTGATGTCACATTAAGTGACTTCTAATTGTGGGGTATGTCAGATTAACCGATGGCAGTCGCTGATCCAGGTCAATTTATGTTTAAATTTAATTTAATTTTAATTTAATTGAAAATGAATGGCTAAGTCACATCTAATGATCGTGCGGTAAATGTCCAGCACAGTTGTACTTGCCCCTTTTTTTGACAGCCATTAGCATGCTGCCTAACAGAGCCATTGCTGTATGAAAACATAATAGCTACGGTGGATTCAGCAGGAATCTTGGCCGTTTATTTGCTTTTTCCATTCTGTTATGGCATGTAAAACACGAGACATCAGACAGAAGAGCTTCTCTTGCTTTCTGACGGAGCCAATGCTGTACTAAGGGTTAATAGGTTAATACGCACAGTGAGCTCAGCCGCAGTCTCTGCCTTTTTTCTTTTTCCCATTCTGTTGTGTTACGTAAAACATGAGACATCTGACAGATGAGCCTCTCTTTTGTTTGTGAGAGCTAAATCACCACACGTTCCTTATTTCTCCTCTCTGAATTTCATGAACTGTAATTCTGGATGAGCACTTATTTGCTTGTCAGCTATCATTCACACAGAGAACACCCGAATGACCAAAAACATCAGACCCGTTTGATTTTTAACATAGCAAGTCGCAGACTAGTTGGTGCCAGCTGTTGGGTTTGTCATGGGTGTCAAACTCTGGTCCTGGAGGGCCGGAGTGGCTGCAGGTTTTCATTCTAACCCTCTTCTTCATTAGTGACCACTTTTTGCTGCTAATTAACTTCTTTTGCATTATTTTTAATTAGCTTGACTCAGGCCCCTTAGTTGTCTCTTTTTCCTTAATTATGAAATTGCAGCTAAACACAACACAAGCCGACACATGACCAGCCAACCTGTGCCCATCACACAATATCTGAATATAAAGAAATGTGAAGGTCTCGGTAAGGCTGATCTCTCAGGTCACCAAAACATTTTGATGATGTTCTTAGAAAAAGTAGAAAAATCAACAGTTTTGGAAATGTCTGCTAAAGCAGATTGAGAGCAGCAACAAGCCATGGAATGAAATAACGAGTCAAATTAACAGCAAGAATCAGCTTCTCATTAGGAGATCGGTTGGAGTGAAATTGGTTGGAGTTTGAAACCCCAGTTTAGCTGGTCATCTGTCGGCTCATTTCACATCTCATTTCTGTTTGACTGCCATTTAATGAAGAAGTCAATCAATTCAAAGGATTGAATCCTTAAAAACAGGGCTATTATAATGAATGGAAAAGGTGTTAATTAGCAGTGAAAACTGGTCACTGATTAGGAAAAGGATTAGAATGAAAACCTGCAGCCACTGCGGCTCACCAGGACCAGAGTTTGACACCCCTGACTTAGGCAATCAGCTTTGTCACCCACTGGCTTCCACTTGCAAAGATTATGTAAAGCAAGGCTGCTACTGAGAATCATTGGAAAAGTTGTCAAATATGATATCTGCTTTACTGGTGTCCTTGTGACCTGTTCAGTGTGTACTGGTAAGGAATTGTGACAGAAATAAAGCCAAAGTCAGCCTTACCCCTGAGGAGATGTCTGTGCGACAACATCTCTCAGGGTATTCACAATATTTTATACTGACTATTTCTCAAATAGGTTTACTCAATCAAACCATTTCTATTATAATTTGATTAAAACACACCAAAATATGTGCATGTTTGGTCAACTGTCATCTACATTAGCTCAATACTTGTATGCAAATGCAATAAAATGGACTGATATTACACTTCATATGAAGCTGCTGGAAGAGGCACTGACTACCTGTGATGGGAAACGATAAGGGCAATTTATAAAATGGAATGGCTACTGCAAAAACATAATTCAATAAGAAAAAATAAGTACCCCCTTGTGATATGTGGTCCATGGCATTGTGTGGGTTTTTAAATAAATAATTGCATCCTGAGAGCGTGCAGGCTCGGAATGGGTGCAGATGTGTATTTTGATTGTGTTTCTTGGCTGATCACGCACTCATGTGCAAATGCAAGCAAATCAATCAGGTCCTGCATTCACACCTTAGAGTGGGCTGAGGGTCATATCTGCAAACAATCAGGCCGCCTAAAGAGGAAGGAAAAAGGAGAGAACAGAGAAAGAATGAAAAGAAACGAATGGAGGTTAAAGAAAGTCAGAGACAGTAGGATTGGGAGACGCCAGCATGCGAAGGAATGGAGGTAGGTGACTGGGAGTGAGCCTCAGTGAGGTGAGCCTGGGGCTGAAGAAGAGGCCATCCTATCGAGCGATGGTGGGGAGTAGGAGCGGCCTGTTAGACAGTGTCTCCCATGGACGCCTAAGAACTTGTGCTTTCTGAAAGTCAAGATAGTCAATATCATATGCTCCACTTTGATTGTATCCATTTGCTGCTTCTTCATAGAATTCCAGCATTTTAGTAAAATATGACCCCCATCTTCTGAACCCATACTGACTGTTCAGTAAAACTTCTGTGCTTGCCGTGTGGCGCTAAGTCTTTACCTTAATAATTCCTTCCATTAATTTACCTGTGATGCAGATTAAGTTTAATGGCCTATAGGTTCTTGCATCTGCCTGAACCCCCTTTTTATATAATGGGATAATATATATATATTTTTTTTATTAATTTTATTACAATCCATACAAAACAATCAAGTTTTTACAAAGAGAAAAATTAAGAACAGATCGATCCCCACCCCTGAGAAAGAGAGCAAGCCAAACGGCATTAAATTTAAGGCTTGGAGACATACCTAAATTAATAAATTCTCTGTGCCTTATGAACTTATTTTAAAATATTACTGATTAGATCCTGCCATGTTTTGAA
>JANRMT010062857.1:29118410-29151829 GCA_026402145.1 Polypterus bichir lapradei | reverse complement strand
TATATAGTGCCTTTCCTATCTATCTATCTATCTATCTATCTATCTATCTATCTATCATCTATCTATGTTTTATATAGTGCCTTTCCTACCTGTCTATCTATCTAGTAACCCCTTCTACCTCCTTACATGTGTAGTGGTCCGGTGCCGCTAAGATTCACACCGTCGTAGAGACGGTGATTTATTTATTTTTTTTGTGGAGATTCCAGGAATGCACCCAACCTTGGCCCGACCCGTACACACCCACAAGCAGAGACACAAAACCGACAATTGAATAACTAATATATTAAATGAAAACCCAATACACAACAACAGCAATCAGACAAACCTCTCTTTTTCCCCTACAGCGAAACAGATGTAACATAACAATGAACCACAACAATCAACACTCATGACAACGTCCTTATACAGTCCAATACAGCAAAAGCAGGTGAAATGGTTTGGTGTGAAGAATCCCGAGAACAGCTTCTGTAGTAAGTAAGTGAAACAGTCCAACCAATAGTCCTGATTGGCGAGGGGTGAGATTTCCAGGAGCGCTCCTATTGAAGGCGCACGATGATTAATCCACCTCTACACACATGACAGGCTGGCACAAGACAGTCCATTCATCCTAACGGGAAACAATCCAGGGACACGATTGATTTTTTAGATGACACGTTGGACAGAATATACAAACACACCGATCTCCCGTTGCTCCGCCGGGCCTCCCCCTTTTCAACTTTCCCGCTGGCCTCTTTCCTCCCCAGCAGCCCCTACTTCAGTTTCAATCATCATATGCGAGTAATCCCCCTTGGGCTGCTGGGAAATGGAGTTCTTCCCACGATAGCACTGCTACACATGTGAAGACCTCAGAGAAATGTGAGTTTGTGGAATCTGCTATTTCACTGTCTGTATCTTTTAATTCTCCTTTACTATTCCTGATACACTTCATCTCCTCCTTGACTCTTCTTTTACTACTAAAACACTGAGAGAGTCTGAATCATCTTTGGCCTCACTCATCTGCAATATTCTTCTCTAACTGCTTTTTAGCTTCTCAAATATCTTTCTTAATGGTTGCCCTCATGTTCTCATATGCCCTATGATTCACATTGCATTATTAATCTTATACGTCTTATTCATCTGTGTTTTCCTTTGCAGCTTCCTTTTTATATCCTTATTATCCCACTTTTTTTTACATTTCCTACTAATTCACGTGTTTTGGATGTACTTCTCCTGCATTATATGTAAAACAATTTCAAACTTGTTTCACTGCTCCTAGACCGTCTCCACATTTAAAAGCTTATCCCACTCCATCCTCCTTAGACTTTCCTGCATCTGCTCAGAATTTTCCCTACCAAGTTAAACTTAACACATTTGGTCGGTGCATCTGTGCTCTTCCAAAACACTGAGAGTTTTATTATAAATTTATTATGGTCACTTGACCCTAATGGTCTAATCACCTCTACGCCCTCCATTCTGTCCTGATTATTACTAAACACTCAGTCTAGGCAGACTTCACCCCACATTGGTGCTTTAACACACTGGCTGTCCTGATGTGCAGACCCTGTGTCCAAGAAGCTTGCATACTGAGCATAAAAGCATCTGCTCTTGAGTTCAACTATTTACGAAGTTTTGTTTCTTGTTGCACAAGATTCATTGAGGTGACATGCAACTTTCAGAAACCCCCCTGCCATTGTCTGTGTCCATTTTATCCAGTGTCAAAATGTCACATGGCCAGAGGCAGAGACAGTCAGTGACAGACAGCCGAGCCTGTTGAGATTTCCTGCTGTGCTGCTGGTTTTGTGTGCGTTCAAAGCCCTCACTTTCTGAAAAGCAACATTCTAACAACTGGCTGAAAGGCAGCAATTACAGTAAACTGTGGCATATTAGAGGCACATAAACCAGCAGGTGGCAAGCACAATATGACATAACGTATCCAAAGGTAATAAAAACCAGGGCAGGACAGCTCAGGAGCAGAGCTGAAGCCGATCCGTGGATTCACTTTTCAGTCAGTCTTTGGAATCAAACAGTCCAATTGTGTTTAAAACGAAAATCAGGGAGTAGTCGTGCTGTAAGGACCAACAAGAAAGCACAGAGAGGGCAAGACTCACCCTACAATTGGAGACTCACCAGTATACTTTTAAGCTTCTGCTGCAAAACCGATTTTAAAGATCTAAAATTACTGGTCATAGGCAGATGGGATAACATTCAAATATTGCCTATAGTTTGCAATGCTCATATATAAAGCATCATTTAAAAAATAGAGTGTAGGGTAAAATGTGATACAATACGACAGAATGAAGCTCAGTCCTGATGTGCAGACCCTGGACACAAGAAACTTGCATATCACTCAAAAAACTAACTAGAAAACACAAATCAACCAACCTTTATTGTAGATATAGCGCCTTTGTTAGTGATGGTGCTTTGCAGAGCAATTTGAATTACAATGGAAAATGAGCTAACTCATGCATTAAATGTACTTTGCAAATATACTACTTTTGTCATAATCATTATTATCCAAAGCAACTTAGAAAGTGTTTTTTTCAATTTAAATATCTATATAGCACCTTTCAGTTTAAAGATATCATTCTATCTCATTATGCGGTCTGTTGTTTTGTAAACCTACTTAAATTAGTCCACATACAATATCTATCTATCTATCTATCTATCTATCTATCTATCGCATAGTGCCTTTCATATCTATCTATCTATCTATCTATCTATCTATCTATCTATCGCATAGTGCCTTTCATATCTATCTATCTATCTATCTATCGCATAGTGCCTTTCATATCTATCTATCTCTTATTTGGTTGTCTTTCACTGCTATCTTCTGTGTTATATAATTTCATTCTATCTATGTATTTTGGCATTTGGCATTTTAACATATTTGGCCATGCAAGATGCTGCATAATGTAAAGATTAACTGGTGTCAGATATCAAATTAAAAGCACTGCCTTTCATTTTCTCATGTCTTTGCTGTGTGCATGTTGAGTCGTATTGTTCCCACTTTGCACTACGTGTGTTTTCAGAGGCGTCTCTTCACAGCACTTTCTTAGAAAACCGTTGCAGCTCTAACTCTGTGGACGTAACTCAGTCTGAATACCTTAAACAACATCAGTGAACGGCTGCCAGAGTGCAGCCCCTTTCGATCTGTTTACCCACTAACCTCATTATCAATTAGCAGCACCGTTCTGAGCTCGCCTAGCCTAGAAATCCGATTACCTAGTGACTGTTTCTCCATAACTTAATTAGAAGAAGCCTTTCAAGGTGCCGTCATTCAGCTCACCTGTAAAGTCTCCTCGGGTGATCTTTGTACTCCTGAAAGCTGTACGGTTGGCCCGGTTTTTAAATGATCTCACCCATTTCTTTCAGTGTTGCTAAGATCTGTTTAATTTAAAGTTGTTTTTATGTTTTTTAACTTTGACAGATGTCTACTTTACATAGAAAATTAATCATTAATCATTATGAGGTTAAACAATTATGACAGACACATGTATTATAATAATGTTAATGATTATTAGTATATATTAAAAATATTATTTAACACAGTCAGTCTACACAGTCAGGCTGTCCACCATATTATCTATCTATCTATCTATCTATATGTTATATGGTGCCTTTCATATCTATCGATGTGTTATATAGTGCCTTTCATATCTATCTATCTATCTATCTATCGATTATATAGCACCATTCATATCTATCTATCTATCTATTTATCAATTATATAGCACCATTCATATCTATCTATCTATCTATTTATCAATTATATAGCACCATTCATATCTATCTATCTATTATATAGTGCAGCCCTATCTATCTATCTAGCGATTATATAGCACCATTCATATCTATCTATCTATCTATTATATAGTGCTGCCCTATCTATCATATAGTGCCCTATCTATCTATCTATCTATCTATCTATCTATCTATCTATCGATTATATAGCACCATTCATATCTATCTATCTATATATTATATAGTGCTGCCCTATCTATCTATCTATCTATCTATCTATCTATCTATCTATCTATTATATTGTGCCTTTCCAATCTCTTTATGTACAGAGCTTCTGTATAATTTGTAACTGTTAAATAAATTTGCTGACTTAAACTGTTAATTGAGGTGTGGTAACATCTTGGTAACAGGAGAAGTACCGTTGTAAAATGGTATTTGATATGAAAGGCAGCATATAAAGCTACAAAGGTCACAATGTCATTCCCCATCACTGTCTCTTCTGTGAGAACTTGCCACTAATTATGTGAATTCTGTGAATCACTTTGGGATAATAGCATTAGAAAGGCACTATATAAAAACATTGGATCACTATTGACTCCTAGGAGAATCACTACAACTTTCCAGCACTCTCAATACACCAATGCAGCAATGCAAAGCAGTTACAATACACCTCTACAACATCATGATTAATGATGAGTAAAATGATTTGTGTAAAAAGTTGTAGCGAAACTCTGGGATTTGCCTGGCAAAAAATAAATAAATAAATAAAAAAATGCAAAATGATTCCAGCTTCTAGCAGAATTTGTCTAATTGACACAAGAGAAAGGCATTTAGTTCATGTCTGGAAGTGTTTTCATGCATTAATTCCACATGCCTGCCTGTCATTTCGTTTTAAAATAAAGATCTCTAGAGAAAGAAAAATCACCTGAATGTTGTGTATCTTCCACTAGGAAAATTTGGTTTCTAGGTAATGGCGATTCTTGGGGTTGCCAGTGACGAGTAAAGCTGATATCACATTAGATGACTTTTCCAAAGATTTTTGGTCGTTTAATCTTAGCCAGTAGGGGTCAGTTGGTAATGCGCTTTCTCGTGAATACACTCATCTAATGTGACAAAGCTAACTCAAATCAATGCACATGTGTGCTTCAAAAAAAAAAACAATTGCAGCCAGGGACAATATTTGGGTGGCTGTTCCAAACCTTTTTGTGTGTGTCGAGGCTGTCCGTTTCACAGTGGCGTAGTCGGCAGGATGATGGCCTCCTTATGGAACCGGAAGTGATGTCCTTGATGGTGCATCTGCTAAGTTTTCACGTATTTGGCCTCAAGAGATATCAGAAGTAGGATTAGTGCACCCTGCCACCCCCTGACCTGGCAGGTAATTACCTCCATTTGGTCCACTCAGCTTCGTCCTACATGCACATGTGTGACAACATATAAGCTTTAAACAGAATGTTTCTTAAACAAGAACTTTTCTTTACTTTGCTATATCATTTTTTTCGATTTTTTTGTGTGAACTGTTTTACCTTGATTTTTTACTAAAGCTTTTAAAAACAAAGATATTTTGTCTCTGGAATCATTTCAATGCATCAAGCTATTGCCAGAATCCCACGAAGCTGCAGAACTTTGCTAATTTTGGATAAATGCAGCTACATGTCTGATGTCTTATATTTTAATACCATATATAATGGCAGTTTATTTCTAATACTGTTTTGCTTACACAATATCATTGATATGCAACCTTCTTCATCTTGCCAATGATGTCACAGATATGACAATACAGAAGTGGAAAGGCCTTACAGTGCGTATCCCTTACTGGCTACACTATGACTTAATTCACCTTAGTGCAGGCCCTAGCGTTAGTTTTGTTGTCTTGTTTATCCCATTTATTTTCCCAAAGATTTCTAATTAACATCTTGCTTTTTGATTCTTGGTTACCCGATTCATTCTGTTCTCTCGGTTTTGATCCCCTTCTGTCTTTGGTTTTCACTTTGAATAAGAATTCATGTTTTGGTCTTTTTGGTTACTCGCAATAATCCTAAGACCACTCCTCGTCTCATAACAATTAGATCTTTTTACTCTGTACCACTGCTCACTTTCCGAACAACACTTAAGTGACCCGTCTGGCTGAACTAAAGCAAATCTTAATTAAAAATTCCTAATGAGACTGCCAGGTGCCTGCCTTCTATTATCCCAGAGTAGACGTCTTTCTTGGGTGAAGCTATTTATAAATCATTATATTTCGTGCTCTCACATTCATCTCTTTAATGGACTTTCATGTTTAGACCTGACCTCACTTGCTGGCCCCTCAGTGAAATGAAAAATAAAAATTACAGACTCCATGAAGCACCTGCACCTTTCTACTAATCAGTCATTTGGCCTGACAAGCCATTAGGCCAATAAGTGGACCCAATAGCTTGTGAATTTGAAACTTCAATTTCTGCACGGTGATCAAATGCAAGACTGAGTGACAAAGAGAAGAAAAAGAAAGCTGCACAATCAGAAGAAGACATTCACGTTCAGACAGCACTTACTGTATGTGGAATCTATCAGAATTATTTAATGGATTTGTTGGGGTGGTAAACATTTTACGTGCTGGCCGACCCAGTAGAATGTGTCTGTTAACAACAGTTTGAATTGTTCACCTGCCAGTTCTGAATGAAACATCACAGCAAACACTCACTAAACAAAACGGGGGACATTTAAGTATGGCTGTTTCAAGCCAATTGAGCACTTCTGCCATTTTTATGTTTTCTTATGCGACTTTTATTATTCCAATCTTTTACTACTAATCAACAGCAGCAATTTATTTCTCGCATTGCCTAACATCACACAATGAAAGCCTCAAAGGGCTTTTCTTTTGACAGCCCCCAGGCTTTGACACCTTAAAAATACAAGAGCACTCTTCCAAAAAAAAAAATTTGTAGTAAAAACAAACATGGAAAAACTCTTGGGAAAGGCAATTCAGAGAGAGACACTTTCCCAGGTAGGTTGGGCATGCAATCGGTGTCAAAAAACACAAGTAATCCTCTTCACAGAGCTGGGTGGTCACCTCAGAAATACAACACAACAGTACAAACTACTTTGTTCTTGCACAGCACTCCTTACCAAGAGCAGAAGGAGAGCTCCACGACAACTCTCAAGGCAAAATGCAAGACGAGATGATCTACTCACTAAATACAGAACTATCACATATGAAGATACAGATTTGTTCAAATACCAAAAACATAGTAGAAACTAATGAAAATACATGAAAAATAACATCTGTCCATCATCTAATTGTAGAACCACGACCAGAATTTTGACGAGCCAAACAAAGTCAGATTCCTGGAGACCTCAGCCAACAAGCCGCCTCCCCCCGTTGGCCATTCTACAGGTGAGTCATTGCTGGGCCAGCCAATCAGATGAAAAGACACTTCTACCTAATGATTCCAGTGCTCCTTTATCTCAGATGACTTTTCCATAGGCAGGCAAGCAACTTGGAAGTAGAGCAGTGGCACCAAGTGCTACAGTACATGAGGATACCAAGAAGAGAAACAGAATAGAAGTGGGTTAGTAACAGTTTGTAAAGGTCGTATTGCATATATATTTTAGTACTGATGATTAACAACAGAGATGCATTATGCACAGCTAATCAGCAGGTCTTGCCAATGTGAATCTTCAGCTGGGAATTAAAAGCTGAGACTGAAGGGACACCTCTTATAGTAGTAAGCAGACCATTCCACAGCCCTGTAACTAAAAGATCAACTTCCCACTGTTATTTTGTTAATTCTTGGAATCAAAATCAGGCTGGCATCTTGAGATCTCAATGAGTACTCTGGTTTATAAGTAATGATAAGTTCAGTTAAGTAAGCAGGGCCTCAGCCATTTAAGGCTTTATAAGTTAAGCAGAGGAGTTTGAAATCTGCCCTAAACCTAACCAGGAGCAGATGTAAGGACTTGAGAACTGGAGTTATGTGTTTGTACTTTGTGGTTCTTGTAATAATACTTGCAGCGGCATTTTGAATTACTTGAAAGCCACATAAAGAATGTTGCTGATGTCTTTCCCTGTGAAATTTTTGCTGCTATCAATGTTGAGGTTGGGGGGTGTGAGAGAATAATTTTAGGATAACATAGCTTTTATCATAAAGAAATAGCATAAAGGTTAATACATGTCAGAAACCTTTTCAAACACATCAGGAAACCAGAAAAGTTGAGTCAGAGTTGGGCTGGTCAATCAGATGAAAAGACCCTTCTACCTGATGGTTCCAGTGCTCCTTAATCTCTGATGACTTTTCCATTGGCAGGCAAGCAACTTGGCAGTAGAGCAGTGGCACCAAGTGCTACGTGAGGATACCAAGAAGAGAAACAGAATAGAAGTGGGTTAGTAACAGTTTATAAAGGTTGTATTGCATATATTTTAGTACTAGTTATTAACAACAGAGATGCATTATGCACAGCTAATAAGCAGCTCTTGTCATTGTGAATCTTCAGCTGGGAATTAAAAGCTGAGACTGAAGGGGCACCTCTTATAGTAGTAGGCAGACCATTCCACAGCCCTGTAAGTAAAAGATCAACTTCCCACTGCCATTTTGTTAATACTTGGAATCAAAATCAAGCCGGCATCTTTAGATTTCAATGTGTGCTCAGGTTTGTAAGTAATTGTAAGTTCAGATAAGTAAACAGGGCCTCAGACCATCTAAGAATTTATATGATGAAAATAAGAGTTTGAAATCTGCCCTAAACCTAACTGGGAGCCGATGTCAGGTCTTGAGAACAGAGGTTATATGTTTGTACTTTGCGGTTCTTGTAATAATTCTTGCAGCAGTATTTGGATTTATTTGAAAGCTGCTACCAACATTGGGGTTGGTGGGTGTGAAAGAATAATTTTAGGGTAACATAGCTTTCATCGTAAAGAAATAGCATAAAAGGTTAATAAATATCAGAAACCTGTTCAAGCACATCAGGAAACCAGATAAAGGTCAAGTGAACAACAAAGACAGATGTAATACACAAAATGTACTAAAAGATGACTAAGAAATCAGCAGATGTCCTGTAAACAACACGATTGGACACTTGTTACATACAACCACAACATTTATTTATAAAACACATTTTCATACAAACACTTTACAAGATGAAGAAAGAAAAGTTTATATGAAACAAAATTTATATTTAATAGGATCATCTTTGGGCGGGATGTACTATATTGTTTCTAATATCATTAATTTTTTGTTTAGAAAATATAACAAATGCCTCACAAGTTTCAATTGTAATTTTTGGAATCATTCCATTGAGTGATCAGAGTTTAGCAAATGATCAATGGTAGAGAATAAAAGTCTTGGATTACCAGGATCATTATTTATAATTTTAGAGAAGTAGCACAACCTCTCCTGATGGACTATGTTGTTATTTTCTATTTTAGCCTTTAATATTTCATAGTGAGCTATCAATTTAGTTTTCTGCATTTAGGCTCAGCTCTCTGGCATGTTTTCTTTAAATCAGACACTTTCAGGTCTTCCACAATAAAATAAGTTTTTTTAATTGGGTTTTTTTAGGAGGGTTTTTTAATTGTCTTTTCAGGAATGACTATGCCAACGGCAGCTCTCACTTTAGCATTAAAATTTTCCACCTAACTATTTACATTATTATCACTATTGTAGTAAGCACTACAAACGGACTGGTTGTTTAGAATGTTAGCAAACTTTGAAGATGCAGATGTATCAAAATATCATTTTTTAACAATACGCTTCTCATTAGCTGTAGCTATCAGTATTTCTACATTAAATAACATGAAAAAATGATCTGATAAACCGATATCCATGATCTGCCTCACATTAACTTTTACTCCTTTAGTAATCACTAAATCCAACGTGTCATCCCCTCCATGTGTAGGTTGGCTCAGATCAAAAGTGTGCAGGAGGTTCATGAATTCTTTTGCTTTAGGATCACATTGGGTTATCGATATGAAAATTGAAGTCACCAACAATTAGGAACCTGTCATAGTTAGTTCTATTATAATTGACACCAAGACAGAATTCCTTAATGAAAGACGCATTATATTTGGAGATCTATACACGGACAATACGTAGAGACTGAAAAACTCATTGAATAACCACAGCTCACATTTGTATACTTCATCCAGCTCAAGTGAATATTTGCTAAACTTCCGCCTTTCTTGCCAAGGCGAACTGCATGAGTAAATTTGTAATTCTGAGGTGCAGATTCAATTAGAACTGCCTCACCATCAGAGGTGAGCCAAGTTTCACTTAATGTGAAGGTTTGGGGCAGCCACCCGTATAGTTTCCCTGGCTGCAAAAGGCTTTAAAGTAGAGTACAATGTGTACTGGTTAAAGTCCAAAACAGAACTGTTTAAGTATGGAGAATGAGGGGTTTTTATAGCTGGTTCACAGGAAGTAATGTCCTCGGGCCGGGACAGGAAGGATTTCTCGTGTTTGGTCTGCGGAGAGAAAAGAGAGAGGTTCAGTGCACCCCACCACCCCCTGGCCTGGCGTGGAATTGTCATTTCCTGGTTCCTTTGATTGACTCCCAAGCACACATGCGTGACAGGAAGAAAGCCAATTTTCCAATCACTAATAAGATTGTTGATGTAAAACATCTTGTTGGTTATCGCTCTAACATTTAATAAGACCATATTTAAGGTCTCAGAAGAACAGTGCTAAATTGACAGAGTGTTATGGCTGCTTGGAAATTGTAATTAAATTATTCATATTAATGCCACTTTGTGCAGATTTTTTATTTAATCTATAATCTTTTTGTTACAGTTTTAATACAGTGCACATCTAGAGGTGAAATGGTAATTAAATTATTCACATTTATTTTGCATTGTCTGGGTTTTGTACTTAGACTGAGGTTGGTTATTATAGTGTTAATGCAGTGCACATTTGAGGAAGAGCTCACTACAAAGTTATCATATACTAGCAAGGCATTTTCAAATCAATTTGGATTAGAATTACATAGTCAGGAGAGACGTATTACCTGGTGCTCAGTGATTTTTTCTTGTCTCCATCCTCTGACCTGTGCTTTTCATGGAGTTGCTGATATCCAGAAATGGATAGAAATGGAAAGAGTACAGCAGACCGTAGACTGGGAACTAAAATCTGAAGAAGACAAGTCAAGGAAGCCGACTGTGAGAACTCTGAAGGAGCTACAACCTACAATGGATGAAATCGGAGAGACCACGTAGACAACAACTGTGCTTCACAGACTAACAAAGAGAAAAAATTTAAAGGACATCTCAGCTAGAGTTTTTCAGGTGGCACATTGGAGATTTTGAAGGCCACTGGAGGAAGGATCTATTGTCTAATGAGAGCAACATGGAACTTTTTGGCCATCAGACTAAACGGCATGTTTATCACTGGACATTACTAAACACTGACTTGAAGGGGGTAAATACTAGTGTTATTAATTATTTTGTACTTTCTATTTGTAATTAATTTAGACCACAAAGCTCTGTTCTCATAAAGACATTAAAGAGTCTTATTCTGCTAATCAGTGACAAAATGAATCCATTCTGAATCAGTGTTATATCACAATAAAATGTGATAACCTCCAAGAGGTCTTCCAGGCAGAGTAGTTAGGGTGCCAGTGGATGCCTCCTGCAAGCAGACATACCAGGCATGGCCCACTCGGAGAAGGCCCAGGAGCAGGCCCAGGATACACTGAGGACATGAGACCTCTTGAGCAGTCTGGGAGCATCTCGGAATTCGCCAAGAGGGATTGGAAAAAAACAATGAGCATAAGGTGGCCTGATCTGTCCTGCTGAACATGTTGCCATCACAGCCCACATCAGAATAAGCTGGATGACGATGACATTGAAGAAATGACAAGTTTATTTAGCATAAACTCCCAAAAATGCATTGTTTTCATTTTGTTTTACTCCTTTTCCTTAAAGTGAGGCATTTCTTCTTTTCTGGTTATGCTCTCCCTTCTTTCCCGGTAACACCAGTTTACTGCCACCCATTTCCATTAATTCTTCTTCTTGCTGCTAATTACAGGTAATCAGCCGGCTGTTTGATCTTTAGAACATTAAGCCAGGTGGCCTTGTGCCACCCTCACCTAATCCCTGTTTGCCGAGAGATGGAGTTGTTTTTCTCCAGTGCTGTCTGTCACATTTATCTGCTTTTAAATGGGAGGAAAATGCACTGCAGCAAAATTAAATAGTGGAAAGCACAAGGGCAGACATTAGCAGATGTTCTCTGGATGCTGTGCCATGGCCTTTATACAAGTTCATCTAGACAATGCTTTACAAGTCAAGACCATTTGTCACTTATAGGGCAGCGCCACTTATTGGAGGCTCTGATCTTGTATGATCTGATTATTGTTTGTCACTTCTGGTCGGCGATTCTGCCATCTTAAGTTGTGTATTTAATAAAGGACTGCACCTTAAATTGTAATTACCCCTCATAATGGTCGTGAGGAATCTGGTAGGTAGTGCTTGGTTCTCCCAGAAGTACATTCCTACCAGTTGTCTACCCATGTAAGGAAAATGCTTTTAGCCCAATAGCGAAAATTTTGCTTATTTACGCAGCCATTCAAATGGAAATGTGCCTCATTGCTGCACATGACGATGGCATCACAGTAACCCCAAACTGTAGGTACTTTGCTATAATGGGGGCAAATCCACTGATCAGCCACAACATTCAAACCACTGAGAGGTGAAGTCAGTCATTATCCAACCCGCTATATCCTAACACAGGGTCATGAGGGTCTGCTGGAGCCAATCCCAGGGCGCAAGGCAGGAACAAACCCCAGGCAGGACGCCAGCCCACCACAGGGCACACACACACACAACCCAAGCACACACTAGGAACAATTTAGAATTGCCAATCCACCTAGCCTGCATGTCTTTGGACTGTGGGAGGAAACCCACACAGACATGGGGAGAACATGCAAACTCCACGTTGGGAGGACCCGGGAAGCGAACCCAGGTCTCCTAACTTCGAGGCAGCAGCACTACCCACTACGCCACCGTGCTGCCCATGTCAGTTTCCAGCCTATGTAATAAAACAAAAAGGTCAATGGTGTCAAATTCTGTGCTTTAATCTAACAAAGCAATTATTGTGGAAAGAATTTTCTTCATCAATTTCAAGTGGATGTACAAGGTGAGCCAAAAAGAAGTACCACATTTCAAATGTTTATTCTACAAAAACACAACAAGATCAAATAAATTTCATTACTACAAAAGAAAGGGTATATAAAACACACTGTGTTTTAAAAATGATGTCTTCAAGGTGGTGGCATCATTAGTGATACACTCTTCGAGACGAATTCTGAACGCTAGCATGACTCATTCAGCTATTTCAAGGGGAATAGCGGCAAATTTGTGGCGAATGACATCGCTGAGGACTTCAAGGTTTTGAGGTCGGTGTGTGTATACCTTCGACTTGACATAGCCTCAGAAGAAGAAATCACGCGGAGCGAGATCAGGTGAATGTGAAGGTCACCCGACATCATCATGCAGAGAGATCAGCTTCCCTGGAAATGTCTCCTGTAAAGCTTGCCAGAATCTTCACACCATATGAGCTGTTGCTCCATCCTGTTGAAACCAGGCATCCACCACATTCATTTCTTCTAACGAGGGCCATCAAAAGTTCTCTAGGATTTCAATGTAACGTTCTGAAGTAACGGTGACTGTTGCTACCCTCTCCTCAAAAAGATAGCAACGGTCACTGGTTGCTACCGGTCAATGGTCAATGCCAGATTCTGCAATGGTGCACCAAACTGTAACACACTCACTGTGCAGGGGTCTCTGATGAAGTTCACGAGGGTTAGTTTTTAGCCCAATAGCGAAAATTTTGCTTATTTACGCAGCCATTCAAATGGAAATGTGCCTCATTGCTGCACATGACGATGGCATCTCAGTGAACAGTTTGTAGAATGTTCGCACACAACTCTCTATGGCTCTTCCAGTCTCTCTCAGTGAGTTCCTGCACTACCACCATTTTGTATGGATGGAAATGAAGGTCCTCAAAGACGTTTTGGAAATGCCAAAGGTAGAAGCAAGTTGAACGTCTAGGAGACTGCAAAATTGATACATTACAGCTTGGATGCTTTCTGGAGTTTGTATATTCTGAGGATGGCCTGGAGATTTTTCTTCAATATTGTACCCGTCTGTCTAAATCAAGAGTTCCCAAACTTTTTTCGGCCACCGACCCCTTTACAAAAACCGTCGACCCCCTAGTCATTTACTTTACTTACTTAAATTAATACATTTGTACAGTACTCAATATTAAATATTTCACTAGATATCAGATTTTAATCACTTGTAATTATGATTTAAAAAGATAAAATGGCTACGGAATATGGCATTATCTTGTGCAACATTTAATATCGAAACCTGCACTAATGAAAATTTAAGCAAAAAAATATGAGCAGAGTTTTTTTTTTGTTTTTTTTTACATTTTTGACATTTATGAAATAAATATGTAAATTCAAAATAAGTACAAATAGTCCAAGCTGTACTGTCTGCATTTCTTTTTTGGTTCAGTCATATTATTATCTGAAGAAATACAAACTTTTATTAACAAACAATTTCGACAGCCCCTGTGATTAAAAATAAATAAATAAATAAATAAATAAATAAATAAATAAAGTATGTACTTACTTGAAACAGAAGATTTTTGTTCTTACTCGAATAAATAAACTCTGTCCTCCGATTTTCTTTTTCGTAGTACTGCTCCTCAATAAATAATTATATTCAAAGTTCAAATCACAAATAAGTACATGTCACATCAAACGAACCAATTTATAGTGTTTTATGAAAGCATGACTGTACAAGACTGATAGATTCTGCTAATATCGAATATCCGTCGTCTCGTCCCACCGCAAGCAAGAGCGGACATGCAACGGTTTTTCATGTCCGCACTTGCTTTGATACGTTCGATAAGACAATGCACAGATACTGTATGTTTGTGTTACATGTATTTTCATGCATTCTTACGTGTGACTCTTTTAATGACACATTTTACCTTTTTCTTCGCAAGTTTGGTATGTAATGTGTTTTTATCAAAAAAGTGTTTTTTTGAATTATTTTACTTCTTAATTAGGTACCTATTGGAATCATAGATATTTTGAAGTAACAAACAAATAGCAGTAGTAAGGGGGTCTATTTTTGCTGTCGTTGACCCCCCAATTTTTTTATTGAAACTATCGACCCCTAGAAAGTTCAAATCGACCCCAGGGGGTCGATATCGACCACTTTGGGAACCCTTGGTCTAAATTGAGCCACCCACTGAAGAATTGTTTTCCGATCTGAGACGTCACCGTTAGCAGGAACGCTGGAGTGCGTTTGCAAGGCGCGTAGCGTAGTGATGATGGATTCATTATTTTTGAAGAATGCTTCGATAGCAAAAGCACGGTGCGCACCAAGGCATGTGGCTGACTGAAAATCACAAGGGATTGCCTATCAAAGGACCCCCATCCCAACCCACTCGGCTGCCTCTACCTCACGCAATGACCTTGAGAAATGGGGTACTTCATTTTGGCTCACCCTGTATTATACGAGTGTATATTTCTTTAGGATAAAAGTTATTTTATATTCTGAGATCATCTTTCAAATGTTGTTCTAAAAGAAAGCAACCAAAATCTAAACAAACTCAAATTTATGGATAGGAACAACTCCATTATTGGTGCAAAAAGGGACAAATTCCTGATCATAATATGTAGAAAGTAAAAAAAAAAACAGATACATTTTGAGTTAATCTATGAGAGTAAATTGCCTCATTATTGAACACTGTGAACTGCCACTATGGCTGAATGGTTTTCTCACATACAAGTAGCCCCCCAACACAATCACAGAGTTTTTCCATCATTTAATCCATTAAAATTCATAGCTCAATCCCCAAACGTTCATCAAACACAGACTTAAAGAGGACTAAGCAAACAACCGCACTTATTTATGCTGTCTGTTGGTAATATGGAGACACTGAAGAAAACATTGGCTATTAGCTCATATTGTCCCTGGGTGGACTGGATTTGGATTTTTTTTCTCAATCTTTTACCGTTTGGGATTAATTACTGTGCAGTTTTGCTTCTTTTATATTTGTAATCTAATTTCTAGATGTCTGCAAGTGTCCAAATCCCCTTCTTAAGTCGGTTATTAGTTGTTACTCAAAGGGATAAATTAACTGATTTATGTCTTTTTTTAGCAGATAAGCTCCAAGACAAGGTAGCATTTCTTTAATCTCACTGGTGATCAATTGCTGATCACTTTCATGAATTTTTCATGCCCAAATTAAGTAACGATGATGCAGACTGTTCAAGCAGCCCACTACATCAGTTGAGACACATCTAATCTCATTCCCTGTCTTTCCTCTACTGTATTGCTGAAAAAGGCAAAAGTCCATTCTGACCTCATTTTTTTTTATAGGGCACCATTTATGGCATATGAGCTGGCACTGTGGTAGTAGGGTTTGTGTCCTGAGTCCTTCCTGTGTGGCGTTTGCATGCCCTGTGTCTGCATGGGCTTCCTCTGGGTGCTCTGGTTTGCACTCACACTCCAAAGACATGCAGGTTAGGTGCATTGGTGATCTGAAATTATCCCTAGTGTGTGCTTGGTGTGTGGGGGTGTGAGTGTGTGTGTGTGCGTGCCCTGTGGTGGGCTGGCGCCCTGCCCGGGGTTTGTTTCCTGCCTTAAACCCTGTGTTGGCTGGGATTGGCTCCAGCAGACCCCCGTGACCCTGTCGTTAGGATATAGCAGATTGGATAATGGATGGATGGATGGTTCTACTGTATTTTATGTAATAACTAGGGGGCTCTGCCCCTTGCTCGCTTCGCTCGCCAACCCCCATCCGGGCGCTATATGCTAGCCACTTCGTGGGGATGTGTGGTTGTGTGTGTGTGTGTGTATATGTGTGTGGTCACTCTGTGATGAACTGTTCCCCTCTCCAGGGTTTGTTACTGCCGCTTGTGCCCAATGCAATCTGGGAAAGGCTTCAGCAGCCCCTGTGACCCTGGACTGGAAGGCATAATGTCTCACTCCTAAATGAGGCCACTGTCTTTGTGGAGTTTGTGCGTTCTTTCTGTGTCAGGGTGAATGTTCTCTGGGTATACCTACTTTCTACATTACCTCAAAGTTATACATTTTATACATCTTGGCAGTTGATAAATTGGTCTTATATGAGCGAATTTTCCTTGCAGTTTCAGGCTGGATTGTTCCTGCCTTGCAGCTAATGATGCTGGCCATAATCCTATAATGGAATAATAATAATAATAATTTATTTTATTTATAAGGCACTTTACATTTGTAGTAAATCTCAAAGTGCTACATAAAAAAAACAACAAAGACAAAACAAAATAAAAACAAAGATAAAACAACAGTAATTAGTGACATTCTTGTTGATATTCTTTCCTAAATAGAAAAGTCTTTAGCTGTTTTTATATAACAGCCCATAATCTGCTGTGTTCTCAAGTTCTCTGGTAGGACATTCTAGAGCCACGGAGCAGCGACTGCAAAGGCTTGGTCACCCATTGTATGAAGTTTGGTCATGGGGGGGGCAAAGGCGGTGAGTATTTGCAAAATGGAGCTTTCTTGCAATGGATTGTAATATAAGGAGTTCCTTAAGATACTGTGGAGCATTTCCATGAATACACTGATGAGTGAGCAAACAGAGTTTGTATTCAATACGGAGGTGAATAGGGAGCCAATGAAGTGACCAAAGGATTGGTGAATATTGTTCATATTTCCGCACCCTCATCAGGAATTAAGGAATCAGGAAGTAATGGGTCTATAAAATAAATGACTGTCTATTAACGGGATATACACATTTTTTGGATAAAAGGTGGATGAAAGCTCACACAGACTTGGGAGGAACACATACTCTCTACAAGTGGAGTGCCCAGGCTGGGATTTAAATCCAAGACCCTGAAGGTGTAAGGGACTGACCAGTGCAGCACCCTCTCACCTGACTTATAATGTGCATGAAACACATCTCTCTATTATAAAAGAAAATCTTGAGACGAGACTATTGCCAAGAGATTTTTTCAAGTCCCGCCCTCCTCTCAACCATTTCCGGTTAACGGCCCACACACACGGCCCTCTCACATCTCATTCGTGCGAATGCTTTTGTCAGACACAGTTCCTGCGCTCTCAGCTCTTATAATTTTTTTTTACGTTTTCCTCGCTAAAAGTTCCCAATAAAAGAAGACTGTCCAAATCGTATTGAAAAATTTCATTCCAAAGTGTTATCAACAAAAGAAATGAGTACACAGGCAATCCTAGCACCAAGAAACGAGGAAGTCAGATGGATTAAGGTGAAAATTGTCAATCGGTTACACTGCAAATTGTTTAAATGCGTATCAATAGACTATGCTGAAACAGTTGGTGGTGACTGTGCGGAAGAAGAAAACATCAACTTACAATATCCTAAAGAATATCTACAACTATTAACAAATTCCGGTCATACAATGCATGAGTTACTGTTGAAAGAAGGATGTATCGTAATGTTATTGTGTAATGGGCTATGCAATAGGATAAGATTAGTTGTATTCAAAATTGGTCGAGCAATTCTGACACGTAAAATTTTAACAGGCGACAAGAAAAGTAATGTAGTACATCTTTCATGGATAACATTAGACACCACAGGAGATCTTGATATGCCATTCATTTTAAAACATTTACAGTTTGCGTTAGAAAATTTTGCTATGACAATTAACAAAACACAAGGGACAAACATTCAAAAAGAGAGGAAGAAAAGATATTCACTCACGGGCAGTTATACGTTGCGTTGTCACGATGTAAGTCCAAACAGAATGAAAATTCAATGCGATATTGACGAAAAGTTAATTTTATATATTGTTTTTACTGACGTTTTACAGTAAAAGTGTAAGTTTAAAAAGTATTTGAATGTTTATATAGTACACTAGGAATGCCTTGGATATACTTGAAATCAATCTAACGGACGCTGATGGACATTGGCAATTGACATGGGAACATTTCTGGGCCCTTTGGTTGAAAACACACTTTCTTACAAACACAAGTCAGAGGAATGGATCATCTACACTCTGTGATCTTTCATAATGTTAGTTGATTTGTTGTTATATTAAGTTTAATTGCTTTATAAATTGTTAATACATGTTTGTAATTTATTAGTTATTACATCTTTTCACTTGTGGCAATTAACCTTTATTACCTGTCCTACTGCACTTGCTGTTCAAACAGGCCCTGGCCTAATGTTACTCAATTATGTTTATCTCATTTGTGAGTCACTTTGCATAAAAACATCTGTCAAGCAAATAATTGTAAAAATAAATGGCAATAAATTTCTTTCTAAATGCTTGTTTCTCTAACACATGAAAGCTTTTCCCAGCTTCTGTCTTTCTGATCTGTGCAGAATGTTGCATCTCCACCCATCTGCAGAAGTGCAGCTCTACGAGAAAGACAGCTTTGAATTTTATGAAAGCTGCTTGTTGCTGGGTGCTGGTGTGCTTTTAAGCTCTGCTTGAAAGACTCCAGAATTGTTCTTGCAATTTGAAGCTTCCTTAGTGCTGCTCTCCTGCAGAGAGCCGAGGATGCTATGTGAATCTGAAAGAAACAAACACCCAGCTGAGAATTACAGAAACAAGGACAACTTTCATTACTGTGAGATATGAAACCTGCATGGTAATGCTGTAAATCCTTCTCACTTATGTTTGCAAGGAAGTGTGTTTTCTTTATAAACATATATTTGTATTTACAGTATATATATATACATAAATACATTTATATATATCTTCTGTGTTTGTATGTGTGCCGCTGCCTTGAGTAAGCAGACCTGGTTTCGCTTCCCGGGTCCACCCTGCATGGAGTTTGCATGTTCTCCCCGTGTCTGCATGGGTTTTCTCCGGGTGCTCCAGCTTCCTCCCACAGTCCAAAGACATGCAGGTTAGGTGCATTGGCGATCCTAAATTGTCCCTCTGTGTGCTTGGTGTGTGTGTGTGTGTGTGTGTGCCCTGCGGTGGGCAGGCACCCTGCCCAGGGTTTGTTTCCTGCCTTGTGCCCTGTGCTGGCTGGGACTGGCTCCAGCAGACCCCTGTGACCCCGTAGTTAGGATATAGCGGGTTGGATAATGGATGGATGGATATATATATATAAATTGTGATGGATACCCGAGCATCAGTGAGCCCAAACCCCAACATGAACACACACGCACAGTCCATGCACATCTGTGATCCCGTATAATGAAAATGAATGAAAACAAAATGATCATTTTACAAAGATGTTAGTAATATCTTTTCAGACATGAATCCAACACAGAACTTAAAAAAATATGGCTTCTGGTCATAAGGGTTCCAGGTAGGATGGGGTGGTTCTAGGAGGCTGGACAATGGAAGTGACATCAATGGTGGATTGGCTGTCAGTCTTCCGTTCTGCAGAGGGAGGATGAGACAAATTATTACAACACAGCGCCAGCCTCTGGTCCAACAAGTAACTGCCATCACTAGGGCCCTTAGACTGACTGACTGACTGACTGACTGGATGGATGGATGGATGGATGGATGGATGGATAGATAGATAGATAGATAGATAGATAGATAGGAAAGGTACTATATAAAACATAGATAGATCGATAGATAGGAAAGGTACTATATAAAACATAGATAGATAGATAGATAGATAGATAGATAGATAGATAGATATTTTTTATTTTTAAAAAAGACCTTTATTGTGAACGTAAAAAAAGAAAATATTAACAACATACACAGTCAAATGACAAACAAGCTCAATTTTTTAGAATATAACAAAAAGAGCCAAAATATATCAGACCACCACTACTCCCCCTTTACACTCCTCCTACTCCGCACATTAATAAAAACATGTTGTTGATGTCCACCACTTTCTTTTTATTCCCAGTTGAGCACCAGTTCGTCCCCCTCCACAGTACCTGATAGTACATCATCCTAAGAAAACAAAATAAAAATACAGAAAACTTAACCAATACATACTCATACATTAATTTTTAGTTCTCCATCATCAATTAAACAAAGTACCCCTTTAATTCCCCACACATTTTCAAATAACTCTAATGTATTCATCAATTTATAATACGTATATTCCATTATTATTCTGGAGCGTACATTTATCTTGAAAATCAAGACAGCATCAGTAGCCCCTGTCCCAGATTGTTTATTATTCCGACTCTTTAAAATTGCTAGTTTTGCTTCACCCAATAAATAATTTAATAACAGCTTTTTGCTGATTTTTCTTGTTGTATTTTGTACTGTAAATGAACATGATATTGTTAAATTTCCCCATTAATTTTTTACATAATTCACTAAAAAATCTGAAAAAAAATCTAGGTCTCATACATTGCAAGAATAAATCGAATATAGTTTCTTTTTGTCCACAAAATATAGAATTATCATCCCCTTTCTGCTCAATTATTTTTAAAACAAAATTTGTAGCGACAATCCCATGCAGAATTCTCCATTGCAGGTCAGCCGTTCTTTTCTTACTTGGGGGCTTATATAGCTCCCTCCAAGCAGGTGCACTCCCACTGTCCACCCCCAGATTTTCTCTCCATGGCGTGTCAAGAACTGTTTTTAGTGCTGCAAAGTGTATAATTTTAACACAATATTTATAAAGGTCCCCCTTTGACAAAGACTTAAAGCTCACGACTTCCCCTTTATGGAATGTCACAATCGTATTGTCGGTGAGCGAGGACAGATCAACAGCAGGGCAGACCTCCATCTCTGTGTTTGCTGCTCTTATCGAGTTGTTCAGCCGATGATAATCTTTGGCCATGAATGATTAAAAACTCTGAACTATTCTGACCGACTTGACCCCCAGTATTGAAGATAGCACTGCTGAGTCAATAAAAGACTTCCTGCTGTCATCGTAAATTTGGGATAGTGTAAGTATTTGATGTGTGATGAGTGTTTTAACAAAACTATCGCTGAACAACAGAGGACATGAAAAAACAGAGTTGAAAATTAAAGGCTCATCAGCCAATCAACCAGATGTAACAAAGTTTCTTTTAAAAACAAAGTGCCATGTTAATAGGACTCCCTTGTAAAAATGGGGTAAGCTGGACAGGTCCATTTTGTGAATGTTCATCACTAGAAGATGTCTATCAAAACCTAAGCCTCCCACTCGGTGGAAGAAACCCAACGCCAGCTCTCTCCAACTCAGAGGGTAAAAAACAAAAAAAACTTTCTGCAGAACCTGAAGTCTAAATTGTGCAACTTTAGAGACAACGTCAATAAGCCCCTGACCACCTTCTTCCAAAGGTAAAAAGATCACACATTGTTTTATCCAGTGTAGGCCAACCCAAAAAAAATCAACCAGAAGTTTCTGGATTCTGTGTAAAAGTCCAGGAGGAGGGTCCCCACTCACAAGTTTGTGCCAAAGCATAGAGGCTATCAAATTGTTAATAACAATCACTCATCCCCTGTAAGACAGCTTAGACACAATCCACCTCCATTTGTTCAGTCGCATAGTTACTTTATCTAAAAATCCTTCCCAATTACTTTTGTCCACTCCCTCAGCACCCATCACCACTCCGAGATATCTAAAACACCTTCTGTCCCACTTAATTTCTAAGGGCAGATCTGGTGGTGAACTTGCTGTCCAGGATCCAAGTAAAAAAGCGGTACTTTTGGCCAAGTTGATTTTTGCTGAAGATATTCTCTCAAATATTTGTTGACATGAGATTAACATTTTAATGTCATCATTTAACGTGACAAAAATGACAACATCATCAGCATAAGCCAAATATTTAAAAGTAACATTTGGGCACATAGGAAAACTCACGCCCTGCAGTCTGCGACTTATCTGACGTAAAAATGGTTCAATAGACAAAGCATAGAGCATTCCAGATAAGTCACAGCCCTGTCGAATTCCTCTCTTTACTGAGAACGGGGCACTCAAAGAACCATTGACTTTTATAACGCCAAAAATATTAGTATATAAGAGCCTTATCATATTTATAAAATATTCCCCAAATCCAAAGCTTTTCAGAGTATTAAACAAGTATCGGTGATCTACTCGATCAAAAGCCTTTTCCTGGTCTAGAGACAGAATCCCCAAATCAACCCCGCACAGATTACAGGCTGAGATAACATCCCTCAATACAAATATATTATCATGAATTGAGCGGTCAGGCACACAGTACGATTGACATGGGTGAATTATGGAGTCCATCACATTCCTTAGGCGGTTGGCCAAGGCCCTTGAAAAGATTTTGTAGTCTGTGCACAATAGGCTCACAGGATGCCAGTTTTTGATTTGGCATAAGTCACCTTTTTTTGGTAGCAGAACAATGACCGCTCTCCTGCAGCTCAGTGGTAATTCACCAACCTTTACACTCTCCAGAAAAATTGTAAGCATGTCCGGTCCCAGCAAATGCCAGAACTGCTTATAAAATTCTGTTGGAATCCCGTCAATCCCCGGAGTCTTTCCAACCTTTAGATTACAAATTGAGTCAGAGAGTTCCTGAAGATTGATCTCGGTGTCCAGATGTAATTGTAACTTTTCTGAAATTGTTGGCAAACCTTCCAAAAACTCGGACTTTGCAGCTTCATCAAAGCTTTCATCCTTAAACAAATTCTTGTAAAAAGAGACAGCAAAGTCTCTTATCTCCCCTGTAGTACACAGTTCTTGGCCATTGGTGTCACGGAGCATATGGATTGTCTTACTCTGTGCTTCCTTCTTTTCAAGACTAAAAAAAAACCTTGTGGGTGCGTCCAGGTGATTGAGATTCTGGAAGCGAGACCTCACTAAAGCTCCCTTAGCCTGCAACTCCAGAAGATGAGACAGTGAATGTTTCTTAGCTGTTAAAATCTCAAAGCTGTCCTTATCAAAACTATTTTGAAAAGTAGAATGTAGTTCAGTGATGTCCTCCTCCAGGCTTTTCAACTGATCCACACTCCTCTTTGTCACTTGCTGGGTGTATTGTTGGCAGAAAGCTTTAATCTGTACTTTTGAGACATCCCACCATTGTTTGAGGGAAGTGAATTTGGATTTAGTTAGGGTCAATTGCTGCCAGAAAAATTCAAAGCACTGAAGGAAGTTTGAATCATCCAACAGGGAAACATTGAATTGCCAGAAAGACTTAAAGAAAGGTTTTTTTGAAAAGGTGAGCTTTAATGCCACCAGAGAGTGATCAGAAAAACCGAAAGGACAGATATAAGTAGTAGTGACTGAATTTAAAAGATGCCTTGAACAGTAAAACCGGTCTAACCGTGCCATAGAAATGTGGCCACCCCCACTTTGACCCAGGTGTATTGTCTATCTGTAGGAAATTTAATCCGCCATACATCCACCAGATCTGACTGCTGTAATAAAGTATTTAATACTCTGACAGAAGCTGGATGTGGCTCAGCACCATTTCGATCTAGCTTTGCATTATCTGTACAATTAAAATCCCCTCCTAGTAGAAGAATTTCCCCATTAATAGAAGATTCCACCACCTTTCTCAATGAATCAAAGAAACAGATCCTCTCTCGACAATTTATTGGTGCACATGAATTAATAAACACGAGGTCTTGATCCCCATCTTTAATCTGCACCACCAGCAGGCGCCCAGCTACCACCTCACTAATATTAGTGATTTGTAAATTCACAGTTTTGGAAATCATCACAGCTACCCCAGCACTGACATGGGATCCGTGACTAAGCACAGCCTGACCCCCCCATTCACGTAGCCAGTCCTGCTCATTCCTAATATCGGTGTGTGTTTCCTGAAGTAGCGCTATGTGAAGGCCTTTTTGCTCTAAATAATCAAAAACTGCAGCCCTTTTTGCGTCTCCCCTACACCCGTTCACATTTAGACTCCCAATATGTAAAGAGTCCATTAATTCAAGACATAAGGGAGTAACCAATACATTACATAACACAAATAAATAAAAGAAACGTAGGACTAAATCCATCATGATTAAAGCAGTGATTTCCTAACCCTACTGATCAAATTCTTTAGTCTCACTGACTCTTTCTGGTCCATGCCAAGCTGCACCGCATTACGCATCACCCTCTGTGCTGACACCAGGAAGAGCTGAACATCTGGGAAGTGTTCTTCCACTTTAACCCCTCTCTTGCCCTCAATAAATTCTAAAAAATACCGTATACTTGCGGTGCTGTATCCGCCTCCCAGTGTATATCTTGATGAGGACTCGCTTCTCACGGAGGTGTCAGTGTCACTGCCCTCATCCTCCCTATCGCCCACGTCACAGTCACTGTAAGTCTTAAACAAGTTGCTGCGTTCACTGGATGGCTCGCTGGACACAAGGCTTTTCTTTGCAGACTTCGTATTCTCCGATTTAATCTTTCGTTTATGACGTTTATCACTTTGAAAATCTCATCCCTCTCGTTCACACTTGCACTCCCACTCTCCACTTCACACATCTCATCCTTCGGCCTCTCATTCATCTGCCTTTCCCGGCTTGCGCCGAGATCTGCTTTATCAGCACCACGTCTTCAGCGGCCTGCACTTGTGTAGCTTCATCGGTTGCCTGAGACTCGTTCACAGCGGAGGCGACTGGCGCAACTCCCTCGGAAAGAGTGTTCAATGTCGTCCCCTCACTGCTACTGGTCTCAGGCTCTGTGCTCACTTTACTCGCAGCACTTTCAGTATCAGCCGCCATATCCTCTGCAACAAGAAGCGCGCTCTTCACTGGAGCGTCTTTAGACAGAATATTTTCGGGCCGATCATACACAACACCCGCTCCATCAAACCGCTCATTACACTTAGACCCATCATTCTCCATATTTTCCACCTCACTTTCATACTCAGACTCGCAGTTTTCATCGTTAACCCTGTCCGTGTTCTCCTTAATCAGAGCCGAGCCGCCCGGCATCACTACGGGCTCATGTTTGCACTGTGCCGCCTTGTGTCCGGCTCTTCCACAGTTAAAGCATCGCATTGAATCAGAAGTTACAAACACTACATAATCATCGCCCTCTACCTTAAACCTGAGGGCCACGTTTAGATCTTCATTCATATTTAAAATCATATAAGCTTGTCTCCGAAAGGAGACCACATGTTTTAACTCCTGCATCTTGCAGCCAAGTGGGATTAACACTATATCAGACATAATCTGCCCATAACATCTCAATTCCCTTAGTAAAATATTGTTTTTTAAGAAAGGTGGAACATTAGAGACAATAACTTTCTTCGCAGGTGCCGATAACGGCAGGACAGGAACTAATGCACCATTTATAACAACCCCTTCTTCAACAAGTGTATTTACGAGAGACTCATCGTTTAAAAAAACAACCACAGACTTATTCATTCTGGAGGCAGATAGGACATTTGTATAACCAGCTACATTTCCTACTCCCACCACACATGCCTCGGCAGAAACCTGGGGGTCCACCAGGACCCTAGCGCCATGACGGCATGAAATATTTTCAAACGCCTTTGGAAACAAACCAGGAGCCCTGCCTTTGAACACGGCCACAGCGATAACCGCCAAAACCGCGTCTATACATTAAAAAAACTATCAAAAAAACAACAACAACTCTAAAACAAATCTCTAAGAAAAGAAAAAAAAAAAACAAATAAGAGAAAAGAGAAAATAGAGACTTACACAGAGACGTCGACGCCCGTCGGCTTTCCACGACTCGAACACGCCCACCCCAGACAGCACTAATCGAGCAACACACACAGAGAGAGAGAGAGAGAGAGAGAGAGAGAGAGATAGAGAGAGAGAGAGAGAGATAGATAGATAGATAGATAGATAGATAGATAGATAGATAGAAAAGGCACTATATAATAGATAGATAGATAGGAAAGGCACTATATAATACATGATAGATAGATAGGAAAGGCACTATATAATAGATAGATAGATAGATAGATAGATAGATAGATAGATAGATAGATAGATAGGAAAGGCACTGTATAAAACATAGATAGATAGATAGATAGATAGATAGATAGATAGATAGATAGATAGATAGATAGATAGATAGATATTTTTTTTTTTTTAAAAAAACAACTTTATTAAATTCAGTATGAAATTCATTAAAAACACAAAATCCAACCACAGAAAAAAAACAAAACATAATAAAAATCACATTTTTAAACTTCTAAATACCCCCAGTCCATCCCTTATTCATTTCATAAATACCCACCCAAACCCTTGCCCCTTTATTCATCCCTTCCATCCCACAATTCCACTCATTTATTACAATACTCTATAGATTTATGCTCATACATATTCTATTAATATTAAAATTAGAATTAGAATGCAAAGTGAACTTCATCATTGTCATAATTACACAAAACATTATTTACACACCACTTATCTTTAAACTGTGCAAGATTTCTAGTAGATGTATAAAAATTCAGATCTACTTCTATTCTGCTTTTACAATTCATTTTAAATAATACTGTGGGGTCTGTGCTGCCTGTTCCCTTAACCTTATTTTTCCGGGTTTTCCATATTCCCAGTTTCGCCTGTCCTAAAATAAAGTTAACCAGGTTAATATTTGTATTTGTTTTTTTTGAGCTCTTTACCCCAAACACAAACACCATCCTATTATAACAGACCCCCAGACCCTCAATCAGCTGCTTTATCATTTTAAAAAAATCCCCCAATCTCTCTCAAAACATAAAACAGTGAAATACAGTCTCCCTCAACCCAAAGAAAGGGAAGGTATCCGAAACCCCCGGACAAATAACTGATAAAAAGGAATTCACAGCTACTATACCATGCAATATCCTCCACTGTAAATCCCATACCCTACTGGTCAATGGTGGTCTATATAGCGCTCTCCAGGCTGGCAGTGTTCCTTCAGGAATGACAATCTTCTTCCTCCAGGGTGTGTCGGCCTTCAGTGCTTTCAGTTGATCCTGGTTCTTTACTTTTACACAGATCCTGTAGAGCTGTTTTCCTTTGATGGTGTTTAAGGGCAAGTCTCTCAGATCTTTTGTCACAAGTAGTCTGTTGGTGTCATTATTGTCCCAATCTCCTACTGGAGACACCACAAGTGTAGTGAAAGTTGGATCTTCGGGTGGCTTTAGCTGGTCTTTAAAGGTGTCCTGCAGGAGTGTCCTTACTTCACTTCCTAGAGATGCTTTAACTTGCGTTAAGAAATTCCCCACAAGCCGCACTGAGTGCACTTTTGTCTCTGCTGCTACAGTTTCTGGACTTTTCCAATTAAAATCCTCCCAGTTGATTAAATGCTTTAATTGTGTAATGTTATTTCTACGGAGACTATGAATAAAGCTTGCAGACTGTCCTATTGTGGTGCAGATATTTGGATTAAACACAATGGGCTCTTCTAGAATCCAAAACAATGAAAGGTCATCATAGTCTCTTTGAATTGATAAAAATTGGCAAGCTTTAAAAAGACTCCTGTAAAAGTCTGGTACTTGTAAGGTCTCAGGTTTCTCAACACGACACCATATTAAGCTTTTGCCCAATCCCATTTGTCCCACTTGGTTAAAAAAGAGCATTGCTAGATTCATCCAGGGCTCGGGCGTTGTGGAGTATAACAGTTTTTGCACGGTCTGAAGGCGGAAGGCAATAATTCTGCTTTCAATGTCCATAATGCCTTGCCCACCTTCATCAAGTGGCAAGTATAATACGCCCCTCCTCAACCAGTGAAGACCATCCCAAAAAAAGTTAACAACATTCTCTTGAATCTTTTGAATTACATGTGGTGGAGGCTCCAGACAGATACACCGATGCCACAGACTTGAAGTCACCAGATTATTAATGACTAACATTCGACCTCTGTACGACATTTGGGATAGTATCCATTTCCATCTGGCCAACCGAGCTACCACTTTTTCCAAGAGTCCATCCCAGTTCTTCTGCACATAGTGATCGTCTCCTAGATGTACTCCCAGGTAGAGAATCCCTTCAGTGCTCCATTGCAGCTCTCCTTGTAAACTCGGCGTCTTATATCCAGCCCAGTCTCCAACTAACAAAGCACTGCTTTTACTCCAGTTTATTTTAGCATTGGAAATCCGTTCATATTTCCTTTGACAGTTCGTGACATTATCAAAGTCTTCTTGATTTGCGATAAAAACAACAATGTCGTCTGCGTAGGCCGTGACCTTTATAGGATTCCCAGTGCAGTAAGGAATGGAGAGACCAGTCAGCACTTTTCTCAGGTTGACTAAGAATGGCTCTAAGGCGAGGGCGTACAGCATCCCTGATAGCGAACAGCCTTGTCGAACTCCTCTTTGGACGCTGAAAGGCGCACATAAACCACCATTGACCTTAACTATACCAGAAATGTCACAATACAACAGCCGAATGTACTTTATAAATTGTTCCCCAAATCCAAAGGCCTTGAGAGTGTTCCATAGATAGGAGTGTCCGACTCTATCAAAGGCTTTCTCTTGGTCAATTGAAATAAATCCTGTTCTAAAATTGAACAGTTTTGCTGCAGCAATAATATCTCTGACTAAGAAAATGTTATTAAAAATAGATCTCTCAGGGATACAATAGCTCTGGTCCGGATGCACCAGTTTCACTAACACTGTGCGCATTCTGTTAGCCAAGGCTTTTGAAAGGATTTTATAATCTGCGCAAAGTAAAGACACAGGCCTCCAGTTCTTAATATGGCACAAGTCACCTTTCTTAGGCAGAAGTGTGATCACTGCCCTTCTGCAGCTCTGAGGTAGCACACCTGATTCAACACTGTGTTTAAACACTTCTAACAAATCCTGGCCGATAACATCCCAAAATTCTTTATAAAATTCAATTGGAATGCCATCTATCCCAGGGACTTTTCCATTATGAAGTTCGTTCACTGCTGCTGAAATTTCTGCCATAGTGAGCTCTTTATTCAGCTCGGTGGCATCTGTTACAGGAAGCTGTGGTAAGTCCTCTAAAAAGCACTGTAAGTTTTCGTCACTATCACCTCCTTCAGCACAAAACAGATTTTCATAAAACACTCGGACCTCTGTTCTTATCTCACCCAAGTCCTGTGTCTTTTCACCATTCGCTTTAGTCACACAGTGTAGAATTTTACTTTGAGAATTCTTCTTTTCCAGGCCAAAAAAATATTGTGTTGGTGCATCCATTTGTGTTAACTGCTGGAAGCGAGCCCTCACTAGAGCCCCCTGAGCTTTTGTGTCTAGTAAATGTGAGAGCCCCCTCTTTGTTGCTTTGAGACTCTCTTTAAGTGCTTCATCTGAGCCATTTCCTAATAGCTGTTCAATCTGAGATATTCTGCCTTCCAGTTGTGTCACTTCTGACTGTAACGACCGTGTGACATTTCTGGTATATTGCTGACACAAGGATCGAATGTGGTTCTTCCCCATTTCCCACCAATGCTGTAAGCTGGTGAACTCCTTCTTCGAACCCCTCCAACCTCTCCAAAAATAATTAAAAATGTCTTTAAATCGCTGATCCTGTAGTAGGAGTACATTAAAATGCCAGTATGCGCTGCGAGGCCTGTAGGTGCTCGATAAAACTGTACAAACCACTAGGCTGTGGTCTGAGAAACCAGTGGGGACAATGGAGCATTCCTTAAATAGACCCAATAGGTGCTTAAAAGTGTAAAATCTATCGAGTCTCGCCATTGAAAGGGTCTCACTAGTTACCTTTCCCCATGTGTACTGCCTGCTGCTGTCTCCATGTTTACTCCTCCACACATCCACCAGCCCCGTCTCCCCCACTATCCGTCCCCATTCCCGTGCAGATTGGGGGTGTGGCTCCAGGCTGTTATTTCTGTCCCTCTGAGGGTCAAGGGTACAATTAAAATCCCCACCCAATATCACCACTTCCTCAGGGTCACACTGACTTAAAACATCAGCCAATACTTTATAAAAATCAAGTTTCTCATGCCCATTATTTGGTGCATATATATTAATAAAAGTGAACCAACAGCTATTTACTTTTGTTTTTACTTTCAGTAGCCTCCCTTTCACCACCTCATGCACATTATGATCCTCCATTCGAAAACCACTGCAAAACAAGACCGCCACCCCTGCACTGACATGTGTCCCATTGCTGAAGAAGCAGTCCCCCTTCCAGTCCCTGCTCCACTCCCACTGGTTTGTCTCATCTATGTGGGTTTCCTGTATAAAGGCGACTGTCAGATTTTTTTGGGTTAGGAACTCAAAGAGCGTCAGTCTTTTACTTGGATTCCTCCTGCCGTTAATATTTAAACTACCCAATTTCAAGTTCGCCATACTGATTAAATGTAAACAGCAGCTTAGCACCAAACCAATTGACCACCACATGTACAATGGGGGAAAATTCCTAAAAATGTTATCCATTATACTTCATTTTTTAGTCTGTTTCCTCAACCTATTCGTGATATTCTTTAATCTCACGAGCTCGTTGATGTTAAATATTGTGGTCATGGTTTTGTCTTTTCTCAAACTACCCACTGACGATATAAACAGATTCACATCGGGAAAAAAATCCGCCACATTCACCCTTCTCCTGCCCTTCGTCGCCTGTAAAAACTGTTTAACGCTCTGGGCGCTGTAACCGCCTCTGCCACTTAAATCCTGGGGGTCCGAGATGGTTGAACAGTCCGACATTTCTCCATCACCCTCCTCCCCTGCGCTCACCACGGCAGAACCGTCATCAACCGTCTCTGCGAGAACTGCAAAAGCCCCCTTAGCATTAAACAGAGGATCAGCGGCATCTCCGCCCGATCCCCGACTCGTGTTCATCCGCTTTTTTGTTGTACCACCGTCTTCTATCCCATGCCTCTTCCGCCCTGGGCGTCTAAACTCGCCGTCTTTCTCAATATCAATATTTCCATCCTCCTCTTCCACATCCACATCTCCCCATGATCTGCCCTGTACTGTTAAAGAAGTCTCCATATTTAAACCACTTTCATTCTCTTCTGGATTACCTTTTTCCTCATCCCCCTGAGGCACTGCCTCCCCCTCGTCTACGATCTCTTGGCTCCCAGCTGCTACAAAACGGCCTTGAACTTCACCTTCCAACTCTTTCTGAACTTCAGGTTCATTGCCTCGTTTTTCTTTTTCTTTCTCAGGACAATGTTTAATCAGATGTTGTTCACTCCCGCACCGTAAACATTTCATTTCATCCGAAGACACAAAGATTACATAATCAAATCCATCTACTTCAAACTTCATTGCAATATTTAGATTTTCATTCATTTTGTTCAAAACCATGTAAACTTGTCTTCGGAAAGACAGAACATGTTTTAACGCTGGGGATTTACACCCCAATGGAATAAAACGAATTTTAGAAACAAGTCTGCCATGGCGCTCCAGCTCTTTTTCAGTAGTTCCATTCTTTATAAACGGCGGTACATTTGAAATAATTACATTGCGTGCTGGGGTGCCCAGCGGAGTTACCTGTACGAAAGACCCATCAATAACTACACCTCTTTCCACTACTATTGAGACCAGATCTACTGAACTTAAGAATAAAACAATACTGCCGTTCATTCTGGAAGCCGATTTAATATTCTCACAACCGACCACCTGACCGACTGCTAAGACCGCCGTCTCCACTGGGACAAACTCCTCTAACAGAAGTTTTATCCCGTGGCGGCGGCTCAAGGTCTCTAAATTCGCAGCCATACCGGCTGCAGTGGCCAAAACGCCACTCAGTAAAAACAACGCTCAAAACCTTTCAATAATAACTCAAGAGCATGACAGAATAGTGAAAAAAAGGAATGAAAAAATAGATAAAGATTAGGAAAAACAACACTCACCACACTTAGAGTCCAACACAGCCACTTGCACCAGAGCAAACACCCAGCATGCACAGCTAAAAACAGGAAGGAAGTAGATAGATAGATAGATAGATAGATAGATAGATAGATAGATAGATAGGAAAGGCACTATATAATAGATAGATAGATAGATAGATAGATAGATAGATAGATAGATAGATAGATAGGAAAGGCACTATATAATAGATAGATAGACAGATAGATAGATAGACAGATAGATAGATAGGAAAGGCTCTATATAATACATGATAGATAGATCGATAGATAGATAGGAAAGGCACTATATAATAGATAGATAGATAGATAGATAGATAGGAAAGGCACTATATAATACATGATAGATAGATAGATAGATAGGAAAGGCACTATATGAAACATAGATAGATAGATAGATAGATAGATAGATAGGAAAGGCACTATATAATACATGATAGATAGGTAGATAGATAGATAGATAGATAGATAGATAGATAGATAGGAAAGGCACTATATAAAACATAGATAGATACAAAAGGCATTACATATAAGAGATAGATGATAGATAGCACTCAAAGTAAATTATTGTCATTCAAAAGGTTTTTAAAGTCATGACCTCCTTGGTTTTAAAATAAGCAGTCTGCCACTTTTGAATTGCTGACAGCTTACTGGACAATTCATCATGTTGTTCATGTCATTTCTAACTAGAGTGAAACTAGAAAGTCATCTAAAAAAAGAAATTAAAGTCATTTGTATAAATAAAAGACCGTTCCTTTCTCATTCACAATACAACCTGGAAAATCCAGGATATACTGTACCACAGAAACCTTAAAGAGACACACATCCATATGGTGATATTAACTGTCACAGTAGGCGATTTAGGTGAATGTATCAGTAATGACTGTAATAATGGCAGTCAGTCCAAAAATGAAAGAGCAAGAGACAGGAGAAAGAACCAAGATAAAGTGTAAAACAAGATGAAAAGCAAAAGTCAGAAAGAGAGAAACATCAAAACTAAATCATATTCAGCTCTGGGTAATGTCCTTACAGAGGCTCACTTATTTCACACAGAGCACAGATAGATAGATAGATAGATAGATAGATAGATAGATAGATAGATAGA
>JANRMT010062857.1:29097028-29118400 GCA_026402145.1 Polypterus bichir lapradei | reverse complement strand
AGATAGATAGATAGATAGATAGATAGATAGATAGATAGATAGATAGATAGATAGATAGATAGATAGATAGATCCTCCCTTCTAGATCAGCTTGCTGTTAAGCTCATGCAAGTCAGACTTTCACTGTACTCTGAATGTGTGAAACAACAAACCTATTATTATTGCTGTTGCTACTGTCTGCAGAATTCAAATATTATTTTAAACGAAGTTTTGGATTTTGGTTCTCCTTTTTACAAGGTTAGGGTGGCACACAGGGATGCCCTGCTGTCTCTAACAGCCTTCTACTATCCCATTCTATTTCAACAACATTAAGGATGCCATTTCTAATCAAGGAGTCACAGGACACTGAATATCACAGAGAGAGAGTGAATCATGTCACATCAACAGTCAAGTTTATCCTGAGCTATATTAATCAATCAATGAATCTATTTAATATGAGTTCATGAAGGACATGCATCATCCTAAGATGTTTTATAATTCTAAAAAGACTGCAGTCGAAGTGCGTAGTTACAGCACATTGCTAGTCTTGTCTCAGCAGCATGTCTGTTGCTAGGGAACACCCTTTAGAAGACCTCCATATGCAGGCACGGCCCACTCAAATGTAATAATAGCGCCCCAACTGGGAGCATCCTCACGATGAGAAGGAACATTTCAGAGCAGGCACATATTTCTGCGTCTGCTCAAATAAGAAATGAGGCCACTTTAAGCTAGCTGTAAGAGAAGCTCTCCTCAAATTCCTATAAACACTGCAAAGGTCAAGCTGAATTTCAAACCCTGGACCCACTATAGAGATTATGGTAAGGGGGACTCCAACTCACCAGTGCTTCATGTGGTGGACTGGCACCCCATACATGCTCATTATCCTCCTGGAGCCCAGTGCTTTTGGGATATGCGGATGGATGGTTGGATGGATGGATGGAAGGATGCATGGTTATTCTTCAACAAGTGCTGATAGCATGCAACATTTGATGAGCAAGGGTTCCAGCTACTGAGTCAAATATAATGGATGGTTCTGGAATGGAAGGAAGTAAGAAAGTAGCACAGCATCTGTAAATGGAGAGCAAGTGTCTGGCTGAAGAGCTGGAGAAGGTGGATAAAGGTCACTGAGGCCTCATGTAATTACCTTTCAGCTCAGGGATAGCCAAAAATTATCATCTCTGTGTTTAGGGTACTATTTTTCAATTCATAAGTTTGAATTGGTGTGAGATGCTATTGTTAAATACATAGTATGAATAAAACACATTTCGTAATTCTCATTTTGGGGAGTTGCCTGCACTACTGTTTCCATATTGAGGCAAACAACTGCTGTGTTTGTTGGGTGTAGTATGAGGCATAAGAATGAAAGGACAATTGTTTGAGTGTCTCTGTATCTCTATGTCTGTCCAGCTGCTGTGTCTCTGTTATCCAACAGGTGGTTCATCACACACATTAGCACTGCTTTTACGAATCCCATACCAAACTGCATATAACAGGGACACAGCAAGTGGACGGACGCATTGCACTGCTAGTAAAAATGCTGAGCACATTCAACAGAACGCAACTGCTGGACAGACAGAAATAAGTATATCCACCTTAATAAAAGAATATGTGTCTGTGTGTCCATCTGGTTGCTATGCCTCTGTTATATGCCATTTGGTATGGGATTTGTAGAGGTAATGCTAATGTTTGTGATGTGCCATTTGATGGAAGTAATATGCAATACATATGTCTGTTATATGCAATTTGGCATAGGATTCGTAAAGACAGTGTTAATGCTTGTAATGCACCATCTGTTGGAATGAGCATGCAATGTATATGTCTCTGTTATAAACCATTTGGTATAAATTTGTAAAAGCAGTGCTAATGTTTGTGATGTGGCAACTGTTGAAATGAAAAATGCACTGAATTTTATTGCTACAAATGTTTGTCATGCGCCATCTGTTGGAATGGCAAATGCAATGCATTATATCACTATTAATATTTGTGATGTGCCACCTTTTGAAATGACAACGGCAATGCATTTTATTAATTCTGTACATGCATTACAAAATATTTGAATAGGCACTGCGAACATTAATGCTGAAGTCTACATTGATTAGTTAGATTTCAACCAATTTAAGGTCCATAGTACAACTAGTCTCTCTCTCTCTCTCTCTCTGTCTCTGTCTCTCTCTCTCTCTATATACTGTATATATATATATATATATATATATATATATATATATATATATATACATGATGCTAAGGTCTGTCTGTCACATGATAACTTCCAAACTACTGGGGCTAAAACCTTGAACTTGCTTTTGATCACAAGCATATGACTTGATTTGTTCTAGAAATTAAAAATATTTGAGGTAGTAGCAACCTCAGTGAAGTAAAGACCTGTGATATCTAGAGCAAATCTAGAAAATCTAGATACTGATGATGTGACTAACAACATGATAAAAGGAAGAAGAAGAAGAGCAATGCCATCTGCAGAGTGTCAAGTGTGGGATGAAGAATGCAAGGATGATAAACATGGCTGGAGGTCCAAGCAGTTTGCTATTTGAGTAATTAAATGTTCTCATTCCAAATAGTGACCTGTCATTTTTGCTCTCACTGAATGCAGCATGGAAAAGACAATGTTCTGCACTGGGGATTCTGTCATCCGGACTTTAACTACCCTCCTTTGTCAGTATTGGTTCAAAGAAAATCACCACAAAGGTTTTAATGTTCACCAGGAAGTAATCTGGAACTGAACTGGTGAGTCCAAGTTGACTACTGTTACACACGTGCGCTTAGGAGGCAGTCAACAAGCCCTGAGGTGAGCAATATAATATCAGACGGGTGAGCTGAAGTGGGGTACTGATGTCTCTCTCTCTGTCTCTACAGAACAAAAGAAGAAAAATAATAATAACACCCACTCACCAACAACACTTCTAATATCTGAAAATGGCTCCATACAATTCTCTCCTTCTGTGATGACGTCACTTCCAATACATTTGGATGGCGTCACTTCCGGTTCCTCGCTGACAATGCCACTTCCGGTACCTTGCTGATGACGTCACTTCCGGTTCCTCAAGATGACGCCACTTCCAAGTCTCTCAATGATGACGTCACTTCCGGGTCTACCAGATGACGTCACTTCCGATCTCCATTAAAGTCATTTCTGGTTTTTCCTTCATTTCTTGCCAACTCATTTCCTGTAGCCATTTTGTATTTAAATCATCATTCCACTGCTGTAAACTGTCAACTGTTTTGGTTTTTTTCAACACGTTTGACCCAAATTTGCAGATATTATATGGGGCAATTCCCCAACTCTTATTTGCAGTTTTTAATTCATTATTTCTTATCACATTACATTTCCATACGTGTGAGTGTGTGAGTAAATAAGACCTGCAATGAGTTGTCAGTCCATCCATGCAGCAGTCCCGTCTTTCCCTAATGCTCCCAGAAAGACTCCATCTGGCATTCAATGTTGGGCAAGTCCCCTTTGGTGAGTTTTTTGCTTGGTAAACTAGCATGCCTTTTGGAGATTTTGCACTGGCAACTCCTTTTCCAGCAACTTTTCCAGTTCTTTGCCCCCAGTGTTTCTAGGATAGGCCTTGTCATGTTATGGTATTCTATGGTATGTTATGTCATGACACTGTCACCAGCCGGCGAATGAGATTAACAGGCCATGTGCTCAGGCTACTGGAACGGCGTATCCCAAGGACCGCTATAAACTGGACACCCAGCACTGGCAAAAGAAAACAAGGGCACCCTTTTAAGACCTGGCAGGCAACCTGCCAAGAGGATTTCCACACCACTGACATCGACTGGGAAGAAGTGCCAATGAACGTGACTGATCAAACTCATTGGAGACATCTTTCTGCCCAATGTGCTGTACAGCACGGGAGGAAATAAGCTAATATTATGTTATAATATCTCCTTTCAGGATTTGGTGTGTCCTGTTTGACAATTTGGCATAAAAAAAAAATATGACTTTATGGATTTAAAATTGGGGTATGGGGAAAGAACAAACTGTCTTTGCTAACACATTTTATTACATTAATGTAATAATAATAATTATGATAATAAACTGTGGTGACTGTATAACCTGTCTGTTTATTTTGCTATTGACAAAGGTTTTGGTACACATAGAATGAATTTTATTGCTTATTTTTTTTCATTGTTTTGTTTTGTGTCAATTCCTTTTTTAAAGATACTGGTACGCCATTTTGGCTGAAAGTCCTCAGTGTTGGTGTGTCAGAGAGAGGATGTGCAGTATTGTTCATAATGGTACTCAGTTTTGTTGTCATTCTCTCCTTTGCTACGACCAGCAGGGGGTCCACAGTGTGTTGTATAACTGAGCCTGCCCTTTTAATTAGCTTGTCGCTTTGGTGGGACTCCCTTGAAGTGATGTTACCAGCTCAGCACACCACGGAGAAGAAAATCGCATTGGCCATCACAGAGATATAGGAAATGTGAAGGAAGTCACTTCCCAAATTAAAGAAACATAATATCCTAAGGAGAAAGATCCTGCTCTGACTTTTCTTATATTGTCAATCTGTGTTATGAGACCAGTCTAACCTGTCATCAAAGTGGACCTCCAGTTACTTGCAGGAGTGGACCACCTCTACAGCCAGTCCCTGAATAGTCACTGGACGAACAGTAGAGGCCCTTTGTGCAGAGAAAGTCAATGAACAGTTCCTTGTTTTTACTGATGTTAAGATGGAGACAATTCTCTTTGCATCAAGAAACAAACTTCTCCCCCTGACTCCGCTCCTCTTTCTCACCCCTTTATCAATAAACCCAGTAAGTGCAGAATCATATGAGAATTTCTTCAGGTGACATGACCTGCTGTTATATTTATAGTTTGAGGTGTCACAGAGTGAAGATTAAGGGTGACAGGCCCGATCCTTGAGCTGCTCCAGTGTTGCTCACACAGTCCTTGAGTCTCACAAATGGTGGTCTGCCTGACAGATAGTCCATCATCCAGGACACCACAGGCTCATCCATCTGCATATCTCTGAGTTTACCCCTATGATGGACGGACGGCGTTTCAGTCTGTCCGGGACGTCCCTCAACTAAGAGAAAGAGCCTTTTTAGGGAACTACATCCCCCGGGACACTAGATGGCAGCTCTCCTGGACGGAAATGGTTCCCCAGATTCCTGCAGGGCAGCATGGGACATGGAGTCCGGTTCTTCAGCCCTGTTGGGTGCTGCCAGGGGGAGCTCACCAAGAACCCGGGGACTATTATGGTGATGTTAACCCGGAAGTACTTAGGAGTCACAAGGACGGAAACCCGCTGTACTTCCGGGACACCTGAAGAAGGCGTTTGACCCGGAGACGGAATACTTCTGGGTCATGGACTATAAAGGATTGTGGGAAACCCCAGTAGATCGAGCCAGAGTTGAGTGGTAGAGGACGGAGCTGGTGGGAGTGGAGGATTGTTAGTGATTTATTGAATATTATTATTATTGTATTAATTGAGAATTGTGGATTGTGCAGTGCTTGGTGCACTTTATGCAAGAATAATTATTAAAGAATCTTCTTGTGCTTTTACACGTGTGTCTGGGACGTCTGTCTGGTGGGTTCAACGGGGCAACAGCGACCCCTAGCGTCCACACCCCTTAATAGGGATTGCTGCATGGTATTGAAGGCACTGGAGAAATCAAACATTATGATCCTCACAGTGCTGCCAGCTTTGTCCAGGTGAGAATAAGCCTTGTGGAGCAGACAGATATTTGCATCCTCCACTCCAATCTTTGTCTAATAGGTAAACTGAAGTGGGTCCAGGTGGTCTACCACAAGAGGACTCATATAATCCAGGACGAGCCTCTCAAAGGTCTTCATGATGTGAGATGTAAGTGCTGGTGGTCTGTAGTCATAAGATGAAGTGGTTTCGGCCTTCTTTGGAACAGGAGCAATCAGGATATTTTCCACAGCGGGGACGTTTCTGGAGCCTGGTGACAAGAGAACGCCATAAAGTTAGTAGAGGACTGACTCCATCTGGTCCTGCAGTTTTTTCTTGTTTGTAGCTTCCTCAGTTGTCTCTTTACTTGGTCTTCAGTTATGAACAGACTATACTATACATTCCAGAAGACGTGGTAGGAGTTGTAGTGGGGATGGTGTGGGGAGACTGGTCATTGGAAGAAGGTGGTAGTCTGAGGGAGAATCTTTAAAAATTTGGTTCAGGCCATCAGCTTTGTCACATCCCCTTCTAGCACCTTAGCCCTGGATTGTTTGAGTGCAGTGTTTATGCCCCGTCCATTCCAGGCATCTTTCATGTTATTTTGAGTGAGTCTGCTTTTCTATTTTAACTTTGTAAGCTCAGCCGCAAAACACTGGAGTGCCCTCTCAGGGTTGGGAGCGAGATCCTGCCCCATGTGGAGGAGTTCAAGTATCTCGGGGTCTTGTTCACGAGTGAGGGAAGAATGGAGTGTGAGATCGACAGGCGGATCGGTGCGGCGTATGCAGTGATGCGGGCTCTGCATCAGTCTGTCGCGGTGAAAAAGGAGCTGAGCTGTAAGGCAAAGCTCTCAATTTACCAGTCGATCTACGTTCCTACCCTCACCTATGGTCATGAACTGTGGGTAGTGACCGAAAGAACGAGTTTGCGAATACAAGCGGCTGAAATGAGTTTCCTCCGCAGGGTGTCTGGGCTTTCCCTTAAAGATAGGGTGAGAAGCTCAGTCATCCGGGAGGGGCTCAGAGTAGAGCCGCTGCTCCTTTGCATCGAGAGGAGTCAGATGAGGTGGCTTGGGCATCTGATCAAGATGCCTCCTGGACGCCTCCCTGGTGAGGTGTTCCGGGCACGTCCAACCGGGAGGAGGCCCCGGGGAAGACCCAGGACATGCTGGATGGACTATGTCTCCCGGCTGGCCTGGGAATGCCTCGGGATTCCTCTGGAAGAGCTAGAAGTGGCTGGGGAGAGGGAAGTCTGGGCATCTCTGCTGAAGCTGCTGCCCCCATGACCCGACCTCGGATAAGCGGAAGAGGATGGATGGATGGAAGCTTCGTTTCTTTCACTCAGGTTTTTCTTTAGCACTAGCAGTGTGTCCTTCAGGGCCTCTTTGTCACCAGATATGACTGCTCGCTTTTTGTCATTCAGGAGACCTTTTAGCTCCTTAGTAATCCAGGGCTTAATGTCTGTCTTTGAGGGTACCTCAGTATTCTAAACGAGTTTGAGGGGGGACAGAATTGGTCAAAAGCATTGGAGAAGGGTATAGTTATTAACTAGGCTGCTAGGCAACGCATGCCTACAGTCCACTGGGTGGCATAATGCTGAGTTGACTGAGATTGTATTTCTGACAATTATTCTACAATCATGAGCATGAGTTAGGCGATTTTGTTTTCTCCAAGGTGATAAAATCATGTCAGATCATATTAAACATTAAAACAACCATGACTGAGCTTTTGCAGACTGTCAGACTTGATAATAAAGAGTTTGTTGCCCGTGAATCAGCAACATAACACTGAAACTGTAAAGACATCTGCCGGAAAGCATCAGAAAAATAACGCCTGGAGCAGTGGCTGCATTTCATACCATAATGGCGGCCCCTGCATACACCGTGTTGGCAGTCAAAGAGTTTTTGACCATAAAAAAACAATGTGGTTGTTGCTTTGTGCCGCCCGAATTTACCAGATCTTGCCCCAAAATTAAAACATGAGACTGAAAGGAAAACAATTTGCTACGATGTTAGTAATCTCAGGAGGCTCCAGATAGGAATGGAAGAAGGGCTGGGACAAGTGCATTGAATCACAAGAGGAATATTTTGAAGAAATAAATAAATAAATAAAATAATTAATTAATTAAATAAATAAATAAATAAATAAATAAATAGAAATTTGTGTTTTATAATAAAGTTTTTTTGTTTATAACAATTGAAGGAATATTGTCTCACATTCAGAGACTAAGCAAACAGCTTTCAGGGCATTGGCAGGGACCAGCTCAGGATAGGCTGCCTGTCCATTTGAGGGTCCTCTCACGCACCCCCACACCATCCAGTCTTTTAGGTGTTGAAAGTCTGAATGTAGAATTGCTTATGGAGTGGCTGCGATAGTAGGATGTTAATAATAATTAATCTAATCTCAGGTCATGGTGGCTGGGGTGTATCCTGATAACGCTGGACACAAGGGAGGGCCCTGCATTACCTAAGGTAACCAGCTATTATTCCTTCACTAATATATTAATTCAAGAAGAGGCTTAATCCTTTCAAATCCATTCATTAACAGATTCAACTGAAAGGTAACTCCCTTGTAAGCTCTGTCTTTCACAAACCGACAGATGGACCTACCTGAGAAGTGATAGCTTCCACCCCAAGCATATAAGGGGCTCCATTATTTTCAGCCAAACAATACGTTACGATCGTATTTGCTCAGACCTGGCAGACCGGGATAAACAACTGCAGGAGCTTAGACAAGATTTCATCAGACAAGGTTATACCCCCAAAACAAAAGAAACTCAATTAAGAAGAACTACTGCCATTCCCAGAGACAACCTTTTGGAATATACAAACAAAGACAACAAGAACCGCATTCCCTTTGTTGTCACCTATAACCCACATCTTGAAGCACTTCGAAAAATGATAAAAGAACTAATGCTAAACAATGACGAAACGCTGAAAAATGTATTTCCAAAACCTCCCCTCCTGGCACACAGACAACCGCCAAACCTGCAGCAACTAATTGTCCGAAACTCCCTAAGTGAACCAACAGAAAATGGCACATCTCCCTGCCTACAGAAAAGATGTAAAACGTGTGATCACATTTATAGTACAGACCATGGAGTTACACCACACTGCAGACTAGAACATCGTGTAAAGGGATCATTCTTCTGCAGATCATCTAATGTGGTCTACCTCATTCTCTGTATGAAATGTCCTAACACTGCACTCTATGTGGGCGAAACTGGACAAACACTCCGCTAGAGAATGAATTTCCACAGGTTCCAAGCGTGGCAACACAGATGTTCCTGTAGCAGCCCACTTCAACAGCCATTGACACTGTGAGAGGGACTTTAAAGTCACAGTGCTTATGGGCAACTTCAGAGCACAGCAAGAGAGAAAAGAATGGGAAGTCAAACGCATGTTAAAATTGAACGCTAATCAAATCATGGTTTAAATGGAGACAACAGTTTTATGGCCAGATATGAGGATTGTTGGCATCTCTCGACTGACACAGACAACCTGACTACAGACCCCCATTGTATTGAAAAACACATCAGAAACTTCAAAAGACTTTGTTGGACAGTTATCTTATCCAAAGATCGTGACTATACTTTCGTGATTATTCTCCTCTCTTGCTAAATGAATCTTAGCCTGAAAAGGTCTATTAATTTTTTACATTTAAGATAACAACAACAACAACATTTATTTATATAGCACATTTTCATACAAACAATGTACCTGAAAGTGCTTTACATGATGAAGAAAGAGAAAAAAGACAAAATAAATAATTAAAATTAGGGAACACTAATTAACATAGAATAAAAGTAAGGTCCGAAGGCCAGGGAGGACAGAAAAAACAAAAAAATAAAACTCTAGACGGCTGGAGAAAAAAAATAAAATCTGCAGGGGTTCCAGGCCACGAGACCAACCAGCCCCCTCTAGGCATTCTACCTAACATAAATGACCTCAATCAGTCCTCATGGTATTCAGGGTTCATGTGGTAGAACTTGATGATGATGGTCATTTGGACTTCTGGCCTTTAATCCATCAATGTAGGGACATCACGGTGCTTTGATCTGGTGGTGGTGGTGCAGATCGCCACTACAGAAAACTGGAAAAAGAACAGAAGAGAAAGTAGGGGTTAGTACGGATTGTGGAGCCACCATGAATAATAATGATAATTAATTCAATATACAGAGCATCAGGATTTACCTTAGATGAAGCTATTAGAAAGCCACGTTAAAGTAATGTGTTTTGAGCAGCTTTTTAAAGTGCTCCACCGTATTAGCCTGGCGAATTTCTGTCGGTCAGCGATTCCAGATTTTAGGTGCAAAATAGCAGAAGGCCGCCTCACCTCCTCTTTTAAGTTTAGCTCTTGGAATAATAAGCAGACACTCATTTGAAGATCTAAGGCTACGATTTGGAGTGAAAGACATTCTGAAATATAAGATGGAGCAGATTATTTAAGGCTTTGTAAACCATCAGCAGTATTTTAAAGTCAATTCTAAATGACACAGGTAACCAATGACTGGGGTGATGTGCTCGGATTTTTGTTTCCGAGTTAAGATTCTAGCAGCTGCATTCTGCACTAGTTGCAGTCGATTTATGTCTTTTTTGGTCCTGAGAGGAGTGCATTACAGTAATCTAGCCGAATGAAAACAAAAGCGTGAACTAATTTTTCAGCATCTTGCAACTGTATAAGAGGTCTAACTTTTGCTATTTTTCTTAAGTGAAAAAATGCTGTCCTAGTAATCTGATTCATATGTGATTTAAAATTCAGGTGAGAGTCAATAGTTACCCTTAAATTCTTTACCTCTGTCTTGACTTTTAATCCTAATGCATCAAGTTTGTTTCTAATATCCTCATTATATCCATTATTGCCAATGACTAAAATTTCTGTTTTCTCTTAATTTAGTTTGAGAAAATTACAACTCATCCATTCAGAAACACAAATAAGACATTGTGTTAGTGAAACAACAGAGTCGGGGTCATCAGGTGCTATTGATAAGTACAGCTGCGTGTTATCAGCATAGCTGTGGTAGCTCATGTTATGCCCCGAGATAATCTGACCTAATGGAAGCATGTAAATCGAAAAGAGCAGCGAACACAGGATAGAGCCTTGTGGAACACCATATAGAATGTCATGTGTCTTTGAAGTATAATTACCACAACTTACAAAGAATTTTCTACCTGCCAGGTAGGACTCAAACCAATTTAAGACACTGTCTCACTTAAAGATTTTCCAATGTTGTATCTGTCCTGATGGTGTCTATATAAACACAGGGAACTCCAGTTTCTATATTACATCTTTCCCAAAGAAGGGGCCTGAGTTGCCTCGAAAGCTTGCATATTGTAATTTTTTTAGTTAGCCAATAAAAGGTGTCATTTTGCTTGACTTCTCACTATGCCCATTCAAAGGATAAAACCATTTCTGACAAAGGAGCAAGGCAAAGCAATAGCAGATAATATGCCAGTGACTATCATTATTAATCTAATTGCTATTATTGGTCATTTACTCCTGTATATGAAGAGGCTAGAAAACAAAACTGGGCAAACCTTGTTGTTATAATTACTAATGTTATCATTCTTCTTATTTTTCTTAATTCTTCTTCTAATTTATTCTTTCTGTTTAATCCTGCCTAGGGTTTGAGGGACAGAGGCTGAAGCTCCATTCACAGCATCGGCTGCAAAGCAGGAACAAACCTTGGACAGGATGCCAGTCATTATTATACAGTAGTCATAATGGCTTACGTTCAAAATATAATTTACCAAAGGATGTATATTTACATTTAAACAACAGCTGGTGAACTCCATCATCCTTCTCTTCTATGTGCCCTCCTATCCTTTACAAGAGAGGATAATTCTGGATAAACACTTTATTGGAGTGCCTCATCTTTCTGGACCTCTGGCGTCTACCTCAGTAATTCTGTTGAGACCTCGGAGTTGCCAGCACAGTACGTGATGTGCAGTTCTTATTGGTTTATATTGTTGTTTCCAAGTCATTAAAGGCAAAGCACATAATAATGAAATTATATTGTAATGAAGACCTGGCACATCCTGCTCAATCCCTTTAGTTTGCTCTTCTGTGAGGCCCGCAGCTCTCCAGATTGATATCAAACAGGGTGTTGATGTCACCTTTGTAGTGCTGTACTAAACAAATAAAAAAAGAAAAACAAAATCAAAACATGAAGGGAGAGGGGACAACCTCTAGATGGGATGATGCTGAGTGATCTCACTAGATTATTTGGTCCAGCATGTCTTGCCCTGGAGCACTCCCCCATTTAATGCCTCCCTGAGTTAACATCTTAAGCCCTAATTGTGACTATTTCTTTATACTTTGTGGCGGATGGCCGGGGTCCATGCCTGGTCGGAACGCCCCTCTGGCACTATATCCAGGGGAACGGCCATGGGAGGCCACTTACTTCCCCCCGCACACTTGGAGGCAGCCCCCCTGGGTTGCATCAGGGCCACAGTCATGAAACACTGGAGCTCATTCCTGTTGGGCTCCGTGGCCACTGCCAGCGGGAGCTGCATGGCTTAAATGAGCCCATCTGGGTTGTGATGCAGCCACATCCGGAAGTGCAGACTAATTCAGGTCAATTATCACCTGGAGTGCTTCCGGGTGGGCTATAAGAGAAGATGACACCCACCAATCAAGGCGCCAGAGTCGGGAGGAGGAGGACAAAGCTGCCTACATGGAGTGGAGGAGGAAGAAGAGTGGATTTGTGTTTCTGTTTTACTTTTGTGTGCTTGTGGGACTGTGTTAGGGCTGAGGGACACGGGGAAGATGTGGCTCCAGCTGAAGAGAAAATAAAAGTTCGTAAACTTTTTACGTGTGCCTCCGTTGTCAGTCTGTGTCGGGCCAGGCGCCTATATAGCGCCTTATCACAACTTGTATCAGATATGCTTATATAGACACTGCTCAAAATATTAAGGGGACACAGTTAAGCTTCAGGGATATCACTCTGTACATTTGGGAAGCATAAGCGATGGTGAAACAAGTTCACCTGCTTTGGTGGTTCACCTGGAGAGGCAACAGCAAGACAAAAAGGCAATGGTGGCCACAGACAATTGCTCTTTCTTTATACTTCTTGACTGATTCTTCTCTAGTTTTGTTTTTTGTGTCCTTGTCACTACTGGTAGCATGAGACGGTACCTGTAGGCGATTTAGGTTGCACAGGCAGTCCAGCTTCTCCAGGATGTCACAAAAAGGTCTCAAGAGCAGGGAGGAGATACCAGGAGATGAGCTGTTACATGAGGAGAGCAGGGGGACGTGCAGGCCAGTCAATGACAATCAATGACTTCATCATCCAGGAACTGCCTACACACTCTGGCCACATGAGGCCATGCATTGTCCTGCACAAGGAGGATACCAGGGCCCACTGCACCAGCGTAAGGTCTGACAATGGTTCTGAAGATTTCATCCTGGTACCTAGCAGCAGTCAGTGTACTGTTGCCTAGCACGTGGAGGTCTGAGCAATCCCATAGACCATCACTGAACCGCTGCCAAACTGGTGATGCTGGTTGATGTTACAAGCTGCGTAACGTTCACCACGGCGTCTCCAGACTCTTTCACATCTGTGATATGTGCTCAGTGTGAACCTGCTCTCATCTGTGAAGAGAATGGAGCGCCAATGGTGGAGCTGCCAATTGCGTATTCTACAGCGAATGCCAATCAAGCTGCATGGTGATAGGCTCTGAGCACAGCTCCCACTAGAGGATGTTTGGCCCTCTGCCACCCTCATGGAGTCTGTTTCTGACGGTTTGGACAGAAACATGCACACCTATAGCCAGCTGAAGGTCATTTTGTAGGGCTCTGAGAGTGCTCCACCATGCACAAAGGAGATAACTGGTCCTGCTGCTGGGTTGATGCCCTTCTACGGCCCTGTCCAGCTGTCTTCGTGTAACGGCGCATCTCCATGCTCTCAAGACTTTGCTGGGAGACACAGCAAACCTTCTGGTGATGGCACACAAAACTAAAGAAGAATCAGTCAGGAAGGATAAGCAAAGAGCAATTGTCTGTGGCCACCATTCCCTTTTTGTCTTGTCGTTGGCACATGGATCAATGGAAAAAGGTTCTGATGAATCACATTTTCTTTCAGATTGTGTTGATGGCCAGGGGCCTCATGCATAACTGTGTGTGTAGAATTCACACTATAACATGGCGTACGGACAAAAGCAGAAATGTGCTTATGCACAAAAAAATTCAGATGCATAAATCTATGTGTTCGCCAACTTCCACGTTCTTCCGCTCCATAAATTCCAGTCAATGTGAAAAGTAACGCCTGCTGCCCCACCCCAACTCCTCCCAGAATTACGCCTCTTTGAATATGCAAATCAATATAAATAGGCCTTAAGCTCAGCCTTCTGTGAAAAGACAATAACAAAAGCACAAGGGAAAATAGAAGAATTTCAGCGAATACCAAGTGGAGGAAAGGATTAACATACTGTTTGTTGGTTTAAACAGTGGTATAAGCAACAAAAGGAAGTTGATCGAGTGACATAGAGTGTCGGAGAAACTCGAAAGCTCAAGTTCACAAAGTCACACAATGCCCGAAATAAAAAAGAAGTTGGCAGATATCAAGGCGTAAAAAGGCGAGTCGTAGCCCACCGTCTGAGTGTAATATGGAAGCTTATTAGGGTACAGAGAAAATAAATAGGCACACAGTAGGAAAAAAGCACGAAATGTCAACTTTAATCTCGAAATTCCCACTTTAATCACATAGTTTATTTTGTCATTAAAGTAGAACATCATAAACTTCACCTTAAAATCATTTCATTTACTAGTTTCTCAAATCACATCGTAAGTAAAGTAGCATGATAAATGCTTTGTTTTGTATTTGATCTTCTATGTGCTCTATGTGTGTGAATCACTACGTGCTTCTTAAACTGGTTTTCTCTTTCTCCGACAGAACACAGAATCCATTACATTCGTGATATTACAGCTCTCTGAATAATTAAAATACTAAAATGTATACGTGATATCATTTTCATGATGATAGGAGTTAAAGCATGTCATTAAACATGGGAACACGGTGGCGCAGTGATTGTTCATGTCTCACGCAAGATGCTTGCTGCGCCGTGCGCGACCTTCGATGAAATAATTTATTGCAGCAGTACTGTCTCTTTCAAACGTACTAACCTCCAATTCCTGTCCTTCCTTTTCTTTCTCCAAGTAACCAATTGCCACACAATCAGCTCTGTAATAGACGTTAAGCCATCTGTAAGCTTAGAACGCTGATTCTTCAAAACATTTAAGGAACATTGAAATATCTTTGTAGTACATGTTTAATTATTCCACCCATCTATCCTTCCCTTGTCGTGCCAGCCATAGCAAGAATACAGTGCATGGCAGGAACAATCTGTGAATGCAGTGCCAGCGGCTCGCTAGCGCTGCAGCACCATGTCCTGGCATGTTTAATTATTAACAATATAGATTATTTAAATGAAGTTAAAGTTTTATCTGTATAATATAATAAACATATTTTGCTGCATTTCATCTTAAAAATTATATCGTCATCATATGTTAATACGTGCTTTATAAAGTGGCTCAGGTTGTGCAATATTATAACTGTAGTGCAAGTTTACCGTGAGGTGATTGTACTTATAAGTACAAAGCGTTTTACAAGGAGCACTTGATTGATGGACTGATGGAGTGCGTTTATAGTTCTTGGGATGAAACTGTTTTTGAACCGCGAGGTCTGTACAGAAAAGGCTCTGAAGCGTTTGCTGTGTGAGAGCAGTTCAAATAGGCAGCATGGCAGTGTGTGCTTGATGCTGTATACTGATATTTCTATTTCTGATCAGCTGCTGAGCTATGATTCCCCACTCAGATACAGTGATATAAATACTCTGAGTGGTGCAGTGAGAGTAATACGGAAAAAGATGATCCACTGTGGCAACCCTTAACCCAGAGGGGACTGGGTGGTCTCATGGTCTGGAATCCCTGCAGATTTTATTTTTTTCTCCAGCCGTCTGGAGTTTTTTTTTTGTTTTTTCTGTCCACCCTGGCCATCGGACCTTACTCTTATTCTATGTTAATTAATGTTGACTTATTTTATTTTCTTACTGTGTCTTTTATTTTTCTATTCTTCATTTTGTAAAGCACTTTGAGCTACATTTCTTTGTATGAAAATGTGCTATATAAATAAATGTTGTTGTTGTTAACGGGAGCAGCTGAAAGAAGAAGAAGAAGGTGAGAGTGAGAGTAACAACGCTAAAGCAGTTATGGTATTTGGAATACTTTAGCTATTCCCTGGACCATTATATTGTTACAGGTTAATTACAATCAGATGCATTAAACTAATAAACAATATGCGGTTCAGTGGATGTGGATCTAAAAAAGAAAGGGTAACCACACTGGAACAGTAGCACTGCTTTGACGCTGGGTGCCACCAGTCTGCAAAACCGAGCATAGAACTGGCGTACGCCAGGGTATGAGCTACTGTGAAAATGTGAGTGGCTTTACACCAAGTTTAGGTTTTATACATCGCGATTTGAATGCAACATTTTTGTGCGTATTTACCGTTTATACATGAGGCCCCTGGTGCGTATGCGCTCTTTGCCTAGGAAAGAGGTGGCAGCAGGATGAAGGCAAGCCAGGAGAGGTACTGTGATGCTCTGAGGAATGTTCTACTGGAGACCCTTGGGTTCACGTGGATGATACTTTGACACGTACCACCTAACTAAAGATTGTTGCAGACCATGTACTCCTTTTCATGGGAAGTGTATTCCCTGGTAGCAGAATGATAATACACTCTGTCACACTGCAACAATTGTTCAGGAATGGTTTGAGGAATATGACAAAAAGTTCAAGGTGTTGACTTGAACTCCCAAATTCCCAGACCTCCATCTGATTGAACACCTGTGGGATGTGCTGGAAAAACAAGTCCAATCCCTGGAGGCCCCACCTCCAAGCTTACATAACTTTAAGGATCTGCTGCTAAGGTCTTGGTGTGATATACCACATGGCACCTTCAGAGGTCTTCTGGAGTCCATACCTTGATGGGTCAGAACTGTTTTGGTGACACGAGGGTGACTTGCACAAAATTTGGCAGGTGGCTTTGATGTTCTGGCGAATCAGTGTATATACTTGTTATTTTTGCATTACAGGATATGTTTTAATAGGGAGTACAATGCTGAACTGCATTACATAATCATTGGAATGTTACATTATAATCGTAAAGATTGATGATGGCTAATCTTGGCCCTTTCATATCATTAAAAGTATATAAATGACCACTCATTTTATAGATATCAGATACGTGATGACTGCTTATTTTGTAGATATGAGTAATGCCATTTAAAAAAAAGGTCCACTGGCCCAAGGGTGTCGAAGCTTAAAGGGTACGCCAAAGTTATTTCTTCACAAATGCAATTTAATGCCAAGCAAAATATGATCTAAAGTTAACTGTTTTCAATAAACTTTTAATGAGAAGTCAAGAAAAATGACACCTTTAATTGGATAACTAAAAAGATTACAATATGCAAGCTTTAGAGGCAACCCAATCACCTTCTTCAGGCGAGATGTAATCGTTGAAATAAAAAGTGTCATTTTGATTGACTTCTCACTACTTTCATAATGGCTAATATGGTACAACACCTTAGCACTACAATAAACTTTAAAAAAAATTAATAGCCTGCCTATGCATTTTATAATGGAAGTCCATGGGAAACGGGGACCGATCAGAAAACACATTACTGATTAGATTAGAATCTGACATGAGCCTTGATTAGAACTTCAGCACTGTGCCATGTTAAAGAAAGACGGCAACAACAACAACATTTATTTCTATAGCACGTTTTTATACAAATGGTGTAGCTCAGGGGTCTCCAACACGTCGCTCATGAGCTACCGGTAGCTCTCCAAAGGGTTAATGAATCCTATATAAATTTTAAAACTTGATTAGTCAAATCAGGGGTGGACGAGCTTTCCAAAAAATCATATCACGATCCTTTTAACACAAAATCACGATCCACAATCTGAATTGCAATCTATCTTTTCAATGTGGCATACACTTAAGAGAACATCCGGACTCAAACTCATCAAGACCTAAGTTACACTTTATTTTAAATATCAAGCAAAGTTGAATCCAATTGTTCTGTCGTTCGCTAGCTAAGCTGAGGTAAGGAACACGCCCCGAAGCTGGAGAGTGAGTAAGGAAGGCCCTTCCCCTCGACCTGCTGCATGTTTCTCGGATTCGCACAGATAAATTGATTACTGCAAACGAACTACGATACATAGCGAAATGAGAGAAGTCACAAAGTCAACCGGAATGTTCAAGCAAATTATAGAAAAAAAACAAATCTAAATCCGTTAAGTAGTTCTCTCGTGAAAAGCAGACAGACAGAGAGACATTGGATTTTATCCTTATATATAATTTGATACTATCCATATATATGGTGTTCGCGTCAATACCCCTTATGTATGGTGTTCGCGTCAATACCCCGTATGTATGGTGTTCGCGTCAATACCTCAACTCAATACAAGTTAGAACCATGCAATTGGGCTCTGTCTCTGTAGTTAGAACATAACGTGGCAAACGCGGATGCTGTATTGCATGATTGGCTAAGAATGTTCGAATGCTTCAGTGACGCCGCTGGACAGCTGAGTATAGTAAGTCGGTGTTGGTTCGAGCAGATAACAGTAAGTTCGGCTGGTTTTTGGAACGTTGCTTTGGTGGAGCTAACATCGTCAACTGACTTAAACACTTCGACAGCTCCGGAACCATAAATAATTTAGAACGTAATCGCTTGGTACGTCGAAATCTATCTTTGGGCAGTTCGGTTTTGGCATCTGTCCTTCTGACATCTATTGGCAAACTGAGTAATGACGGCTGGGTATTAACAATGGTCATTGTTTAAATTTTAGTCGATCTCAGATCTAAAATGACCACGCCAACATACTTATTACTCCAATTTTTTGTTTGCTGGAAAAAATCAAATGAGTTGCGCCGAAGAGCTGAGTTCACGACTCGCAGCCCCATTTAAACAGGAAGCTCTTTATTACATCGGCCGAAAAGGTCTATTTTAAGCACAAATCAGTGCCATGATAACACTAAAAAACAAATAATTCTTTGCAGAGAAAGTATGGATTTCACAAACGTAGAATTTGTAGCCCGATTCGATCGGGCTCCCAGTCACTAGTATATTATATATTAGTAAACCTTCAAAATAATGTGCAGTTAAAGTCTCAACAGCATTCTCAGCATTTCTGGAGTTTAGTAGAGCCAAATAACTAGAAGAATCTTCAGCAAGCAGCTCTGAAAATGTCTGCTTTGTTTGGGTCTCCATACCTCTGTGAGTCTGACATGAATGTCATGAAATCAAAGTTCAGAACAAGACTGAGCAGATAAACATTTAAATGACTCCATAAGAGTGAACCTCAGTGGCTCCACTCCACCGTACACCTCAGTGCCAGTCATCTGACTAACTAAAAAACACATCACATGTGATGTAAAGTGACATGTGAATAAAGTGACACAGTGACATGTGACAAAATGGCAAATGAATAAGTCATATCTGTGGATTTGGAATTGCATTGTTTTGTTTTGACAGCATTCATGTTTTAATTCAATAGTGTGAGTAGTGTCACTAGAACATGCATACAGACATACAAAATGCACTTGCAGGTGAACTAAATATTTTTTGTGACGTTTTAATGCAAAATCTGAGTTGTGGACACCAACATTTTGTGAATGTTCAGGCAAAACAAACTAATTCAATTTGTTTGTGTTGAAATAAGCTGTGAGAATAAACGTTAGAAAACATGAGTAGCTGTCTGCCATTTTCATTTTGTAAAAGTAGCTCTCAGGGGAAAAAAGGTTGGAGACCCCTGATGAAGAAAGAAAAAATAAAAATATATAAAAATAAAATTAGGCAATATTAAAATAACAAAGAATAAAGTAAGGTCCAATTGCCAGGGAGGACAGAAAATACAAAAAAACAAAAAATCTGCAGGGTTTCTGAGGCCACGAGACCACCCAGCCCCCTCTAGACATTCCACCTAACATCAATGACCTCAATCCGTCCTCATTGTATTCAGGGTTCACATGGAAGAACTTGATGATGACGGTCATGTGGACTTCTGGCCTTTAATTTATCCATCACGGTGCCCTGATCCGGTGGTGGTGGCTCAGATCAGCACCACAGAAAACCAGAAAAAGAACAGCAGAGAAAGTAGGGGTTAGTTACGGATTGGGGAGCCATGATAAAAATGATCATTCAATGCATATACAGAATATCAGGGTTGCACTAAAATGAAGTTATGAGAAAGCCTTGTTAAAGTAATGTGTTTTTAGCAGTTTACTAAAATGCTCCACTGTATTAGCCTGGCAAGTTCCTATGAGTCAGCTATTCCAGATTTTAGGTGCATAACAGCAGAAGGCTGCCTCACCACTTCTTTCAAGTTTAGCTCTTGGAATGATAAACAGACCCTCATTTGAAGATCTAAGGTTACAATTTGGAGTGTAAGGTGAGAGACATTCTGAAATATAGGATGGAGCAGATTATTTAAGGCTTTGTAAACCATCATCAGTATTTTAAAGTCAAATCTGAATGACACAGGTCACCAGTGCAGTGACATCAGAACTGGAGAGATGTGCTCAGATTTCCTTTTCCTAGTTAAGATTGTGGCAGCTGCATTCTGCACTCGTTGCAATTGATTGATGTCTTTTTAGGGTGGTCCTGAAAGGAGTGCGTTAAAGTAATCTAGTCAACTAAAAATAAAAGTGTGAACTAATTTTTCAACATCTTGCAAAGTTGTAAGGGATCTAACTTTTGTTCTATTTCTTAAGTGAAAAAATGCTGTCCTGGTAATCTGATCAATATGCCATTTAAATTTAGGTCAGACATCACCTGGAGATGTTTCATGCATGAAAGAAAGATGAAGAAGATTTTGTACTTTATGATATTTTTCCTAGCTTGTAGCTCCACCACATAATCTATTGTCTGGTTTGTCTTTTGTCTCTTTGTCATCCTCAGTGTAAGCCCTGTTGTTCCCTAAGCACCTATAATAAGGTGGTGGGTGAAAAATAAAACAGACACATTGGGCAGACAGCTGTAAGGAGGACCTTTGCAAGGTGGGGTCTGTTGCCGTAACTTTAGGGTGGTTACCATGGAAGAAGGATGCTCTTGTGAAGTTAAAAAAGGCTGCGAAAGGCATGAGAAGGAGAGATTCAGCACAACTTCTGCAAAGCAGCAAACATAGAATATCCTCTGCCAGAGAGAAAATCGCCTCATTCAGAGATCAGAGTTCATTCCTGTTTTTGGAGGTGGCCACCTCGAAGACTTCACTGCCCGATGTGCTTTGGAATAGAAGCAGATGGGACAGTCATGAGGGATACTTGGGTGAGCTAAAAGCGATCTTTGCTTATCTGTGTATAAGTGCATTATTAGATGGATGGGCATCCCGAACAGGAGAGGAGAAGGTTCCTTACCCGGACAGGAGACCCCAGGTGATTGGATGACCATCCCAACCAAGAAAATGGAAGGTTCCTTACCTGGATGGGAAGCTCCAAATGGATGGACAGACACAGACACATCCAGCCAGATGTGTTTTTAGTTCCTTTCCTGGTTGGGAGAAAACAGAAGGACTGGCTCTGGGGGTTGCCCAGATAAGAAAGATGTGTTTAAACATCGACCATCCCTCACATTATAAGACGGATTGAGGAAATTGCGGAGAATCTGGTACTACAGCTGTTTTCAGTAACATTCCTGGCTGGGATAAAATGGAAGGACCTGGAAGGACTGGCTCTGGGGG
>JANRMT010062857.1:29042365-29072028 GCA_026402145.1 Polypterus bichir lapradei | reverse complement strand
AGGATTTGATTATCATTATTTCTTTCAATCAGGTTCGTATTTGTAGGATGTGTTGTGTTCAAGTTACATTCCGTGTTTGTCAATTGTTGTAAAGATGACAGGTTTCATTCATCGATTCGTTTCTTACTGCATCAATAAACAGCTTGTCTTCTTCTTTATCTGAGACCTGACACACTGCATGCACGGGTTTTTTTTTTTTACACTGTCTTCCTTTAGCGGGACATTGACTTTTTCCACCGTGTGCTTTGTTTCCGCAGTAGCTGCATTTATGAATATGCTTGTATGTATCAGACGCTTCATATTTTTTGCTGCCTTTTCAATTGTGTAATTCGGTTTTTGTTCAGCGCTCCTTGGAACTGTTGCTTTTTGTCTGTGCACTGCGTCAGTTCACGTGAGCTGCTCGGTGTACATGCATCGAAGTTTCCCCAGCTGTGCTGGTGCCATGTCGTGCTATGTCCATGGCTGTATCTAATGTTACCTAAGTCCCGGCACTTAAAACTTTCTCTCGCAGTTTTGCTGAGTTTGTGCCAAACACCACCCTGACCATCTCATCTTCCTCTGCATAAGCACAGTCCTTCACCCGTGAATATTTAGCGGCAGTGTTTCTATTGGATTGCCGCTGACGGACGGTCCTATATGGGCAGGCACTAAATTACAAACGCCAGCGGCAGCCTGTCTATGAACTTAATTTAAAGTTTAGGTTTACACCGTGCTTTGTTTCCGAAGTAGCAGAACTCATGAATATGGTTGTATATGTCACTTGCTCGCTTCTTATTGTTTCGCTGCCTTCTCAATTATATAATGCATGTTTTCTTCAGCGCTTTTTGGAGGTCTTCCTGGTTTTCTATGTACTGCGTGATTACATGGGAGGCATGATGATGTCAAACGAAACTCCGCCCCCACGGCGTTCAAGCTCATCTCCATTACAGTAAATGGAGAAAAACAGCTTCCAGTTATGACCATTACACATAGAATTTCGAAATGAAACCTGCCCAACTTTTGTAAGGAAGCTGTAAGGAATGAGCCTGCCAAATTTCAGCCTTCTACCTACACGGGAAGTTGGAGAATTAGTGATGAGTCAGTGAGTGAGTGAGTGAGTCAGTGAGGGCTTTGCCTTTTATTAGTATAGATCATTCTTGAGGCAGATTGAAGACTTAAGTGCCAGCTTAAGTGAAAAATTAAAGAAAACTTACTAAGTAATTACAACACCAAAACTGACTTAATCAGTTTTAACGCGAAAAGATGCCAACGAAAGAAGTGAAGAAGCGGGTCGCTAGGGTGGTGTTCTGTCCTCTGTTAAAATGTGTTCGTGGACGCCCTCTAGTGACTAGATTGGGTATTGTTTTATATTGCAGGCAGCACATGGAGAAGCAGGTGGCAGATATCCGTTTACATCCGCTATTGTTTCACCCTTGTAAAGGCATAATCTGTAGGTATTTTGTTTCTTTATTAGTGTATACATTGTTTTGAGTTTTAGTTGTTCCTTTTACTATATTGCAAGTGTTTAGTGTGTACATAAATATATACAGCATGTATATGATTGTTCAGGCCTATTATTATGCATTTGAATATGAAGCGGCAGGATGTCTTTACACTAAAGCTAATCTGTTTTGTAATATTTATGTCATTTCATAAGGAAATAACAAGTAGTTTGTATTCAATTTGAAGGCCTTTTTAAGGAAAAATGTATATTAAGTTAACTAATTCTGATAGGTATTGCTTTTTACTTTACAGTTTCACACCACTTTCATTAAATGCCTGAATATCATCAGCGCCTTGGGTGTTTGTTGAAGGAGTGTTTAGCTCGCTGCATAACTACGTACGCAAACGCGTGGTGAGGGCAGAAGAGGTGGAGAAAAGAAGAGCTGCTCAGAAAGCAGCAAGCACATCAACCTCTGAGCAAACGAATGTTAAACGTACAGAGAAAGAGGATGAAAACTAGGAAGGCTCAAGTCAAGTGTATTCACTGCACGTTATCGTGCTTTGAGGACATTACTGGTATTGTATATGTATGGAATGATATGATATCTAATTTGACTTTCTTTAGGCATGTTCTGTCAACAACATTTATTTCATTTACATTTACATTTATGATGTAGCTCAAAGTGCTTTACAGGATGAAGAAAGAGAAAAAAGTCAAAATATAAAAATAAAATTAGGCAATACTAATTCACATACGTAGAATAAAAGTAAGGTCTGATGGCCAGGAGGTCACATAAAACAAAAAAAAAACTCAAGAGTGCTGCAGAAAAAAAAAACCAAAATCTGCAGGGGTTCTGAGGCCACGAGACCACCCAGCCACCGATAGGCATTCTACCTAACATCAATGACCTCAATCAGTCTTCATGATTTTCAGGCTTCAGGTGGAAGAACTTGATGATGATGGTCATGTGGATCTCTGGCCTTCAATCAATCAATGTAGGGACTGCATGGTGCTTTGATCAGGTGGTGGTGGTGCAGAAAACCAGAAAGAGAACAGCAGAGAAAGTAGGGGTTAGTATGGATTTTGGAGCCACCAAAAATGATAATGATAATGAAATGCATATACAAAATATCAGGGTTACACTAAAATAGGCTACGAGAAAGCCATGCTAAATAAGTTTTTAGCAGTTAAAGTGCTCCACCGTATTAGCCTGGCGAATGCCTATTGGTAAGCTATTCCATATTTTAGGTGCAAAACAGCAGAAGGCCGCCTCTGCACTTCTTTTAAGTTTAGCTCTCGGAATTCTAAGCAGACACTCATTTGAGGATCTCAGGTTACGATTTGGAATATAAAGTGTCAGACATTCCGATATATAAGATGGAGCAGATTATTTAAGGCTTTTTAAACCATCATCAGTATTTTAAAGTCAATTTTAAATGACACGGATAACCAATGTACCGTATATAGTCACGTATAACTCGGGTCTGGAAACACGAAAAATCGATCATAAAATCAGAACCCGACTTATACGCCCGTTCAAAAATATGACACTTTATTTTTATTTTTTTTACATCTTCTTGCCTCCTCCAATCTCGCTTCAGTTTCTCAGAAGCATTGAATTTTGTTGCAGCAGCACAGTTTACAATTTCTGTCGCTACTTCAACAACGTTTCATTTAAAACCAGCTCCATATTTTCTTCTGATCGAACACTCCATCGTAGATAAGGGATGCTCTTACGATAAAAGTGTATAAGGGTGTGAGATACAAAAAACACAAATCAGTGCAAACGTTGCTTCGGAATAGTTTGGGTATTACTGTGCGGTCACGTAGGCACAATAGAGAGACAGAGAGAGAGACAGGTTAGTAGCACATGCTGATACAGCGCATTGCTGCACCACAAAGAAAATAAAGGCCGTGTGCTCCGTGGTTATTCTCTCAGGTGGGCATAAGCATATTATAATCTCTTAGACCAATAGTGCGAGTTTTCTACATTCGACTTATATGACCGACATTATAAAATACCAGAAATTATACTGTAAAATCAAGTCTCAACCTATCCGTGAGTATATACAGTAATTCTCAATGGCACAGGTAACCAGTGTAACCATTAGTTAGTATAAAAGCAGAAATTTGTTTATGTGTGAGCCACCAAAAATGCACAATTCCAAACTGGTCTTCTTGTGAATAATCAGCCAAACTGCAAAATTTTATTTTTAAACTGCATTGGCTTTTTAATAGATTATAAGTCTAAGACTTCCCATCCATTTCATAATATAGTAAGTCCTTACAAAAGTGGCTTTCATAACAAATTTAGTTTTCAGTTCATTCAGGCTTTTCTTTACAGCTTTTTGAGAGATCTACAGTAAATGGCCGGAAAAGTGTTAGAACAAGTGTTAGCGCTACTAGCCAGGGTGTACGTTCAACGCGTTCAGAAACTTACACTTGATATCGACCCAATAATTAAAACATTTTAAAGATGAAAAAATGAGTAATAGAGCAACTATGGAGACCATTACCAAATTTGTACAAGATGTCAAGTCAAAGACATCTTGACACCCTAAGACACCCTGCAGGGACAAAGAAGACAATAAGTCATAAGAAGGGTCCGGACGTCGTGGGTCTTGATTTGGAGTAAAGTAAAAGCATGTCTCTCTATCACATGACTGCCATTATTTGGTACTTTCAGTTATAAAGGCATGATGGAAAATAAATATGGACTGAATTATTGGTGTGCTCTTGTGTACCTTCAATACCTTACAATCACATAAGGTGCTTTGGGTAAAACTGCCAGGTACATTAAAAAATAAATAAACAATTAAGACAGACTAGGCAAACAGATGAGGCATTGTGCATGTCATGTGATGAGAATGAAAAGGCTGCCTTGATTCAGTTTCAGTATTTTTATATTATATTTGTCATGTTTTGGTCATAAACTAAGTTACTCTTTTTTATTTGACACAGCTTATCATTTAAAAGGCACTTTGACTGTCTGAATCATTATTGTCTCTGACGCTTGCTGTTTTTTTTACTAGACATTTTATAGAAGAAAAATTATAATTACATCATAATTATATATGATAGCACTTTTAGAATTATGACATTGCACTTCAACTTCAGGACTGTAATTATAGCAGATAGCTCCACTCTCTTAGGTGATAATTTTCTTTCAAATATCATTTTGTGTTCTTGTCTGTGAAAGGCACTTCACATCACGGCCCCGCATAAAAATTCACTTAGTGTGGCTCTTCGTCTCCCACAACTGCTCCACACACATAAGAGGGACAGAAAGGTCATTCTGAGCAAATGGGGGGGGCACCCACTTCAGTGTGTGACCGGGGCTGTGCTGCTGACAACACTTATAAGCACTGCGTGCTCTTCAGATATCTATCTATCTATCTATCTATCTATCTATCTATCTATCTATCTATCTATCTATCTATCTATCTATCTATCTATCTACTGTATCTATCAATTATTTAGTGTCATTAACATGAAGATCATAATAAATAAGGCACTATATATCTACTATGAACATACAAAATAGCAGAGGGGTCCTCAGAAAAACTTGGAGGAACATTCAGGCTTATCCATTAAATGTTAAGGTCCAAAAAAGAGAACTAAAAGTATCGCTTGTAGGTGCAAAAACAGAAAAAAGGTGTACTCGCTGCCTTACTAACCTTATTAGCCTATTTGGCTTTTCTTACTGCTTGGTTGAGCAGATCAGGTTAAGGGAAAAACTGACATGCCATGTCACTGCTCTTAGTCTGACTCCATTCCTTCTGGGGACTCTGATATCTACTTATAGTGTGGGACAGAAATGGCCAAAGCCTTTGGACGGGGTTCAGTTGCCCTCACTGCAAAGGAAGAAAGAGATAATACAGTTTGCATGAGTGCCCTATCTTGCCCAGGAGTGGTACTGCAAGCTTCAATGGAATCTGGTGGGGGATCCTCATGTGCAAATCCATGAAACTATATATCTATTAATAAATGGTACAAGGCCTTTGGTATTTATCTGTGGTATTTAATGTGTTCCATATCTATTTAATGTTGCACCTTCTCGACCAATCTTTAAGTCAATTAATTCTACAGCTATCTATTAATTAGCTATCTACTAATTGATTATATAGTGACGTCTATATCTGTTTTAGATAGATAGATAGATAGATAGATAGATAGATAGATAGATAGATAGTACTTTATTTAACCAGCATGGGCATTTAGCATTTACAGAAGCTTAGGACATAAGGCCCTATAGACGTATTACAATAAATAACAACAACATCAAAAATTACAAAAATAAAGAAGAAAGCTTCTGGCATAACGGAGGCTCAATCGCATGTGGCAGTGACATTACTGACCCAGCAGACCACAGCATACAGAATGGCGCTGGCTCTCCCAGAGTTATAAGGCACTTAGACGATGTTAGTACCACATTAAGGGAATGTGCTGTCCTAAGAAAAGAGTGTCTGCTTTGCTCTTTCTTCTATTGTTCTTCTGTGTACAGTAAATTCCTTTTTTTTTAGTTTTTTAACAACATTTAGCCTTAAGATTCAGCGGGTTGGATAATGGATGGATGTATAGCCTTAAGAAGACAGCTTACTTAAAACAGTTCTTATCTCTGCATTCATCTAGAAACTTTCCTTGTTTTTCTTATCCTTAATTTATTTCATATATATATATATATATATATATATATATATATATATATATATATATATATATATACTGTACCATTGTATATACATACAGTATATAATACAATGCAGTAATACATATGCAAAATCATTTTTAATTGTGTAATTACATCATAAATTACATTCTCATCTGTTTTTCGTTATAAATAGCAGAAGGTCTCGAGCATACTATTGAACTGACGTAAAGACACCTGCATCTTTGTTATACTGCATTGAGTGAATTAAACATTTTGTGACAGTCGAAAGTAAGGTGGAGGCGTAATACATCTGAGGTAGGTGGTTTACTTAATAAACTTTAGCCCATAGAATTTTTATGATAAATTTCTGGCTCAGTAAATGTGAATGAGTTTTAATTTCTTGAAATAAACTTTTTAATGCATTCTCTTTGGATTCTTACTTAGGCAGTGACTGTCATCAGTCCATTTCCAGGGTGAAATGTCTAAGAACGTGCACTAGGTGTCATGCATAGGGGCCCACGTTTTTCTGATGCCTATGTATGCTTCTCTTTTGCTATCAAAACAGGGGCCTCAGTGCTCTACTTTTCCTGGGGGCCTATGATGGGAGAGCTTTTTGCCCTTTCTTTGGCAATATGTGGGATAGCAGGCTGCTTGCTGCTTGGGCTTATTGGCACATTTACAACACAAAAGGCACAGAATGGAGAGGTGCAAACAGATTTAAGGTGGGTCGGGTTTACAAGTTTTTTCGTAGGCTTTGGTAATTCTAGTGTTAGGGAGGTAAGTCACATTGTTCTCCTCATTTTCTTCTTCATTATCAGACAGCCAAATGAATCATGGGGGGATGATGATGATAATTGTTTTCTTGTGTAACCAGGGTAGATTCTAAGAGATAGAAAAAAACAACACAGGGCAGAATCGATAAAGTTAATCCCATAACTCAAAATAAGTGTGGTTGCTGAGTCATAACCCTAAACATAAAGCCTAGCCTAATACCTGACAGTGCTCCCTCATTGGTCCATCCTCAGGCTGTGTCAGGTAGATACAGGGACAGGATTGGTGGAAAAAGGCAGGACTGGATAGACATGGAAGTGAAAAGAGGAGAGGGAGGATACGTGGAGTCGTGGAGTAGAGCTGAATGCCGTAAGTGCAGAAAAGAAAACTTTTTGAGACAGACACGTTCTTGGAGAAAAGGTTAGTAAAACGTTAAACTGATAGAAGAGAAGTGGCAGCATAATGCTGAAAAGGATGAGAAAGCTATAATATATAGAAACACAAAAAAAGTGAAAAAAGAAACGTGCGGCAATACACTGTTGTGAAAAGAGGAGAGGTAGAAACCAAAATCGATAGACAAGTTGGGGGGGAACAATGAATGTAAACCCCAAAACAGAAAGGATCGAAGGTGGCAAAGATAGTCAGGAGAGGAGGAGAACTGGAACAGGGATGGACAGAGTGTGCTGGGAACAGAAAAAGAGAAAGATGGTAGGATGCGAGTGAAACCCACTGGTCAATTTTTTTTTTGGTTCCAGACGAAAGGCAACGGAGGGATACCAGGAGGAAGAGGAGTTCACTCACTCAAGCTCTGCGTGTTTTTTGTTTTGTTTTATTTGTTCAGTTTATTTGTTATTTGGCTTGAGGTCAAACTCAAGTGAAGGGGCCAGTGCTGATTTATTTGTTGGCCACTACGCACCTAAGCTATGTTTGGGGCCCCCAATAGAGTGACTAATTACACTGAACGGTATAGGAACTGTGGGTGAGCTCACCAGTAGTGTTGGGAGGACGATATATGGTTTTGTAAATAGCTTGTAATGTTTCGTGCTGTACATAGTTATAACATGCAAATGTCTGTGTCACAGATTGCTGGGGTCCTTACCCAGCCGGGATGCCTGGAAGGACTGGAAGGTGGCATTTATGTCCTCCGGGCCATGAGGGGGCAACCGTCCTGGATCAGGAGAGGACCATGGGAGAGGAGGAGAAAAGTTCCAGCCCGTTGGGACCCATGGCCACCGCCAGGGAGCGCCCCAAGCCTCGTGGAACCCGGGAAGCAGTTACTTCCGCCACACCCAGCAAGATGGCGGAAGATCCTTCCAGGGACGCCCGGAGTGCTTCCAGTGCAAAGGGCAGCACTTCCACCACACCAGGAAGTGCTGCTGGAAGGACGTCATCAGATACCTGGAGCACCTGGAATAAAAGGGGCCGCCTTCCTACAATCGGGGAGCTAGAGTTGGGAGTGGGAGCAGGACAAAGCTCCCATAAGGAGAGGAAAGGCGGCCACGGACATTGAAGAAGCCCGAAAGAGGAGTGATTGGTGCTGGGAGCACTGTGTGTTGAGTTTGGGACTGTTTATTAACGTGTGTTTTATAAAGATGTGGTTTCCGACTGGTGGTGTCCAGGCAAGTCTCACACTGGTTGTCTGTTGTTGATTTCAAGTAAAGAGAAAGTTCCTTTTCTTTAAACTTGGTGTAAGTTGTGATTTGTTGGAGGGGACTAATATTGAAAATTCAACTATTGGGGTGGCGACACCATACTAAACAAAGTCAAAGTTAAAGCAAACTTTATTGTCAGCTCAACCATATACAAGTATACAGACAGATGAAATTGTGAAGCTCAGGGTCCACAATGTAACAACATGAAGTGCAGATAAAAAATTAAACATAAATTAAAATTAGAATTAAAATTTAAAATTAAAAGTAAGAATTAAAATTAAAGCACAAACAAGACAAGACAAAGAAGTACTGTAGCAGCAATATTGACGTGTAGTAAGCAATATGAACATTGATGTATTGTATTATGCAATCTAGATACACAAATACAGTCAATAAATATGTAACATAATAAATAAATAAAAGATATAGATAATACAGAAATTATCAGTGTATGATAATAGTAGTTTAAGATGTGTAAACAATGACAGGTCAGGTTTCACAGCAGAAGGATATCAAGAGTGTCCAAATTCTTAAAGGTCAGTATGAGATTTTCAGTTCTTTTCCACATGCACACTCGTCTTTGCAGGAAAGTGGCTTGCATGTATAAAAGTTCTGTTTTTAGAGGTGGTTGAGTGTGGAAGTGTGGAAGATTCCAGGGGGCAGCATGGTGTTAAGGAGTCTGACAGCTTGGGGGTAAAAACTATCCTGTGGCCTGGCAGATCTGGCTCTGATGCTGTAGAATCTTCTCTTGGATGGCAGAAGTGTGAAAAGTCCATGTGAGGGGTGTCAGGGTGTGGTGTTATGGGTCCACAGTTCGCTTAGCAAAGGCCATTTAAATAAATCATCACCGCGCTCGCGGTTTCGTGAGGGGGCGTAGTGGTTGTAGCAAGCCGCGGGACGATCTGCGGTGTGGGCGTTTCTCACCGAGTGCACAGGTGAGGATCTGCTCACATCCGTGATTGCTCCTGTGGCTAATGTGCTGCAGCTGCTATAGCCCCTCGCTGTTTAAAAGAAGCGCGAGTCGGTTGAGAGGGGGAGAACGAGAAAAAGAAAAGAGAAAAAGAGAGGACGGAGGTTACATGGGAGCGAGAGAGGAAGCAGGTCGGTGCGAGAGAGAGACACACAGTGTGTGGAGAGCGAGCGAACGAGCGCTCGTGGGCATGGCCTGGGTGTTAGGCCTACACCCAGGGGTTGTAGTTGATGTCGCTCCCGCTGAGCGAGCAGGTAGCGGGAGTGACCAGGGGAAGGTGACTGGCCGCAGAAGACTGGAAAGGCAGCGGGAGTCGAGAGGCTTGGTGGTGGAGTCCCCAACGTGAGCGACCTGGCCGTTGGTGGAAACCAAGTCTCGAGGCTGGGATGAGTGCCAGACCGAAGCCAGGGATCGGGAGGTCTCCAGTCTCGTGCGTGAGTTGAAGAGGGCAGCTGCAGAGAGCGTCTCGCCTGCTGCAAAGCCCAACTGGGAGAAGCAGGTGAGACGCCAACAGAAAAGAAGCACCAGGCTTGTCATTGTTATGTTTTTTAAAGACTGCTTCCTGTTGGATGTTTTAACCTCGTTTTTTAAAGGATTGTTTCTTCTATTTATTGTTTTTTTAAACCTTCACGTTTTTCTTTTATTGGATTATTTATTTGGACATTGAATCACTGCACTTTATGAACACTTTGTTTTTGATGGACTGTTTTTAATAAAAGCACTATGCACCTTTTTTGAACCATCCCCTTGCTCAAATGTTGTCTCACTGTTTAGCTCACTCGGTGACATTATCGACGGTGTTGGGTTCAAGGGCTCCCAAACAGTAGATGGGAGTGTGGAGCCAAACCCGCATCACCACAGAGGGCTCCTGCACAATGCTGCAGGCCTTGAGGACACTGCATTTGTAAAATATGTCCTGTAGGGAGAGGCACCCCAATAATGTTCTCTGTTGTCTTCACTATCCTTTGCAGGGACTTGCGGTCGGATATGTTGCAATTGCCATACCAGACAGTGATGCAGCTGGTCAGAACACTCTCAATGGTGCCTCTGTAGAACATGGTGAGGATGAAAGTAGGAAGACTTGCTTGCTTCAGCTGCCTCAGGAAGTGTAGTCTCTGCTGTGATTAGTGATGAGGTGTTATGCGTCCACGTAAGTTCCTCAGTTATGTGCATACAGAAGAACTTGGTACTCCTAACAGTCTCCACATCTAAACCGTTGATGCTGAGTGGGATGTGGGCAGGACATGATTTTCTGAACTCCACAATTATCTCTTTTGTCTTGTCGACATTGAGAGATACAGTAGATTGTTGTCTTCATACCATGCGGACAGCCGTTCCACCTCATCTCTGTTTGGTGTTTCATCATCCCTGCTTATCAGTCCCAGCACCATCGTATCATCCGCAGACATGATGATGTGGTTGGTGTTGTGCGTGGCTGTGTAGTTGTGAGTCAGCAGGGTGAACAGCAGTGGACTAAGCACGCAGCCCTGCGGCGCTCCAGTGCTCAATGTCATGTTGCTGGAGGTGTCGCAGCCTATCTGAACTGACTGTGACTCTCTGTCAAGAAGTCCAGGATCCAATTGCAGAGGTTGGTGTTCAGACCCAGCCTGCTCAGTTTTACAACCAGCTTTTGAGAGATGATTGTGTTGAAGGCGGAGCTAAAGTTTATGAATAGCATCCTGACATATGTGTCTTTTTTATCCAGATGTGGCAGGGAGAGGTGAAGGGTAGAGCATATGGCATCAACAACAACAACAATATTTATTTATATAACACATTTTCATACAAAAGATGTAGCTCAAAGTGCTTTACAGGATGAAGAAAGGGAAAAAAAACAAATTATAAAAAAGAAAATTAGGCAATACTAATTAACATAGAATAAAAGTAAAGCCCGATGGCCAGGGAGTATAGGAAAAAAAAAAAAAAAAAAAACTCCAGATGGCTGGAGAAAAAAAAAATCAAAATCTGCAGGGGGTCTGAGGCCACAAGACCACCCTGCCCCCTCTAGGCATTCTGCCTAACATAAATGACCTCATGAACTCAGGGTCTTGCACAATGCTTAAGAAGGAAGGGAGGTGCAAAGGGGTCAGACTTGAAATCTGTGCATTGCCCCTGACTTCTTCTTCAGCAGAACAGGTTTTGTTGGCATCCCTTCAGGAACGCCTGCTCACATTCATTTTCTTTTTTTTTGCACATTCTGTCTGAGGATCTTACAAAAGAACACAACGTTACAATCTGCACGTCTGAGAAGTTCTGAGAACTGCCATGGGACCAAAAGGACCAAAGTAAAGAACATCTGAAAGCTAATGACTCCAGTGACCTATAAATACATCTTCTCTTGGGAAGACATAAATAAATAAGGTACTTTAAAAAAATGAGCAGAGCATGAAATTGTGCAAGTTTACAGGTTACTTGAATGAAAAGAACATTTGGCACCAAAACAAATTCATTCTTCTTGGCTGCAACACACAGCCTTGAAATTAGGACTCACGGTTGATTTTGGATCACACTTGATTTTGCTTACTGTAATCAGAAATAGCTGAGGTATGAAGCAGTTCAAGACTGCAGATTAAAGACATGTGAGAACTTTATTTAGATGGAGAAATAATAAGACATTTGGCTTGTACAGTATAAGGTACCCGAATACCAGCTGGTCAAGACTTAGCCTACTAGATGATTGAGATGGCCACTAGTGATGGGCTTTAGGACTCACTTTATTGATTTGATTTTTGAACTACCCGTTTAAGTGAACCGATTTGCTTTATTCATTTGATTCATCAGTTACATTCAGGGTTGGTGGCAGTATAAAGGACCCTTTCGGAGAGGGTGTCCCCTTTGAATGAACTACAAATAGGTTAACAAATAATTCTTGCATTACTATATATACTAAATTATGCACTAAGCATGATGATTATTCATATTGTATAACATTGTTCTTTTTGAAAGCACAGACAATGATATCATAGTGAAAATGAATGATTCAGTATATGAACACTGTATCTGAACTCTAGAGATGAGAGAAACGTCCAGATGCCCAACTATAACTTCAAGTCCACCAATCTGGGCTTTATGACAGAGTGGCCAGAAAGAAGCTTCTCCTCAGTAAAAGACACAAGGACACCCACTTGGAATTTGCAAAAAGACACTTAAAGGACTCTCAGATTGTGAGAAACAGGATTCTCTGGTCTGATGAAACCAACATTAGTGTAATGTAAGGAACAAACCAGCTACTGCTCATCACTTGTGCAATAACTTTCTAGTGGTGAAGTGTAGTGCCAGCATCATGCTGTGTGGTTCTTTGTCAGTGGAAAACTAGAAATCAAAGGAACAAAAATCAAAACCTGAAGCGAACCTAACTGTCCTGACTCAGCAGGAATACAGGAGAAATGATTTTGTGAGTAAACTGGGAGAAACGGACAAAAGGCCTCCTAGATTAATTTAGGTGGCCATTAGTGATGGGCTTTAGGACTCACTTTATTGATTTGATTTTTGAACTACCCGTTTAAGTGAACCGATTTGCTTTATTCATTTGATTCATCAGTTACATTCAGGGTTGGTGACATTAAAAAGGACCCTTTCAGAGAGGGTGTCCCCTTTGAATGAATCCCAAATAGGTTAACAAATAATTCTTGCATTACTGTACATATTAAATTACACATTACGCATGATAATTATTCAGATTGTACAGTATAACATTGTTCTTTTTGAAAGCACAGATGCTGACACCATAGTAAAAATTAATAATATTCACTTAAGTTCAAGAATCATAAGTGAACAAGAATAATTGTTCCATATGTGGGTAGTGATTCAGTTCACTATTCATATGAACAAGAATTGTGTGTCTCATACTCAATTAATGATTCAGCTTGTGAATCCAACGAACAAGAATTGTGCACCTCGTTCTTAGGTAATGATTCATTTTGGAAATCAAATGAATAAGAATCATGCAAATTTTCATGGGAAATGATCCATTATGCTAATCAGATGAACAAGAATTGGGCACCTCGTTTTGAGTTAATGATTCAGTTTGTGAACTAAATGAGTAAAAAATTATGCACCTCGTTCTTAGGCAATGATTTAGTTTGGAAATCCAATGAATGAGAATCATGCAAATCTTTCACTGTTAATCATTCAGTTTGCAAATCAAATGAGCAAGAATTAGGCACCTCATTTTAAGTTAATGATTAAGTTTATGAAGTGAATGAGCAAGAATCATGCACCTCATTCTTAGGTAATGATTCAGTTTGGAAATCAAATGAATGAGAATCATGCAAATTTTCATGGGAAATGACCCATTATGCTATTCAAATGAACAAGAATTGGGCACCTTGTTTTGAGTTAATGATTCAGTTTGTGAACTAAATGAGTAAAAATTGTGCACCTCGTTCATAGGTAATTACTTAGTTTTTAAAATCCAATGAATGAGAATTGTGCAAAGTAGTGCCCGAAGTAGCAGGCTTAGTGAGGAGGAGGAGGAGGAGGAGGAGGTCAGTGCTTTAGGGGCCGAGGTGTTCGAGTGAAACACTGAGTGACACAGGAAGGAGATGCTGATAAGACGTTTACTTTTCTGTCTGTTTCATAAATAGATGTAACCACAAACGTTAGCTAATGAGTCCCAAATGGAATTACACCGTGGAGTTAAAAGGAAATCAGCTCAATGAGCTGTCATTCAGGGCACCGACTGCTGCTTGCCTTGCAACCTCACATTATTTGTTTGGGAGATCAAATTGCATTTAGGTCAGGCAGCCCCCAAAGGTCCATCAGTCTAACTGGATATAACTGGCTGTAAATCAGAGAAGGTTAAAACTGGGAAAGGAGCAAGAGGTTTCCCTGCATTGCCATACTTTTACTTGAAAAAGGAATCATCTAAGCAAGGGCACTTAGCTAAACTTGAACCCTTGAGGCTGGTCGTCTTATACCCTCACCGGCCACTTTATTAGGTACACCTGTTCAACTGCTTCTTAACGCAAATATCTAATCAGCCAATCACCTGGCAGCAACTGAATGCATTTCGGCATGTAGACTTCGTGAAGACCACCTGCTGAAGTTCAAACCGAGCATCAGAATGGAGAACAAAGGTGAATGACGTGACTTTGAACGTGGCATGGCTTTTGCTGCCAGACGGGCTGCTCTGAGTATTTCAGAAACTGCTGATCGACTGGGATTTTCATCTCTAGGGTTTACAGATAATGGTCCGAAAAAGGGAAAATATCAATGAGTGACAGTTCTCTGGGTGAAAATGTCTTGTTGATGCCAGAGGTCAGAGGAGAATGGCCAGACTGGTTTGAGCTGATAGAAAGATAATAGGAACTGAAATAAGCACTCATTACAACTGAGGTGTGCAGAAGAGCAGCTCTGAGCGCACAACACATCAAACCTGGTAGCAGATGGGCTACAGCAGCAGGAGACCACACTGGGTGACACTCCTGTCAGCTAACAACAGGCAACTGAGGCCACAATTCACACGGACTCACCAACATTGGATAACAAAAGATTGGACAAACGTTACCTGGTCTGATGAGTCTCGATTTCTGCTGTGACATTTGGATGGTAGGGTCAGAATTTGGCATCAACAACAAGAAAGCATGAATCCATCCTGACTTGTATCAACAGTTCAGATGGGTGGTGGTGGTGTAATGGTGTCTGTGATATTTTCTTGCCACACTTTGGGCCCCTTAATACCAAATGAACATTGTTTAAATGCCACAGCCTATCTGAGTATTGTTGCTGACCATGTCCATCCCTTAATGACCGCAGTGTCCCCATCTTCTGATGGCTCCTTCCAGCAGGGTAATGCACCATGTCACAAAGCTCAAACTGGTTTCTTGATCGTGGCAATGAGCTCATTGCACTCAAGTGGCCTCCACAGTCACCAGACCTCAATCCAACAGAGCACCTTTGGGATGTGGTGGAACGGGAGATTTGCATCATTGATGACCAGCCGCCAAATCTGCAGCAACTGTGTGATTGTATCATGTCAATGTGGACCAACATCCCTGAGGAATGTTTCAGGCACCTTATTTTAATCTATGCCATTAAGAATTACGACAGTTCTAAAGGCAAAAGGGGGTCCAAGCCGATACTAGCAAGGTGTACCTAATAAAGTGGCTGGTGAGTGTATTTTACAACAATCATGGTTGAAGGGAAAAGGCCGAAGCCTGAAGATAGTAGTTGAGAACTGGCCGGCTTGGGGTGTGACGATAACAGGTCCTACCCTGTTTTCGTGGATCATGAGCTCACACCCTTTTTATCAAGCATGGAACTCCTTTCCACAACAGTAAATAAATCACAATCTCAGAAAAAAAGTATCTTCAAATGTGAGCAGGGGTCAAAAGCCACTGTCACACATGCATGCCAGAAAGTCATCTTCCAGGCTCACCTAAGTGGTACCTCAGGATGGGAGAAACTGACAAAGCTAAAGAATCCCCACCACCTTCAGGTCCGCTCGGTATATAAAGGGAGCCATTCCCCGAAGCTGGCGTCTCATTTCCGACCTGACCAGAGCAGTAAGCACATGAGCGAGAGGGAGACAGCGAAAGTGTGACCCTGGAGAGCACTGATTCAAGACAATTGTCCCTAGTGAAGAGCGGCCTACGAGAGCGTGTTTTTCATTACAGTTTTCCTTTTTTTTCTGTTGTTGGAATTTAACAGGATTTTGCTCATTTGGCACACCCCAAACATTTGGCTTTTGCCCTGCCTCATCATTCATCCCGCTACAGCCCAAATTACAAAAACAAAAGACAGGAATCAAAGATAAAGCAATGCAAAAACTACAGCTGGCATGAAGTGCAGTTACATGCACATTCATAATTGGCTGAGTAAGGAGAATAACCTGATTAATCCAGAATAATCCACGTTTACATCCACAAAGGAATTCTCCTTTGGCAAATCGTTCCGACATCATTAAACTGCACAAAAACCAGTCCAAGGTCATCATTGGCCACCGGGAATCAGAAAATAAGCATGATGTCTATGATCAATTTTTTTGCGCTTTATAAATATGTTTAGTCAATTATGTTTCTCTTACCGGATTGCACACAGCACACTTTTTTCTGCTTGGCTGTGTGTTTGAGCCCTGAAAATGCTTCTTGCCTCACACGCAGTGTTACTGGAATAAGAATAACGCAGGTATTTTCAACCTAATGGTGGAGCCCACCCTGTTCAGACATCACAGCAGATATGGTGATGGTGCCACCACGTTGTCCAGGCACATCCACCGTGGCCCTGTGCCCAGTGAGGCTCCTGCCACATCGTTGGACCTTGTTGTGGTTAAAGTCTGCCTCTTCAGCATACACAAATGTGTGTGGGGTCCCACTGCCCTCCAGCTCCAATGCCTTCTGAATAAAATAACAGCTACATGTAAATCACCAAACCTAGTCAGTATATTTTAGCACTTACTGTAAACTGACTCTACATAAAAAATATTGTTCACATGCCATAGTATTAAAATACATGGCAGTATGCAGGTATGTGCCTACACAACAACAGCACATGGCCTTACCTGTACTTATCGACATCTTTGTTCCTTCACCCTGTCATTTCTTCATTCAAATAGAACTCTGTATAGTTGTTTAGTTGTCACTGCATGCCACTTCAATACACAGATGACAAGATAACAGGCGCTATGCCCTGAATGTTATATTGTCCTCCACAACAGTTCGTCGGATCTCCCAGAGTGTAATAGTATGATTTGCCCTTACCATATTTACTACTTCCAGTTCTTGGTCAACAGTAAATCTGGGGATCTTCCACCAATATGGGGCAGTGGTTCCACTCTGGCAATAAAGAATGCAATTAATCATTTACATACAAAAGGACAGAAGCCATGGATTATTCAAATCTATATGAGATGTTAGACAATAGATCACCATGCTCGATATATTGACATCATTTATGGTACTCTATTATGTGCTGTATGATGGTACTCTATTAATTATCAATATTGAGCAATTGTAGGAAGATTATAGGTACAATATTGGTGTAGCATTGAACATGGTCACACCAGGTTGGAGAACATGCACTGGTACAGCATGTTGCTGTACCCCCCACATGACCAAACAGCTTGGGATCCCGGTCAGCAACACCCTAGGCAGACATGTGGTCCAGACCCAGCCGGAAATGACCATCAATCAGCAGGTGGCACTGGTGTGGAAGCTGTCACACAGGACGGAAAAAAAAAAAAAACACTAGAAACCCCAGGGTCAACATTTTGGGTTCCAAAGTAACCATCTTTCCCATATGGCCCTAGAGAACAACCATGCAAAATTTGGTCAGGATTAGTCTAAGGGTGTAGGATTGAATAGGAAACATAGACAGACAGGTCAGGTCAGATCAGGTTGGCGAGCATACACCCTGCACATGACAAAACAACTTGGGATCCTGGTTGGCAACCTACTAGGCAGACACACAGTCCAATAAGAAATGACTATCTACTGTATCTGCCTCAGCCAGGTGTTACATGGGCGTCCCCTTGGCCTGGTCCTGCTGCTTGGATCCTCAACAGTGAGGATCCTGTGAGCCGGGAATTGCAGTAACTGATGCTCCCTCACCATGCATGTAATGTGCCTCATTCTGGATTCCGTGAGCAAATGCTCATTTAATAATAAAATACATTTTATTTATATAGCGCCTTTCCTATGCTCAAGGCACTTACAGAAAATAAGAGAAAACAGCAGGGTATACAGCGTATAGCATTGTACAAACCAAATAAATAAATAAAGAATATTAAGACAGTAAGTTCAAAGAAAGCCTAACAGACAACAGAATTGATGGTCTAGCACACACACATACAGGTTACATGAGCATCTTGACAGAGAGGTAAACTGAGAGAAGGGGAATGAAGTCAAATAGAGCTAAATTTGAGACAAAGTCAAACCAGTGGTACCCAAGTATCCTCTGAGACACAGTACCAGAGGAGTCCAGTCTTCATTTCAGGTTAATGGATAGCGTCCATGTCTTGCAACCATATTGTAAAACAGGAAGCACTTGGACTCTAAAGACTTTGATCTTCGTCCTTTTGCATAGATATCAGGAGCACCACACATCCCTTTCCAGTGACCTCATGAACCACCCCCGCATGCTCTCGCAGTCCGTCTACTGACTTCATAGGAAGAGTCACCAGAGACATGAAATTCACTGCCGAGGTAAGTAAACCTCTCAACAAGGTCGACACTCTCTCCACAGACAGACCCAAGAGGTCATTAAAGGCCTGGATCTTGACTTTTTATCAGGACCCTCACAAGCCGAGACACTCGGATAGAAGTTCAGTATTTTATTGACTTCACTTTTGTCGTGACAGCACTATTCCAAAACCCATGTTTTGATGAACAGAAAAAGAATATCATGGTACAAGTCTCTGTAAATGGCAAACATGGCCTAACTATTTGGCCGCAGTGTTGTAGTGACTGATCCATGTTGTGTATTCTGATGAATGTCGTGAGTGTTCTCAGTGTTTTAGAGCCTTTTGCACTGGTGTGGTGCTGCTTTGAGAAATGCATTAACCGTTTTGGGAAACGCTTCCATAGTTGTGAGAAACGGGTCATAGTGATTGAGAAAAACTGTAATTATAATATTGAATTTTTTAGAGCTATAAATCAAGGAAATTCCACCTGAATTATTAAATAATTTGTTTGTTCTTTCTCTTTGACCCCCCAGAGGTGAATTTCCAATACTGTTTCTCTCTCTGTTTTCTTCAAGGTCTGCAGACCTAGAACCATTTCTTGCCTCCGACTAATTCTCTTGGTGTCTGCTTTCAGGTGCCACATATATGGCTGACATTTAGGAGCTTTAGCAATAGGCTCAATAAAGCTTTAAGCAGAGTGTAGTGTTAAATGGGATGCTTTATCTGATTGCTGCGGCCTTATCGGAGCAGAGAGGTGACTTCTTGATTTGGTGCACTGACAGCCCAGCAGGATTTATGTTTTCTCGCCATTGCATTTAGGCCAAATGATGCTCTGTTTACAGAAGGTGAATGATTTTTATTTGCTAACACTTTCCATGAGGCTCACAGTTTCTATAAATATCAACTTGACTGAATAAATAACCTTAAATTGTACATGGCAGCTTGACAGGCAGTAATTCAAATTAATCTGATTTGCTTTCATGGTCTGCAATTCCCTTTTATAAGTTTAGCTCACAACACACATTTGCAAATATGCTATAAAGTGATTACAGTGTGTTTGAGAATAAAATCACTATAAAGTCATTATTGTATTTGGCTGGTCCAGGGCCTCACAAAATGTTGGCTGCACATTTTAGACCACTGGACAAAGTTACCTTTAGGACATTTACAGTTGTGGCCAAAAGTTTTGAGAATGACCCAAGTATCGGTTTTCACAAAGTTTGCTGCTTCGGTGTTTTTAGATCTTTTTGTCAGATGTTTCTATGGTATACTGAAGTAGAATGACAAGCATTTCATAAGTTTCAAAGACAAAACACGTTCTTAAAATTGAAATTTGTAAGAAGAATTCTTCTGACAGTGTCAACAGACAGTCTATTTCTTACTTTTGTCCACTGTAACATAGAGATGACAATGTGCGATTTCAGGCAATAACACGGTCAAGTCAGTGATCGATGAAAGCCGGACATTTTCACCTTTTTAGGCAATGCCTGCTAGAAGGAGGACATGTCCTCCTTTTGCTGGATGTCTGGTAACTCTACTGTCATTGGCAATTCGCTATGACTGAGCAGAGCTTTGGCCAATCCAGCTCCCAGGTAACTCAGCTGGAGTGGCCATCAACCCCCGAGTGCTGTCCGCACACTATGAGGGACTTCTGCCTTCTCCGCCTTTCTTGCGCACACTTACACCGAATCTCCTGCCTCTTCCTCTTTTTCCTTTTGATTCCCTTTTTTAATTCTCCTTTTTCCTTCTCATGACAGCACCATCCTTATAAGTCTCCATGGATGGGCGCAGCGTCTCAGTCTCGCACCACAGGAAGCCAGTGAAGCAACTGGCAAAGACAGTACTTTGTCGTGCAGGTGTGTCTCACCCCAAACACTCCACCGACTCCGAGCAGTGCACCCACAGAGAATGAGAAGGCCAATTAATTATTCATTAAATTATTTATTTAAACAACCACTTTTTCTGAGTCGTGGGCCTGCTATACCACAGTCCCACCACGGACACAGTGTCTTAGGTAGGGGTGGAGGGAGAGCCCCGGATGGCACATTTTTGGGGGCGACATTTTTGGCCAAAAGGCTCAGTACAATTCATGTGTAAGCAGCAGGGTTTGGAAAAATATCACTCTGATTTTTATCCACAAATACTTCAAAAATAATTTTCAGACTGTTCCTACTGTGATGGCATCAGACACAGCAGTTGAAATTTATGAGGCAATAACAAAAATAAACATAAACATTACACCCATAATAATTTCTAGGAAGATAATCAACAAATGCATTCTTGCTCTGCGCAGAAAACATCCCCACCTATCACTTGTACACTACACTGGTTCTGGTTTTCGCAGCATAATTATATTAAACTAATAATTAGAACATGGCTTATCAGTGCGTCTGTACTATATTGTTGTCTAGTTAATGCTTATAAATAATTATATGTGAACAATTATTGCTGTTTCTCTATATATGAATAAATCTATGCAAAATGTATCTTAATTTTTCTCTCTGCCATTTACATTTTCTATTTAAATAGGTTAACATATTGAGATATGTTGGAGGTCGGCAAATTGAAACACCGCCCGACCCCGAGTGGCACGAACTCGAGCTACGTCACTGCTTTGACACCAAACATGAGTTGCTTTTTCTTCCTGACGAGCTATATTAAATTCCCTAGCTTTCAGCACAAATCACGTACCCAAATATTTAAGATCTGAAGGCCTTCTAAATTTTACCAAACAGCTAACGAGATTTGACGAGCCAGTGTTTGGACGTATCTGATTCTATTTACTCACTAGTGGACCTCCTAGACTGTTTTTCACTTGTTGTTTTTAGTTTTAATCATGGTGATATCAACACCTTATCATCCATGGTTGTTGCTTTTCATGGACATCGTCCATATCTGTGTGTGTGTGGCAGCCATTTTGTTCATTGTAAAAATATCCATTGGTAGTCTTGAGCTGTTATAATATGTAACAAGATCTAGTTAGTGTTAGGACCTTCTGCCTTCCATTTCCCAACTCTGATTTTGGTTTTGTAATTCTTACTTTGACGCTCAGTTCTCTCACGATATGGAATTTCGTCCAAGACAAAACCGAGCTGAGGCCTTCAAAAGCTGCTACTCAAGCAGGCCAGGATCTTCACTGGTCTGTCCAGCAGAACTGTGGTAAAAGAAGTCTGCAGCTCACCACCATATCTCTCTATTATAAAAAAAAATCCTGGAAAGGAAAAGCAGGGCGAAGAGACGTGATCTTCTCGGAAGTTCTCAGAAGACACTTTAAAGACCAGCGAGATGCAAACAATATTAAATAAGAGCACGGCCAGCAAAACACTCAGTCATGTAAAAGCACATAGCACACACAGATCCTGTGCTCTCAGCACATATAAATCGTATAAGGACAATACGTTCTGGATGAAACGTCAACGACTAAGCAAAGAAGAAAGAGCAGCATGGAGAAAAGAGACCCAAAAATGCTGGAGAGAAAAAAAGGCAGATAAGAGATTATAAAAGCAGTGGAATTCGAAAAGCTCAAACAAACGATGGTGTGATACACATGCAGAGAAAGGTAAAGAATATGAAAGCAGTAAAATTCAAAGGAATTGTAGCATTCCAGACAGGTTGAAGCCTTTTTTGTTTTAAGTGACTGTTAGGTACAATTGAGGGAGGGCGGAGTGCAGCACGGAAGACTGATAGTGGGGTATTGATTGATGCAATAATGGGAGGGGGCGAGACCCGGGGGATGAGGGGTTGGAGAGGGTGCTAGAAAGTTGTGTTTGGGATTACGAAGTCGGCGATTGTTCAAGTAAAACTTTTGTGACACTTTATTACGTCAGTCGCTACGGTATCAAAAAAAAGATAGAAAAGATCGCATTAGCGCAAACAAAAACAAAATTAATCATCAGGACCAGGTGTAATTGAAAAAATAGCAGGAAAAAGCAAGGTCAGAAATAAAAGGCAAAGAGCAGAAAACAAAGTCTTTTCGCATTCGCATCATTCAATGCACAAGCGAAGATTTACACAATAATGAACCATATGCTATGAGAATCTGTGGTCCCTCAACAGGTAAAGCAACGACAAGTTGAATTTCAAAGAAAACACAATTCGGTCAGGTGTATATTTATGATTATGGAGAAGCAATGCAAATTTTAACAGGCAACAAGAAAGGTAATGTATATATTCCACAAATAACATTAGACACCAAAGGAGATCTTGATATGCCATTCGTATTGAAATGTTTACAGTTTCCCGTGAGAATAGCTTTTGCTATGACAATTAACAAATCTCAGGGACAAACATCGGAAAAAGTCAGATTATTTATTAGAGAAACAGAAACAATATTCACTCACGGGCAGTTATACATTGCGTTGTCACAATGTGTCTCCAAAAATGGAATCAAAATTCAATGCGATCCTGAAGAAAAGGTAATTCCAAATATTTTTTTAATGAAGCTTTAAAGTATGAGTGCAAATAATGAAACTGAAACAATTCCAAAGAAAAAAAAAAGCTTTTAAAATTGTATATCCAATTACCCGCGAGAGACACTTTACCTTGCTCCCAGCTCTTAAAACAATGACAAGCAACAAGCAAAACACGCAGCTCGCAGCAGATGATCCGACCACTTCTCCTTGCGTGCATTCAGCCACCCTAACCCCACCTCTTCACAATGCAAGCATCAGAGACACGAAGTGGCAAAAAGCACAGCGGCTGTACAGTCTTTAAAACGATCGACGGGCAGTGTTATACGTCCTGCAAGAAAGAGATTTAACCACGCCTGGGGCCAGAAATAAAGGACAAGTATTGTTTTTACAACGTCACACGAAACAAGGCAGTGAGCCATCATTTAAAACAAGTCCACGGACATCTAACCTAGCAGTTGTGGGATTGCTTTTGGCAGACACGCATCATGTGCTCCCATCTCTTAAAACAACGACAAGCGACAAGCAGAACAGGCAGCTCACCAGCAGCAGAAAGACAGCAGATGACGGCATCTCCTTAGTGTGCGTTCAGCCGCCACCCCCCCCCTTCACAACGCGAGCAGCGTTATACGCCCTGCGAGAAAGAGATGGAACCACACCTGGGGCCAGAAATAAATGACAAGTATTGTTTTTACAAAAATTTTTAAAATAAAAGTGAAAATAATGCATATGTAACGAAAATAACAATCTCTTTAAATTGTATATCTGGTAAACCAAACCCGGGGTGGGTGAGCAAAGCGAGCAGGGGGTGGAGCCCCCTAGTTTTAAATAAATAAATAATGGATGTGTTCATGTTGGAGGGAGAAGCAGGTGCAATATTTTCCATATACTTCATATGCGAGAAAGTAAAAGTGGTATTTTTGTACTCAGGGAGGTCTAAAACATCGAGATTCATCAAAATATTGAAATGGAATTTTTGGAGGATTCCAATACTTTCCAGATACTTCATATACGAGAAAGTCAGGGAGGTTTAAAATGATTCATCAAAATTTCAACATCAAATTTTTGGACAATTATATTTGTATCTTCGTATACAAAAAAGTCAACACAGTGGTTTGAGGAAAGGATAATTTCTGGCTGTTTCATATAAACACGTGGAACAGTCAGCAATATTCCATGTCAGCTCAGTAATTTGCCATCTCCTTGTAGACCTTGAAATTAAATATTGTCAGAATTATAAATGTAAATCTTTGTAAGTCTTTTCTTTATTTAGCAACATATATTTCAAATAACAATATAACTGCAAGCACAATAACTTATGAATAATGCATCAAATGCATATGAATATACAGTTTCTCTTTAATTTGTATTTTTTCTGCTGGGTCTGCACTTGCAATGAAATGTGGAAAGGCACAAACTGAGCCGAGCTGAATGGAAGTGTTTGAGTAACCCGTGGGTGAGTGCTTTTCAAGATGTCGAAGAAGTAGTTACGGGAAAAGAAAAAACTAATTAAATTAGGTAGAAAGAATAATAATTTAAAGTAGAAAAATAAATACATCAATATGAACTTACATAACAAATATATAATTAGTAGAAAGGTAGAGTCCTTATATATAAAATTGTAAGTTTCTGAAGATGAGTGTGATAGAAATCAACATCTTAATTAAAGAAAGAAACTTTATCCTCTAACAGGACAAGTCTGATGAAACCTTTGAGTCCGTAATCAGGCAGGAGAATAGCTTGTCCATCTGCACCAAGCTGAGGAGGGAGCATCTCTCACAGCAGTCTGTCACAGCAGAGGCAGACTTAGGGGTGTTCAGGTTCTAGGGCTGACCAACCCCACACTGGGGCGGTTAGGTCAAACTCTGATACCAGTACGTGTGGACTGTATAAACTTGTGCAATTTAATAAAAATAATGTTAACATACACCGGATTTTCTCATTACAGTATTCAGCTACATTTTTGAAAGATAACATGTGGACTTTATCAAAATATAACAATATAATCTATTTAAAAAGTGCAATTCATAATTCATGACAATACCATGACAGTGCGAAGTGCGATGCGGTGTCATGCGGAAATTAACAGGGCCTCTTCTAGAAAAGTACCCAAATTGCAAGTATACTCGGAGTCTCGATATGTAGGATGTCATAGTCATCATAACTCACGTTGACGTCATGTCAGCCGGTTATCATTAGCGATACATGCTTTTGTGCATTAATATTCGGACATGTTTACGGCCAACTAATAAAATGTGACTTTCAGTGTTTCAACAGGAAGTGTGAAATTAACGTAGAGCTATCATCATGAAATCTCTTACCGGTTTCCAGGTTCCAGGATTGGAAAAGTCATTGATGACATGTTCGTAGTCTAATCTGGATCTGCAATGTCTTTTTCTGTAGATAGGAGAAGCCAACCCAGCGACTAATGGGCTATACCTATCTTAGGAAGGGATTATACTGGTGACCCTTTTTGGGTGATGAAGGTGGACTATGGAATGTTTTCAAAGATGTACATGTACAGAATTTAACCTTGAAAAGGGATTTTAAAAGGTTCCCCTTAGAAGCATCTCAAATATATATATTGTGACAGATAGGGTGCGCTATCGCTATAGGCTCCGCATCGAGAGGAGTCAGATGAGGTGGCTCGGGCATCTGATCAGGATGCCTCCTGGACGCCTCCCTGGTGAGGTGTTCCGGGCACGTCCAACCGGGAGGAGACCCTGGGGAAGACCCAGGACACGCTGGAGGGACTATGTCTCCCGGCTGGCCTGGGAACGCCTTGGGATTCTCCCGGAAGAGCTGGAAGAAGTGGCAGGGGAGAGGGAAGTCTGGGCCTCTCTGCTTAAGCTGCTGCCCCGCGACCCGACCTCGGATAAGCGGAAGAGGATGGATGGATAGGGTGTGCTATCGCTCCCTTGAACCCCTGTCCAAGACTCCAAACACCAGGTAAAAGTCCAAAAGTTGACTTTATTTCTACAACACAGTGCACAAAGCACCCTCTCCTCCACTATACTCATAAATACACAATAATACACAATAAATTAACAATCCTCCACTCCCAGACGCGTTGCCACCCTTCCACCCAGCTCAGCTCACCGTCTGGGAGCTACCACAGTCCTTTTATACTCCCTGACCCAGAAGTGTTCCCAATCCCCTGTCCATGTGATTCTTTATCACTTCCGGGTCAGGTACAAGTTCTTTTCTTCACCCCGGAAGTACATCACTTCTGTCGTCGCTCTTCCTATGACACACTTCCGGGTTATAGGGCACATATGACTCTACGGTCCTCCCTGCAGCTCCCTCTTGCAGTCCCTGTGGTATCCAGCAGGGCTGTGTATAACCAGAAACCAGTTAAGAGTTTTATTTGCTGTATGTTTTGGATTGTCATCCTGCTGGAAGGTTCACCCACGTCTCATCCTCATCATCCAAGTCTGCCAATACCATGAGATGAGAAACGGCCCCACACCATGATGCTTCCACTTCCAAGCTTCACTGTTGGTATGGTGTTTGTCAGGTGATGTGCAGTGCCATTTCTCTTTCAAACATGGTGTATAGTATTACAGCCAAAGAGTTCATCTTTGGTCTCATCTGACCAGACTACATTCTCCTAGGATATCACAGGCTTTTCAAAATGAGCTTCAACGTGCCTTTTCTTCAGTAATGGAGTCTTGTGGGCTGATCATACATACTACCTATTGTTTCCTCTGTAACAATTAGACAGTAAGACTTTAAGGACTTTCAAAACTCGACTTGATGCTTTTTAGAATAATTAAGTGGATAGGACTGGCAAGCTTTGTCGGGCTAAATGATCTGTTCTCGTCCAGATTGTTCTATTGTTCAGCAGTACCATTTGACGTAAGTCCCCTCAGATATTGTGAGATCATAAAAAGCGGGTGAGAGTTGCTAGTGCTATGTGCTTGGTCTGAACTTTCTTACTTTTTATAGTAAGTAGGGTGCAGTACTGTGTTAGCCGTTATGGATGCACTTACCTGAAGAAGGGGCCTGAGCTGCCTTGAAAGCTTATAGTTAGCCAGTAAAAGGTGTCATGTCGCTTGACTTCTCATTGCTTTTTATAGAAATCAACAAGAACATTGAGCGGTCAAGTCCCACTAAACTTTAATGAGGTGAATGCACTGGCTCAGTCTAGACTGAAGTGATGGGTGCTGGCACACCAGACGCATGGCACTGTACGTACTCAAGCTCTGTGTAATGTTGGGGCTGCTTCTTTTATTTTGTTCGGTACATTTCTGTTTATTCTTTCAAATGCATTTTAGCCTAATATTTCAAATTACAAAATGTTTACATTTTTCAGCTCGGTACAAAGATAAGATTTCAATTAACTGAACACCAGGAGAAATGTGTGTTTTTTTTTTTTTTTATTAAATATACTTTGGCATAACTATTAAGCAATAGCAACTGTGCCAGATACCCATTTTAGAGTGGCATGTCGGATAATTATTTGTTCATTCATTTTCAGCACCTAGTACATTATTAATTGATACTGCCTTGTATGTGTTGACTTTTCAGTCTATTTTCACAGCCATTAGAGGTTTTTTGGGAACTTGGAGTCCATTCCCACAGTCCTGGGCACACAGCAGTAAAGAACGCCAAGTGAGATGCCAGTCTATGACTAGGCACACTCGTACACACATCCACACATACTCACTCATCCAGTAGCTTACACACATGGAGTGTGTTTATATGTGGTTTAATAACCCGGTTATTCCACGTAGACCCTTATTCCAGTTTATAAAACTGAGTTATTAGTCTCCGAGAAACTGGGTTCAAAGATGTAGCCTTCTCCACAAATATCCCAGTTGTCTGGCCATGTAAACCCTTAACCAGGTTACATTTAACCCTTAAACTGCCACAACTGGCTATAGTCGGTTGACAATGCAATTTGCCAGCATGCTGGATCCAAGTATCTTCTGCGATGTACATTCGTTGAATGCCACAACTGGCTGTAGTCCGTTCCCAGTGCAATTTGCCAAATTTACCTCCAAGTGAATCAGCACCACTGTCCCTGGGATTCAGCCAGTGCACTAGACTAGCCTTTGTGTGATTGTGTGCAGCCAGTTCAAGCGCAGTTGGCTTGGTAATTTACTGAATTTCATCAATGAAGAAATGGTCACCGCCAGTGCCCCTTCATCCCAAGGTGGTATTGCTTACCTTTTCAGAGCCTGGAAGGTGGTCCCCAGGTGCACATGTGTCTGTTACATTCAGTTTGCCCGCGCCTGTGTTAGTTTCACACATTCTTTCAGCAGCAGCAGGTAGGAGCATCCACAAGATAGGTTTCCAAAGGCAAATTCACGGCCAATTGCATTATTCCTTCTCCTGTCTTCAATACTCTGTGTCAATAATTTGAAAATCGCTAAATTTATGTTGATGAACTGAATGTACAGTGCTAAACTCAGCAGCACAGCCTCAGGGGTAGTGTTCGGGGTAACACATTAAAAGTAATGTGTGTTACGTAGTCCAATTGCTTTTTAACTTAACACAATATTAATTTTATTAAAGTAAAAATACACATACCGGTATGCCGCTCTTTAGCAGGAGTCAGTCACACAGCCAAGTGGAACAGAAACCCATTAATAAAGTGTCAGCTTAGTTTGAATCCACTGATTAACTATAGATATGTTAAAACAGTGTGATCAGGCCAATAATGTTAAAGGGGATGGACATCATTTGCTTCACAGCACATGAAGAACTAAACATATTTATAGAACACAAGAGAATCATCACTGCTTCGCACTTGTTTTCAGATTCATGGTGGCTGATGATGACATTTAATTTTTTTTTCTTATGCAAAGTTTAATGATGTTGGAGAACTCATTGTTTTCCACTGCGTGCTTTATCGTTTTGTTTCTGGGTCATACTGGAAACATCATAATAACCCCATAATATCCCATATCCCATAACCCCATCATAATAATCCCATAATAATCCTGATAAGCATGTGTTGATTTGCAGAAAGATCAGTCACAACTTGCTGCTGTTTCTATTCATCTATCAAGATTCAAGGCATACGGGTGACACTACATGCCTGTTGTGCGGTTAAATTGTCACACCTCGTATATACAGTGAATAGAACACAGGTAGTAACCTGTTAATAACCAACAGGGGGCACCGCAAGAAGAACATTGGCTTGGCAAAGCACTAGACGAAATGCGGGGCCTCAGATTGAACCTCAAAATGGCTCGTGGATATTCTCATCTGTGGGACGAGACATTCACTGCAACACCGCAGGCCTGCACATCAGTTAGATTGGCCATGTGTAATATCATTCAGCACCACAGCACCCTAATGCAGGCAAAAGGAAGCCACATAAAATAAGAATGATTATACCGCAATCTCTGAGCAATTAATCATTTCTAAAAACACGCTTGGATTTCAAAGAGATTATAAATTAGAATTCAGTGCTGGATCAAACACTGCTTTCCTTTTCATTAGTTCATTCATGGTTTAGCAAAATTATATTAAAAACAAAAAATAAAAGCAAATCTGTTTTTTGTCACTTGTCATACTGTACCAAAGATTATTGCATCCAGAAAAGTAAAGCTCAAGTCTCAGATCCCACCATTAGTCCACCTCATGCACATGCAGATAAACGAGAAAGACTTTAGTAGAGAGATAAATGGCAGAGCCGCTATATACAGGTGACAG
>JANRMT010062857.1:28997059-29015691 GCA_026402145.1 Polypterus bichir lapradei | reverse complement strand
TATCTATCTATCATATAGTGCCATTCACATCTATCTATCTATCTATCATATAGTGCCATTCACATCTATCTAACTATCTATCTATCTATCTATCTATCTATCTATCTATCTATCATATAGTGCCATTCACATCTATCTATCTATGAATTATTTATTATTAATTAATTAGTTAATTATTAATTATATATAAAGAGCTGGGTTTTTTTTTTTTGTTTTATTTTTTTTTTATAATAATTGACATTTTTTGATGTGGCCTGCTCATCTGTCAGCTTAGTATCACCCTTGCTGTATCCCTCCATCTATCCATCCTCCCACTCACCCTTTTTGTGGTCCCACACTTTTGTTTAATCTAAATCTGCTTATTCATTGGGGGACTTCATTTAACCATTGAAGTGGTCGTGTCGTATTTCAGAGTGAAGCCCGCTGGCCCCGTGACAGCGATTGAGAGTTTCTCAGGCCCCTGACGAGACGTACGTGTCCTCAGTCATCCTTGGGTGGCCCCAGAAGGACCGGATTGTTTATTCTGGCACTTTTTAAGCATACAGGACTGGTCGAGATGTTGTGAAGGGACACTGACCTTCTGAGAAACATGCGGAGCTTGACCTTTGCATTTCTTTACCCTTGAGCTAACTGCTTGCCTGTCTGTGTATTCTACTGTAGTCATAACGACACATTTCAAATCAGCTGTATTAAACTTTGTTAGTTTTTTTTTTTTTTTTCCATGAATCTTGTAATATGCCAAAAAACATACAAATTCTTTTAAGTTTTATTGAAGTTTTCCTCTTCCCAGTGGAGTTTCTGTTTTACTGAATCCATACGTTTCTCTTTTACTAGATGGCGTGGCAGCTTTTAATGCTTTCCTGAAATCAGAATTCAGTGAAGAAAATATTGAGTTCTGGGTGGCTTGTGAGGAATACAAGAAAATCACTTCACCTGCGAAAATGATAACTAAGGCCAAAAAGATTTATGAACAGTTTGTGGCTGTTCAGTCTCCAAAAGAGGTGAGTGCATTTAATGTGACCTTCTCAAATCCACTTCATCTAAGTCAAGGTTTGCTGGGGGCCCAAATCGGTCACAGATGGAGGGCTCCCATTGGCACAATTTTGAATTGTCTGTTAATCCACACAGACAGCGGAGAACATTCAAAGTGCACACTGGGAGTACCCAGGCCAAGACACTGGAGCACTAACCACTGTGGTAGCCCCCTGCTATTGGGGGAAGAAAATGATGTCGCCCCTCTAGATTTAAGTTCTCCTGAGCTTCACATACACAATATTGTTTTTTTTTTCCACAAATCAACAACACCTGCCATTTAAATCGCACAGTTACAGCATTTAAATCATGTGACTGTATTGGTAAAGAAATGGTCAAAAGATTGAAGTCCATCCTAACATAATGTGTTTAAACTTCCTTTAATTATTATTATTATTACTTATTTGGTTGACACCTTAATCCAAGGCAACATCTGAAATACAATTGGTTGCATTTCTTTTGTTTTTCCCATTGCAGTGCAGTGACTTCTTCAGGGTCACCGCGGTGTCAGCAGAAGGATTTGAACCCACCATCTCACAGTTTAGTGTCTAAAGCAGGGGTCCTCAATCACAGTCCCTGAGGGCCACAGTGGCTACAGGTTTTCATTCCAGCCAGTGTCCTAATTAGAACTCAGTCCTTGCTGATAATGAATCTTGGTGTTTAACTCTAGGCCTTGTTAATGCTTTCATTCATCAAATACAAAGTTTAGTTACTTTGTAGATCAGAGGTCCTCAATTACAGTCCTGGAGGTCTGCTATGGCTGCAGCTTTTCGCTTTAACCAATTTCTTAATTAGAACCCATTTATTTACTACTAAAGCAATACACTTGTTGGGATTTTAGTTATCTTGCCTGTTACCATTCAAAACCCTTAATTGCCTATTTTAGATTTTAGCAGCTGCATTTCAGTTTTAATTGTTGCCTGTTTTCTTAACCAGACATTAGTTAATAATGAAATGCAGATAACCAATAAACCAGCAGCTCTCCAGCTAACGTGCTTACCATGAAGTATGTGTGATAAGAAATGAATGAGAGGGGAATTAGAAGGACCATTAAGTTTAAATCTGTTCTGGCCCACAAAACACTTGGATAATGTTCTCACAGAAGGAACTCTACAGTGCAATTCAAATTGCTCTTGGATGAATGCAAGAATTAACAAGATAAATAGTTCAATACCACGTTTCATTATCAGCATGGACTGTCTTCTAATAGGAAACTAGTAGGAATACAAACCTGCAGCCACTGTGGCCCTCCAGGACCGGGATTGAGGACCCCTGCTCTAAAGTCTTAGCCAGTATGCCATGTGGAGTTAAGCTCCATACAGTGTTGTTTATTTTTTAATAAAATGCGTGTAAGCGTCTGTTATTGATGCCCATAGCACACAGGTGTCAAACTCCAGGCCTGGAGGGCCACAGTGGGTGCAGGTTTTCTTTCTAACCCTTTTCCTAATCAGTGTCCAGTTTTCACTGCTAATTAAGTTCTTCTCCTTTCATTTTAATTGCTTTGTTTTTAAGGATTAAGTCTTCTGAATTGATTCTTTTCTTCATTAAATGACAGCCAAACAGAACTGAGACATGAAACGAGCCAACAGATGAGCAGCTAAATTGGGGCTTCAAACTTTAACCAGTTCCTTAATGAGAAACTGATTCTTGCTGTTAATTAAACCCGTTATTCAATTCCATGGCTTGTTGCTGCTCTCTTTTTGCTACAGCAGACATTTCCAAAACTGTTGATATTCTGTTTTTTTCTCCTAAAATGTTTTGGTAACCTGAGGGATCAACCTTACTGAGACCTTCATCTTTATTTTCAGATTTTGTTGGATGGGTACAGGTGAGCTAGTCATGTCCTGCTTGTTTTATGTCTCATTACTGTCCGGCTGCTAATTAAGGAAAAAACAACTAAGGGGCCCAAGTCAAGCTAACTAAAGCTAAGACTAAAGAAGTTAATTAGCATCAAAAACTGGTCACTAATTAAGAAGATGGTTAGAATAAAAACCTGCAGCCACTGCGGCCCTCCAGGACTGGAGTTCGACACCCCTGCCATAGCAGATAATTGCCTTTTATGTGCTTAGTAGCTTTCACAAGAAATGGAAACACCTAGTAACTGCCATTTTAACTTTCTCATATACAAAGTATAGGGAAAGCATTGGAATTGTAAGAAAAATTTGACTTAATTAGTTGATAATCTCAAAGTTTTAGAACTCCCCGAGTCTGAAAGTGCCATTTTTGGAATTACATCTGTGAGTGTCTGTCTTTGTGTGTAAACACAATAACTTGAGTTCGCTTTCACTTAGGTCAACCAAATTTTGCATACAAGTTTTAAGTACAAAACGTAGATTTCTATCAACTTTTGGGCTATTTCCGCTAACCAGAAGTGATACTTTATCTGAAACGTTTCCCCAAAAATATAAAAAATTTGATAATTGCACATCATATTATGGCAAAGCACCACATTCTAAGCATTTTTTGTCCCTTTGCATTGCATTTTTTCAACAAACAACCCGTTTTCAAGAAAATCACAATTTGCTGTTTGACGTTCAAATGGTAATACAAACATATTTTGAGAACGTTTTTGCTTTACGTAAATGACATTTTATGTACAAGTATTACATTACACACATTACTAAGTCTTTTGCAACTTTTGACCCACTTCCGATTACTGAAAGTGGTAATTTACCTGAATCGTTCGCCAAAATAAAATTATCATGGCAATTTTTTTTTTATTCGTGCAGCAGCAGAGTCTGATTTATTCAACTTTACTTTTAGAATAATTATTCAATATTGTTCATTTGATTTGATTTGTTGATGGTTATTTAATGTACATAATATAATTATTGTCTTGCGGTTTACTCCTCAAATATCCATCTCCATATCTGAGTATACGAGAAAGTCGAGGGGAGACCACTCATGATTTTTTTTCAAAAGTGAGTTGTGTTTTTTAGTTTTTGGAGTTACTAGGTCTTTCTTGATGTTATAAAGTAGTAGTGATGGCCAAATATGTCTTCATTCCGGTCACAGCACAATGGAGGAAGCTCGTATGTACACAGTACTTTACATACAGCAAGACAAAAACCTAGCAAGTCCACTGACAAATGAGGAAAGACCGCCTACCAATGAAAACATCAGATTACAGTCACATGATTTAAATGCTGTGACTGTGTGATTTAAATGGCAGGTGTTGTTGATTTGTGAAAAAAACAATATCATGTATGTGAAGCTGATGAAAACTTAAATCTAGAGATCGTTAATTATAGGGGTGACATCATTTTCTTAATTCGCCGAAAACTTGAAAAGGTTTTTCCATTGTTGGTGGAGGAGATACCTGTTAAAAGGGACAGGTAAAAGCACAATAAAAAAGTGTGAAACCAACAAGATAATATCAGTACTTCATCTTGTCACAGCCTCTTTGAGGAACTGGCTGGCATTCCTGACTTTGTCGATTGTTCTTAAGGATACGCCTTTCAGACGTGCCCATGGAACCTGGAGCCCTTAGTTTCAGTTTAAATCAGTTGACAAAGGTTTTGCAAATTGACTCCATGTAAAGAAGAGGAGGAATAATATCCTAAAACATAACAACATCAGACAAACAAGAGGAAATTGTTCAGACCATCAAGCTTAGTTCATGTAACTGATAGCTAAGCTGTCCCAATATCTCATCCAGCTTTTTCTTAAAGGAAGTCAAGGTGTCTGCTTCAACTCCATGTCTCAAGAGTTTGTTCAAGTTTCCCACAACTCTTGACACAAAAATGTTCAAAATGCACGTCCCTTAAATTTGTAGTGGTGATCTGTTGAAAAAGAATGGCTGGATCTACTTTATCAACCCCATATTTTGACTTTTCTCTAATTCACTGTGTGACGACCAGGGGTCACACAGCTCCCCAGACACCAGCCAGATCAGACAGAGGCTCAAGTCCCAGCACTACGCAAGCTTTATCCAGCTGTGGGAAACACCTTTCCTTCATTTCCCACCTTTGCAGAACAGTCCAATAAGCATTAAAACAAACACACAGCACTTTGTCTTCTCCTCTCTTTTCCTCCTCCACTCCTCCCTCAAAGCTTCGTCCTCTTTCTCTCCAAGTGGAGTGAGGCGGCTCCTTTTATAGAGCGCCCGGAGGTTCCCCCTGGTGTCCCGTGATCTCCTTCCTGACGTGGAGTCCTGCAGAGAGGAGAGCTCGGCCGTTCCCCGTGAGCCCACTGGCGGTTGCCACAGCCCCCAGCAGGGTTCTAAACCAGTGGCACCATAACAAGCTAGGGGGACTGCCCTCTGTCATCCTAAGGGGATATACTCCCCCTTTGCAAGCTCACTTCCCATCACGGAGGCGAGTAAGAACCCCAGCAGTCCGTTATAACTGCGGTGGTCCTCTGATGTCCATATTGTTTCCTTTGCCCTTCAGCAGCCCCGTCTTAAATTAAAAATATAGTTAATGTACAGACGTAACCACACAGATGTAACACGGCTTGACATATGTCGATGCAATTTTCATTACAGGTTAATCTTGACTCATCTACCCGAGAGGAGACCAGCAGAAACATCCAAGAGCCAACCAGCTCCTGCTTTGATGAGGCCCAGAGACGCATCTTCCTGCTTATGGAGAAAGACTCTTACCGGAGGTTCCTGAAATGTAAGATGTATCAAGACATGATTCAAGAGCCAGGATGCAACAGTGGCAGCTGTGGTGCACAAAAGAATGGAAAACAGTACAACTCAGACATCGGGCAAATGCTTCCTCTGTGTGCTTAAATCTACTGGCTTAATGCACTCCATCTGTGTGTGTGTCAGTGCATTGTGTGTGCATATATAGATACATATACAAGTGTGTGTGTGTGTGTGCATATACGAGACAGTATGTATATGTACAGTATATGCATGTTGAAGCCAAGTGTCTATCTGTGCTTACTTGAAAATAGGGTGTCCGAGCTGATTGTGTAATGTGAACAATTAAAGAGATTCAAAAATGAACGCAAAGAAAGTATTTAAAAGTTGAAAAGAAACTGTAGAACTAAAATAATCGGCAAAGAAACGTCTGAAAAGCATAGCCCTCTTTTTTGGTTATCGGCTCGGAAGCTCTATTTAATTTCTTTGACTGTACAAAAAATATGTAAAACGAAATCCTCATGTTGCTGGATGTCCGGGCTTTGTTAATTTCTTTTTTTTTTTTTTCTTGTATTTATTGGAAGTGATAAGGAGATCCAGCAATGACAGCCTCCCATTATGGGAAAAGGAAGCTTAATGAAATATGTAGCAGTGAGCAAGATGGCCAGACAAGGCTGACAATGTGCAATGAGCTTTGAAATTGTGTGTCCTTCTACAAAGCCTGATAGCAAACGTATGTCCTTTGTTCAGTATCGATAGGAATTCAAATGTCTGTTACACCCGAACACCTATACAAAGGCTTAGGGCAGCCATATGCACATTCATGCATTCATATGCACATGTATTTACACACAAACCTATAGATACAGACTGGACGTATGTTAATCTGTCTACATGCACTTACACAAATATCTAAGCATAAATAGATGTAGAGTGTGCATACATACAGCACCTAAGTACATGAGCACAGGCATGCACGCACAGATTCCTCCCTTGACCAATTCAAGGCTATGGCAGATAGATCTTACCCGGGTACGAGGCAGGAACCAGCCCTCAATAGGCAGGCATTGTGGTGTGGTGTGGGTCCTCAGATATTGAGGTTGTGACTTCAGATCCCACTGCTGACACCATGTTACCATGAGCAAGACAAGAAATCGAAAAAATGAGAAATCTAAGAAACTGTAGGTCAGCCAAACAAGAATGCATAAGCGTGTGCAGTACATACTTGCGTATATGCTTAAGTATGTTCGTGTGTATATTTTCAACTCCTGTAACTTCATGTGTACAAACATATAATGCTAGATGCATGCATATGCACATAAGTATGTAGAGTTCGTACATAAGTGTAGATACTCGTAAATAAATGTATACACATAAAAATAACTGCAGAGGTAAATAAATGCATGCATACACATACTAGTATGTACTTACATTCCTATCGTGTGCATGCATACCTGACGTACCTTACATACGCTGTGTATAAGTATACAGACACATGCATACATAGGCATGGACATACTGTATATGTACACATTATAAGGATTACAGGAGGGCACCAGGCAGCCCCTCCGACGTGTGTACCACCTCCCAGTTCCTTCCGTCCTGCGGCTTTCCCTTACAATATGCAGATGTATTCATACGTGAGCACCCCTACTATGGCAAGCCGAATTAACATTTAGAGATGTCTCAAAATGAATTTTAAGATATCTGGAAGTGCATTTTAGATATCTCAAATTGAATTGCAGATATCTAAAAATGTGCCTATTTTAAGATATCAAAAAGCATTGTATGATATCTCAAATAAATTTCAAGATATCTTGAAATGATATGCTGTACATTTCGAGATATCTTAAATGCAATTCGAGATATCTCGAAATAAGTTCCTGTGCATTTTGAAATATCTGAAATAGATTTCGAGATATCTTAAAATAACTTCCTGTGCATTTCGAAATATCTCAAATTCATTTTGAGATATCTCAAAATTACTTCCTGTAAAATTTCCTATTCGTTCAATGAGACTTCCTGTCTATTTTAAGATATCACAAAATGAATTCGAGATATCTTGAAATGCACAGGAAATCATATTGAGATATCTGAAAATGAATTTGAGATATTTTAAAATGAGTGAGAAGTTATTTTAGGATATCTTGAAATATAATTAAGATATCTTAAAAAGCATTTAAGATAACTTAAAACTTACTGTTGTTTGAGATATCTAAAATACATTTTTAGATATGTAAAATTCGTTTTATGATATCTTAAAACTGTGGTGGGCTGGCGCTCTGCCCGGGGTTTGTTTCCTGCCTTGCGCCCTGTGTTGGCTGGGATTGGCTCCAGCAGACCCCCGTGACCCTGTAGTTAGGATATAGTGGGTTGGATAATGGATGGATGGATATCTTAAAATGGGTCTCTGCTCCATTTCATATACCTTACAATGTAATTCTAAATATCTTAAGTTGTATTTCAAGATATCTAAAATACATTTTAAGATATCTTTAAAAAGACACTTAATTATTTCAAGATATCTCAAAAGCATTTTCAGATATCTACAATACAATTTAAGATATCCGACATAAATTTCCAGATATTTCAAAACTGCTTCCTGTAAATTTTCAGATATCCCAAATACATTTTCCGATATCTCAAAATCACTTCCTGCTGATATAAAGATATCTCAAATACATTTTAAGACATCTTATAATAAACTGGATGTCCCATTGAAAGAATAGGCATTTTTACAGGCAATGGTTTTGAGATATCTTGCAATGCATATGAGAGACTTAAAATGCATGATAGGTCAATTTACGATATCTGAAAATTAATTTGCAGATATCTTGAAGCGCAGGCACGGTTATTTGGAGATATTTGAAAATGTATTTGAAATCCATTTGAGATATCTCAAAATGTATTGCAGATATCTTAAAATGTAAAGTAAATTATTTTAAAGATATTTTGAAAGCAAGTTTCAGATTTCTTAAAAAGTAAATTACATTTTAAGATATCTGAAATTCTTTTTGAGATATATCTACTGTAAATGTTAATTCGGCTCGCCATACCCCTATACCTCCATGCGCAGGTATCTATTAGCATGTGAACATTTCAAGTTTTGTATGTTTACAAATTCCTCGCTGATTTTTTTTTTTGCTAAATTTTTCCAATTTATGATTCTTATTCTTTCATCAGCTTTTTTGAAAAAAAAAAAAATCACAATAAACAATCCATGCCGGCAATTGTGTTTTCTTTAAAAGGCAATTGATCTTTTTAAAAAAATGTATTGAAAAAGCTCCCCGATTTCAGACGTCCCCAGTGTGTTGATCTTTGTGCTGACTTTCTCCTAAATTACTGCTGTCAGCTCAGTAGCAAACACGCCCCCCCCATCCCACCACACACACACACACAACACACACAACACACTTACCACATGTAGTAACCGACATAAAATGGTCTGCCTTGGTGTTGTAGAAGGCTAAAGGCTAAACTGTCATTTACATTGATTTAATGTGTCCATGTCGTTTTTGTTTTACTTTGTGCTGGATTTTATGTTATTGCACATATCTTATTTTTATATTTTCATAAAATATGATTTTGTAGTAAAGTTGCATTGTTTCTATTCGTGGATTTTTCCCATTTTCTTTTTCCGGTAATGGTGTGTTGTCTAAGGGTGCCTTCCATTATCTGAGTGGACTTGTATGTTAAGAAAATGTGGCCCATCTGGGCCGATCTCTGAGGCTCTCTGCATAAAAAGTGGGGATTCACCAATAGGACTTGGCGGGATCGAGGTGGGTGTGTCAGCACTAGCCAATGAGATTTATGATGCCCAGTATCTCCTTTTCGTCTTTCCTCGTATCAAGCATGGAGCCGATTAGTCGACCAATATCCCACTGCGGTCCTGCTGAACAGTAAGCACTCTTGTTAGTCGGGTCAAACTCCTTTTTGATTCTGAATTATTCTGTTATTTTGTGGCCACAATTCTGAGCACCCAGGACTGCTCCTCCTTCCTACACTCCACACTGCATGCTGTCCCACAAAGCGATGTTAGGACATTCTAGATAGAGCAGCTTCCTGCCGACAGGCTGTGTGCGTTATGCGTCACCATTGATGTAAAAGCCTCTTTGTTTGCCTTAATTGAAATGCCATTTCTTTTTTTTTATCATGACAAGAGTTTAAATAAAGCTGCCTTTTACTGGCCTTCATGACTCTCTCAGGGACCTTTGTGTTTCTTCATTGTAACGCACATAACTGCCTTGCAGTGCCATTCACACACACTTATCTGCTTGGAAAGTTTTACTGTGGCGCACAGCCCTAAGTACACAAGATAATTAATTGAGTAAGGGGAAGGCACATTTGATTTGGGGGCAAAATGAAAAAAAAAAGCTATCTGAGGGTCCATTACGTTGTATTCAAACAGTCTTTTTTGTTTTTTTCTTTTAATGTTTCTGCTCTGTGCCCAATGCAGCCAGGATATGACAGATGAGTTTGTCTGTCCATAAGCGCAGTGACAAGTCAAAGGTTTTACATGCAATTGCCAGGTCTGGGTGGTCTTTATGTCCTCCCCGTGGGTGTCTGTCCATTTTTTTCCCACATCTCAGTCACATAAGAGAGAGAGGTTAGGAGCACGCACAGATAGTGCATTGCCGCACCCACCACAAGACAAACCAACTCAGGATCCAGATTAGGACCTGAGTGCAGCCAAGCAATGGGTGATACCTCAGCACCACACTAGTTCAGATGGAGTGGAACAGGGTGAGATTTTTTTATGGTGGCTGGAGTGCCAGTTACACACATAAGGTTAACTGGAAACTCTAAATTGGTCTGTATATGGATTTGTCTTTTCCTGCCTTGCACCTAATACTGCAGAATAGGCTCAAGCTCCCTGTGACCCTGAACTGGATCAAGCAGGTTTGAGAATGTTATTCTGTGACGGGGATTCTTCAAAAACTGATTATAAGTCGGTACTTGATATATATATAGTAGAAAGACAGCCCCCGGACACAGACAGACAGACACCAGAATGTCCAAAACACAGTCCTTTATTCACACTAAGCGCCACAATGCCTTGTTGCCAACACTTTCTCCTTCGCTTTCTGTCTCTGTCTCAGTCTCTGACCTTCTCTCCTCTCCTCTCCCCTCCTCACAAGCTCCGTCTCCTTCCTCCCAACTCCGACTCCTCTACTGAAGGAAGGAGGCCCCCTTTATAATGACCTAGATGGGCTCCAGGTGCTCCGCCTGACGACACTTCCTGGTGTGACGGAAGTGTCAGGAGAGCACCCGGAAGCACTCCGGGTGCCCCTGGAATTCCTTCCAGCAGCACTTCCTGGTGTGGCGGAAGTGCTGCCACCCAGGGTTCCAGAACTGTCTGGGCGTCCCCCAGCGGTGGCCACGTCCTCCCATAGGGATGAGCTTCCCAACTCTGTTCCAGTGGCCCCAAGCAGACCTGGGCAGCTGACCTCTCGTGGCCCAGGGGAGGTATCGTCCCTCTCGTGGACCATCCAGGCGTCCTGGCTAGGTAAGGTCCCCAGCCATCTGTGACTGCACATGTATATATATACATATATATATATATATATATATACAGTATACAGTGCATCCAGAAAGTATTCACAGCGCATCACTTTTTCCACATTTTGTTATGTTACAGCCTTATTCCAAAATGGATTAAATTCATCTTTTTCCTCAGAATTCTACACACAACACCCCATAATGACAATGTGAAAAATGTTCACTTGAGGTTTTTGCAAATTTATTAAAAATAAAAAAACTGAAAAATCACATGTACATAAGTATAGTAAACTGAGTAAACAACTCAGCTTTAATTCAGTGGGGTGAACAAAACGATTGCATAAAAATGTGAGGCAACTAAAGCATTTTTTTAACACAATCCCTTTATTTCAGGGGCTCAAAAGTAACTGGACAATTGACTCAAAGGCTGTTTTATGGGCAGGTGTGGGCAAGTCCGTCGTTATGTCATTATTAATTAAGCAGATAAAAGGCCTGGAGTTGATTTGAGGTGTGGTGCTTGCATGTGGAAGATTTTGCTGTGAACAGACAACATGCGGTCAAAGGAGCTCTCCATGCAGGTGTAAGAAGCCATCCTTAAGCTGCAAAAACAGAAAAAACCCATCCGAGAAATTGCTACAATATTACGAGTGGCAAAATCTACAGTTTGGTACATCCTGAGAAAGAAAGAAAGCAAGCACTGGTGAACTCAGCAACGCAAAAAGACCTGGACGTCCACGGAAGACAACAGTGGTGGATGATCGCAGAATCATTTCCATGGTGAAGAGAAACCCCATCACAACAGCCAACCAAGTGAACAACACTCTCCAGGGGGTCGGTGTATCGATATCCAGGTCTACCATAAAGAGAAGACTGCATGAAAGTAAATCCAGAGGGTGCACTGCAAGGTGCAAGCCACTCATAAGCCTCAAGAATAGAAAGGCTAGATTGGACTTTGCTAAAGAACATCTGAAAAAAGCCAGCACAGTTCTGGAATAACATTCTTTGGACAGATGAAACCAAGATCAACCTCTACCAGAATGATGGCAAGAAAAAAGTATGGAGAAGGTGTGGAACAGCTCATTATCCAAAGCATACCACATCATCTGTAAAACACGGTGGAGGCAGGCAGTGTGATGGCTTGGGCGTGCATGGCTGCCAGTGGCACTGGGACACTAGTGTTTATTGATGATGTGACACAGGACAGAAGCAGCCGAATGAATTCTGAGGTGTTCAGAGACATACTGTCTGCTCAAATCCAGCTAAATGACGTCAAGTTGATTGGGCGGCGTTTCATGATACAGATGGACAATAACCCAAAACATACAGCCAAAGCAACCCAGGAGTTTATTAAAGCAAAGAAGTGGAAAATTCTTAAATGGCCAAGTCAGTCACCTGATCTTAACCCAATTGAGCAGGCATTTCACTTGTTGAAGACTAAACTTGGGACAGAAAGGCCCACAAACAAACAGCAACTGAAAGTAAAGCCGCTGCAGTAAAGGCCTGGCAGAGCATTAAAAAGGAGGAAACCCAGCATCTGGTGACGTCCATGAGTTCAAGACTTCAGGCTGTCATTGCCAGCAAAGGGTTTTCAACCAAGTATTAGAAATGAACATTTCATTTCCAGTTATTTAATTTGTCCGATTACTTTTGAGCCCCTGAAATAAAGGGATTGTGTTAAAAAAATACTTTAGTTGCCTCACATTTTTATGTAATCTTTTTGTTCACCCCACTGAATTAAAGCTGAAAGTCTGCACTTCAACTGCATCTGAGTTGTTTCATTTAAAATTCATTGTGGTAATGTACAGAACCAAAAGTAGAAAAAAGTTGTCTCTGTCCAAATATTTATGAACCTAACTGTATATACAATATATATGCAGTCACTTCTAGTCCATGTAAGGCAGGGATGTCGAACTCCGGTCCTGGAGGGCCGCAGTGGCTGCAGGTTTTCATTCTAACCCTTTTCCTAATAAGTGAGTAGTTTTCACTGCTAATTAACTCCTTTTCCCTTCATTTCAATAGCCCTGTTTTTAAGGATTCAGGCCTCTGAATTGATTTATTTCTTCATTAAATGAGAGCCAAACAGAAATGAGACGTGAAACGAGCCAACAGATGACCAGCTAAACTGGGATTTCAAACTCCAACCAATTTCACTCCAACCAGTCTCTTAATGAGAAACTGATTCTTGCTGTTAATTAACCCGTTATTTAATTCAATGGCTTGTTGCTACTCTCATTCTACCTTAGCAGACATTTCCAGAACTGTTGATTTTTCTGTTTTTTCTAAGAACACCATCAAAATGTTTTGCTGACCTGAGAGATCAACCTTACTGAGACCTTCACCTTTCTTTATTTTCAGATATTGTGTGATGGGCACAGGTGAGCTGGTCATGTGGTGGCTTGTTTGATGTCTCATTATTGGTTGGCTACTAATTAAGGAAAAAGAGACATCTTAGGGGCCTGAGTCAGGTTAATTACAACTAAAGCAAAAGAAGTTAATTAGCAGTAAAAATGGCTCACTGAGGAAGAAGATGGTTAGAATGAAAACATGCAGCCACTGCCGCCCTCGAGGACAGGAGTGCGACACCCGTGATGTAAGGGCATCAGCAGCCTTTCAAAATAAAACAAAAGTGGACTTTGTTTCAGCCCAGGTCATAAATACAACCCCTTAAAAAAAAATAAAATCTCAGGAGCCGTTTTTGGTCCTCAGGAGCCTAACTCACTCCTTAACGTCAACCAGCAGCTCAGCCACCAGGCACCTCTTAGTCTGGCATATCCCAAACTACCTAACCCTTCTTCTCAAGTCTCTCTTATAAAGGCTTCTCAGTTTCCAGGGTCAGCTTGCCTGAACATAGGAAGATACCATTTCGGGCCTGCCGGGGAAATCATACACTTCAAGTAAAAATTAAAATATCCGACAACAAAATACGCATAATAAAACACTAAATAAAAAAATAACAAAATCATTTATACCTAACGTTGAGGTTACTAAGATACAAACGGAAATATTGCGGTACACCTACACTACTAATCCAACATGGACTTCCCCTTTAGCTGTCTTTCAACCTTCCCAGGCACCCATGACTGCGTTTAGCTTCGGTGCCACCTTTAAAGCATCCATCATCCAACCCGCTATATCCTAACTACAGGGTCACGGGGGTCTGCTGGAGTCAATCCCAGCCAACACAGGGCGCAAGGCAAGAAACACACCCCGGGCAGGGCGCCAGCCCACCGCAGGGCGTGCATACACACACACCAAGCACACACTAGGGACAATTTAGGATTGCCAATGCATCTAACCTGCATGTCTTCGGACTGTGGGAGGAAATCAGAGCACCCGGAGGAAACCCACGTAGACACGGGGAGAACATGCAAACTCCACGCAGGGAGGACCCGGGAAGCGAACCCGGGTCACCTAAGAGCGAGGTGGCAGCGCTACCCACTGCTCCACCACCTTTAAAAGTTCAAAAACCTTGTTAAAGTAATTTTTTTTCCCCCTGTTGTAAACTCGCTGGCATATTTGCTCATTGCGGTTCATACCTAAAGCTTATTGAGAATCTTGCCCTGCCCTGGTATCTGTCTGTACTATACGTTATTAGTGTCCCAGTGAGGCTATAGTATCACAACCCCGTGGTCTTATTTTTACAGCAAAGGGGTTGAGAAGTCAAGAATAACCACCATAACATCAGAGAGAAAAGGAAGAGCAGAGACATTTGCTGAGTGTCAAGCACATCATTAAGTGATGAAGGAAGAATAAGAAGACAAGATACAGAAACACACAGACAAGCAAGAAGTAATCCAAAATATTAAATTTTAGGTAGCACCAACCTTATGACCATAAAGGATGGCAAAGTGACCTGTGCTTCTGTGTTTTCGGCAAAGTGATCAAGAAGCATCCAACTGCAGAGCCACAGTGCCATTACTGAAGGTTAATGCCAGAAGTTCTAGACTAGCAGTTTCAGGACAGAAATAATGCTGCCTCATGTCTGTACTGCAAGCTAAACACATAAACCCCTAAGCTATTACTAATGTTAACTATCTATACCACACGCTAACCACTCTAACCCCTAACCTTAGGCCTTGGTGGCCTTAAAGGTTGACAAAGCAACATGTGGTCATGTGTTTATGGCAAAATGATCAATAATCCAAGTGATAAGCATCATATTGGCACAAAGAAAAAAAGAGTGGCAACATCTGCTGAGCATCAAGCAAATCGCAAAAGGTAGATAAGTGATGAACATCCAGAAAGAACAAGAAGACAAGACACTGAAGGACATAGAAAAGCAAAATGTACTCCTGCATTTAAAATTTTAGATAATGACAAAGTGGTGGCCACACCATGTGATGGATGTTCATAAAGGATGGCAAAGTAACCTGTGGGCATGTGTTTATAACAAAGTGTTCAAGAAACCAAGTGATGATCACCATAATGGCAACATGAAGAACAAACAGCAGCAACAACTGCTGAGCATCAGACAAATGTCAGAATGTGATTAAATGACGGAGATTGAGAAAGAATAAGAAGACAAAACAGTGAAGGACATCGACAAGCAAAAAGTACTCCTGAATATAAAATTTTAGGTATTGGCAACCTGATGGCCTTAACGGATGCTAGAGTAACCTGTGGTTATGTGTTTATGGCAACTTGATAAAGAAACCAACTTATAACCACCATAATGGCAACAAGAAAAAAAAAAGCAGAAACATCTGCTGAGCATCAAGCAAATCTCAGAAGGTGACTAAGTGACAAAGAATGAGAAAAGCAAAAAGTACTCCTGAATATAAAATTGTAAATAGTGGCTACCTGGTGGCTCAGGTGCTCATTTGTTTACAGCAAAGTGATTTCGCCATACCAAATGATAACCACCATAGTAGTAGGATGAAAAAGAAACGTACTGACATCTGCTGGGCGTTAAGCACATCACAGCAGGTGATTAAGTGACAAATTAGGAGAAAGAATAAGAAGGCAAGGCGCTGAACCACTTGTTAGTAAATTTACTCCAGCGATGTGATTAATATCAAGCTGTCTGAAACAAAGGAATGTGTTGCCAAAGTATAAAAGTTCGTCTTGGTCTGGATGAGCTACCAAAAGTATTAAAATACAATATGACTACCAGGCTAAATGAAAGAAGTAACTGTGTGCAAAATATATGAAGTGTCAACAGCTCCTCATGTTTGGCTTGGATTTTATTTGCATTTTTGCTAAGGACAGTCTATGTCCATGTGATCTACTACTGTATTAATTAATTAATTAGTTAATTCGCAGTGGCATCTAAATACTCAATCGAATTATATCCATCTGCCTAGTCTCTGCTTTTGGGATACTTACAGCACCTATCAAAAGCACTCCCCACCTTGGAAGTTTTCATATTTTATTGTTACACAACACTGAATCAGAGAGGATTGAATTTGGCCTCTTGGACATTGATCAACAGAAAAAGACTTTTAATGTCAAAGTGAAAACAGATCTCTGTAAAATGGTCCAAATGAATTACAAATATAAAACACAAACCTAATGGATCACATAAGTATTCACCCCCTTCATGTCAGTATTTAGTAGACGACGGCCATGACAGCCTTGTGTCTGTACACGCAGACATCTCTTTCTTTATCAGCTTTGCACATCTGGACTCTTCGATTTCTTCTTGGCTAAACTGCTCAGTCTCTCTGTCGGGTGTCATGCTGACTGTCAGTGAAGAGCCTTTGTCAAGTCCAGCCACAAATTCTCAGTTCTCTGCCTCGGCCACTCCAGGATGTTCACATTGTCATTTTTCAGCCATGCTTATGTAACTTTGATGTTATGCTTGGGTTTGTTGCCTTCTTGGAAAACAAATCATCTGCATCAGGGTTTTCCTCCAGGCTTTCCCAGAATTTTGTTGCATTCATTTTGTCCTCACAAGTCTTCTAGGTCCTGCTACAGAGAAGCATTCTTACAGCATGATGCTGCCACTGTTCACTGTGTTTTTGATAATGTGGTGCTCTTCCAACATAGCATTTAGTCTGATGGCCTGAAAGCTCAATTTTAGTCACATTAGGCCACAGAACCTTCTTCCAGTTGGCCTCTGGGTCTCCCATGTGCCTTCTGGCAAACTCTAGCGGACATGCCATGTGCATTTTACCTGCCCAACAGTTGTCTGCACAGTCGCTCCAGTCTGACCCACTGTAGCTTGTGACTCCTACAGAGTTCCCAGAGGTCTCTTGGTGGCCTCCCTCACTTGTCTTTTTCTTGTACAATCACTTGATTTTGGTTGATGGCCTGCTCTAGCAGATTTAGATCCTGTCTAAATGGACGTCTGAACTGAGCTTTTTTCAGCCATTTGTAGCGTCAGATGTATATATATATATTGTCACAGGCGACCGCCTCGGTTTTGTAGGTGGCCTCGGGTAAGGGGCTTTGAAGCCCAACCCTGTAGGAGCCTGTGGCCACCGCCAGGTGGCGGCCCGGTGCCTGAAGAAACCTGGAGCCCAGCACTTCCGCCACACCAGGAAGTGCTGGGGGGAAGAAGACAGGGGACACCTGGAGGGCTTCCGGGTGCGCAGCTGGCACTTCCGCCACACTGGGGCGTGTCTGCGGAGGAATGCCGGGAAGCAGCTGGAGCCCATCCAGGGTGAGATAAAAGGGGCCGCGTCCCTTCATTCGAGAGCAGAAGTCGGGTGGAAGAAGGACGGAGCTGGAGAGAGGACTGGAGGCGGCCAGAAAGGCATTTGGTGACTGTGAGGCCTGGACTTTGGGGAATCGGTGCTGGAGGCACTGGGTTTGTGCACTGACCTTTCTACATAATTGTAAATAAACGTGTTTGTGGTGGAAGAAACGATGTCCGTCTGTCTGTGTCCGGGTCCTGTTCACAATATATATATATATATATATATATACAGTGGAACCTCGGTTCACGAACGTGCGTATGTCTCGGTACACGTACAAATAGGTTTACGACCAAAAAATTCACCAAACTTTTGCCTCAGTTCACGACCACGCATTCGGTATATGAACAAGCTAGTTTCCCTTTCGGTTTGTACATGTTCAGTCTCTCCCTGTGCATTTCCTGTGCAGTAAGCGAGCGAGCAAGAGAGAGAGAGCGACACACACACACACAGTCGCTCCAGACTCACAAAAGAGACACACGCACACATGAAAGAGAGAGAGAGTGAGTGAGCGAGAGAGGGAGGGCTGGACGCATAAGGTAGAAAAGGCTTGTTTTAGTTTTCAGTTCTGTTTACAGTGATACGATTCATAGCGTGCATTGTGGCAATGTTACTTTTCTTGGTGGTTTATTAAATTATGGATTTTTCAAATGTTCATTTTTTTCCCTGTGCTTAAAACTCATTAAAAAAAAAGTGTTTTCCTAACACTATAGCGCAAACTATTGCAGTGTTAGTTTTCTCTGTTGTTCAAGGTTTTCTCAGTGTTATTCAATGTTTTTCACAATTAGTTTACTATTACGCTGTGCATTCTATGGTATTATTAACTATATTTGTGCTTAAAAACTAAAAAAATATATATTTACATACAGTTC
>JANRMT010062857.1:28960264-28982866 GCA_026402145.1 Polypterus bichir lapradei | reverse complement strand
TCAATTTCGAAATTTTGATGAATATCGACTTTTTAGACCTCCCTGAGTCTGATTTACTTTCTCGTAGGGAAAGTATTGTAATCGTCCAAAAATTTGATTTCGAAATTTTGATGAATCTCAACGTTTTAGACCTCCCTGAGTTTGAAAATACCATTTTTGAAATTATGTCTGTGTGTGTGTGTGTGTGTATGTAAATACGATAATTTGAGTGCGCTTTCACTTAAGTCAACCAAATTTTGCATACAAGTATTAGCTACAAAACATAGATTTCTATCAACTTTTGAGCTATTTACGTTAATCGGAAGTGGTACTTTACCTTTTATTCATACAGCTGCAGATTTATTCAACTTTACTTTTATAATAATTGCTCAATATATTATTAATTTGATTTGATTTGTTGTTGATGGTTCTTTAATGTACATACTATAAAAATATAATCATTGTCTTGCGGTTTACTCCTCAAATATCCATCCCCATATCTGAGTATATGAGAACGTCTAGGGGAGACCACTCCCAATTTTTTGTTTTTTGTTTCTTCTGTCCTCCTGACCATCAGACCTTACCTTGTTTTGTTGCTATTGTTTTCTTTAATATTATTGCTTAATCGGAATTGTTTTTTTTCTTCTTGTAACCTTTTTTGTGATTTTGTAAAGCACTTTGAGCTACATTGTGCTATATAAATGTTGTTGTTGTTAGGGGTTAGTTAATGTTAAGGGTTAGTTTTGTTAAGGTTACGGTTTGGTGTATTTTGCGTGTCAATCAATTTGATTTGTGATGAGCTATAAATATTTATTACCAAACTGCTGGTCACTTCCACCATGAAACTGCTGGCATAGACCAGTGGAGATGTATGGTGTTGTGGCTCTGCTCGTCAATACATTTTTTGCGGATCTGCAGGAGGGTAAAAAAAGACTATTAGTCTGAGTTCCCCCCTCTCATCCCTATTGCTTTCCTGGGCAGAGCCAGGACGGTGAGCCCCAGGCACACATGAGTGACAGTCCTTAAAGAAAGAAACTAGCATAGTAATAAGGCACTTTAAAACACTTAAGAACTCTGTCAGCATAAAACCCTATGCTAATGATCAATGACATTTTCTCACTTGGGGCTCAGTGGTCTCTTGGTCTTGGAACCCCTGCAGATTTTATTTTTTTTTCTCCAGCCCCTCTGGGTTTTTTTTTAGTCCTACCGGCCATCTGACCTTACTTTATTCTCTATTACTTAGTATTGCCTAATCTTAATTTTGTTCCATATAAACTTTTCTTTCTTCATCTTGTAAAGCACTTTGAGCTACACCATTTGTATGAAAATGTGCTATAGAAAAAAATGTTGCTGTTGTTGTTGACATCATATGTAGTGTGAGCGCCACAATGGATGGAGGATGACTCCAGCTGGGAGGGAACAGGAACACTTACTAGCAAGGAGGCCAGTATAATGGAAGGCAGACCACAATGATTGGATCCTTCATTCCTCAAATACACTAGATGGCAGCATCCCTGGATTCTCACACAGGCACCTGCAGGGCATGCTGGGACCTGTAGTCCTGTGGGGGCAGCCCTATTGAGTTCCACAGGGAGCCGCTGGGATTAGTAACCCCTACTTTTAGTGACTTCTGTTTGACCTGAAGAAGCTGCTCAACCATATCCAGTCGAGTTACAGTCCGGAGGCAGACAATGCTTGCTTGGAAGAAGAGGAGTAGGACAGAGAAAGAGGAAAGCTTTTATTGTTGTGGTGTACTGCATGGAGGATTCTGTAAAGTTATTGGATAGAATAAAATCATTATAATTAAACCTGTGACTGTGCCTGTGTCATTTGTGACCAGGGTTTGAGGCTCAGCAATGCCCCCCATCTTTCACAGTAGGTTGCACCAAAGTAATGAATTGAGGGAGAAAAAATGGGAAGCTGGCAGGCTGGCAACCAGACTTTTAAGTGGACATGATGGTACATGTGGTGGGTTAACATGCAAATCTTACACCATATAGCGACAAGACACAAAATGGCCAACCTTTACCATCAGGGTCTCTCCCAAACAAACAGGGACTTCCAGACATGCTATCTAAGCTCTTCTGCAGAAGCACAAACAAATGGGAAAACTTCAGGACTGGAAATGCAACGGTCACCCACAGGAAGGAGAAATACATTGACCTAACTTTCCTTCAAAATCAGAAGATGTTCAGCACTGCTATCAGTTCAGAACTGGTAGAAACCTCTGGGACCCTGGTACACCCATCTACAGTCCAGAGAAGTCTTATCAGAAGTTGTCTTCATGGAACAGTTGCAACCAAAACACCATCTGACGTTGACTCACATATGACTGGAGAGCAGATAAATGGCAGCTGTGGACCAATGAGTCAAAATTTATAACATTTTTGGCTTTAAGAGAAGGCAGTTTGCCCACCAAAGGGCTGCAGAGCAGTACAAGGATGAAGGTCTGCTGGCAAAGGTGAAGGCTCCCTGCAGATACAGATCTGTATTTTGGCAAATGGAGTTGGTGATTTGATCAAAATTAATGACCCCCTGACTGCTGAGAAGTACAGGCAGATGCTTATCTGTCATGCAATACCAGCAGGAAGGTGTCATATCTGCCCCAGCCACAGGCAGCAGCTTGATAAGGACCCAGACAGGGACTCCTGCACCAGACAGTATGGCCGCCAGAGACACCTGATCTTCACATTATGGATGCAGTCCGGGAGTACAAGTCTTAATTCTTCCCTGTGAAGCCTGAAAACCATGAGGACTGATTGAGATCATTGATGTTAGGTAGAATGCCTAGTGAGGGCTGGGTGGTCTTGTGGCCTTGTTACCCCTGCAGATTTTGTTTTTTTCTCCAGGAGTTTTGTGGGGTTTTTTTTTCTATTCTCCCTGGCCATTGGACCTCACTTTATTCTTTGTTAATTAGTATTGCCTAATTTTATTTTTATATTTTTTTCTTTTTTCTTTCTTCATCTTGTAAAGCACTTTGAGCTAATCATTTGTATGAAAATGTGCTATCAAAATAAATGTTATTTTTGTTGTAAGACAGTGAAACTCGGCAAGTGAGCAAGAGGCACGCGAGGACCTGCAGAAACTGCATAACAGTTGTGACCAAAAGGGGCGTCCCAGAGCCCCTGACTCCAAACACAAGTGCACAGACACAGTCAATGGAAGAAATAAAGTTCATTTTATTTGAATAAATACCTTCCACTGGCTCTTCTTTCAACACAAGGCACCATCCAATATAGTAATTCCACCTCTCTCCTCCAGGCAGTTCTTTTCCCCTTCCTTCCCAAGTGAGGCAACACCATGAGCTCTTGAACCTGGGAGTACTTCCGGTGCCACAGCAGTGCATGATGGAAGCTATTCCTGGTCACATGGATGCTGCCCATAACAGGACTGTCCTCTCCCAGCAGCTCTCCTCCTAAGCTGAATAAAATTGTAAGATCTTCCCAAGCGGGTTATGCTTCCATTCTTGCATGCCCTCCATTATGGCCTCCAGGGATATTTCCTCTAATCCAGATGGAATGCCAGGCCAGCCACTTCTACATTTACATAGTGGACCTGAGAAGAAGCAAGGGGCGGTCACACCAACTATTGATTTCATTGATGTTCTTTTTCGGTGTACTACACTTTTTAGGAAGTGTAACAGCCACCTATTTTGGGGGTTAATGCACCCCAGGATGCCAAATACTTTTTTGCTGCAATTTTTAAGTAAACGTCACAATTCACCAAGAGAAAGTGAAATTTTTACACATATTTTTTTCATGCTAAGAGCATCACAATTACTGCAACACTGATCATTTTACACACTGCCAATGAACTGTAAAAACTATTAAAAAACCTACTGGAACAATCTATTACTATATGTACAAGGTGCAACTGACGCCATTGATGAAATTCAGTAACTCATCGAGCCAACTGCGCTTGAACTGGCTGCACACAAGCACACAGAGGTCAACGCTGATGCTGGCAGGTCAGTCTAGTGCAGCGGCTGAATCCCAGGAACAGTGGTGCTGCAGTGCTGCAGGGGGCGCTAGTGGTCATGAGCTGGCTGCTCAACAAATGTACGGCACTGACTGATCAGCTCCGGCGTGCTGGCAAATTGCACTGGGAACCGACTATAGCTGGTTGCAACGGTTTAAGGGTTGATTAATACAAGCTATTGATGTTGTTGTTTTTGAAAGCATTCTCACTTGACAGCATTTTTCACCAGCGCCTAAGACTTCTGCACAGTCAAATTTGTCATGAGGACATTCAGCTGGCAGCTTGTTACTTGTGTTCACGCCACATAACTAGTGAATTTAGTCCACTTCCATTTTAATATAAGCTAAAATGAGACTTATATCTGAGTAAACGTCAAAGAAAGTTCCTTGGTTAAAGTCATTCAAGGATTAGATTTTATAGTATACTATGACTCAGTTCCCAAGGCTTCTCAGGAATGTACCACTGGAAAGGGCGAAGGCACTGTCCATCCAAACTTGGAGCCATTGTCCTTTTCCCACCCTTTTGTTGCTGTTATGCAGGCCATATCTGGTTACAGGTAGTGGACAGGGTCCTTAAAGTTATCAAGTTGATTGCTCTCCAGCCTCCCCTTTGGCCCTGTGGACTTTGAGCTACTGCCTGGTCCTGGCCATGGAGTCACCGGCCCAAATCATCTAGGTTCCCAGATGTTCTTTGGTCCTGGCCACAGAGTCGTAACCTTAAGCCTAACCCTCATTATCCAGGCTTTTTGCTGGGGTTTGGACCTAGTCACGGCATCACCAGACCCCATCATCCACGTTCCTTGATGGGCTGATTGAGTTTGGTCTTGGCCACAGAGTTGTCTTCTTGCAGGGGTTTGGACCTGGCCATGGCATCACCAGCCCTCATCATCGACATTCCCTGATGGGCTGATGGGGTTTGGTCCTGGCCATGGCGTGTAACCTTAACCCTAAGCCTAACCCTTATTATCCAGGCTTCTTGCTGGGCTTTGGACCTGGCCATGGCATCACCAGCCCTCATCATCCAGGTTCCCCGATGAGGTTTAGTCCTGGCCATGGAGTCACCGGCCCTCATCATCCAGGCTTTTCTCTGGAGTTTGGACCTGGCCATGAAGTCACTGACCCTCGTCATCCAGGTTGCCCTAGGGCCCTGTAGGCTTTGAGTAAGGTTAAGTACTGGGAAGTAGCTAGGGTTAGGGCTTAGTTTTGAATGCACCTGAGTACAATTTGGATACTTACAAGAATGAGTTATGCCAGCTTTTGATTTTCAATAATGTTGCAAACCATTCTGACAACATGTTTTCACTTTGTCATTATGGGTTATAGAGTTTTGATATTGGGGATGAAAGTTTATCCAATTAAAATTAAATCCACAACACAATAAAATGTGCGGAAAGTGAAAGGGTATGTATACTTTTGGAATTCTTTACAGTGTATCCACACCCATACTGTCTTGCAGAGTCACTAGAACATCCTATTTGCGCATACGTCGAAGGAAAAACTCCGCTCCCCACGACCCTGAATTACATAAGCGGGATTGAAAATGCTATGTTATGATATAGCTGCTTTTTCTCACTCAAAGAATCTTTTCTGAAGGCAGTGCCTAATTCGTCATAACTGTCAGTCCTTGACTTGACCTTGATATGCAGACCCTCGGAATCTTTACATGAGCTGCCTTGGAGAACAATTTGTTTATGATTAAGCCTCGTGAGAGTTTCAGTACAAGAACTCCTTCTCTACTTCCGTTTAGTCTGCACATTTGTTCTCAGGGAAGTAAAAGGACAAAAAAGTAAAGTATGTTGATAAACTTAGTCCGGTAGATCTGTTCTGACGTCTGCAGTTTATCTATTTTGAGATCCGCCTAAGGTAGTGGAGCTAGTTTGTATAAAGCGTCAGAATACACAGATGCTTTTCCCTTGGCAGAGTCTAGTTGGAATCCCACACTTGTGTTCACATCACACAGCAGCCATACCACATGCACTTCAGAAGAGGCCGTCCACCTAAAGCTACGCATGTTTGGGCCCATCCAGTACTTGGATGGGAGACCATCAAGGAAAAAGCTTGAGTTGCTTCTGGAAGAGGTGTTGGTGTGTTGGTGAGGCCAGTAGGGAGCGCTTACCCTGTGGTTTGAATGTCGATCCCAATACCCAGTGCAGTGATGGGGACACAGTGCTGTAAAAATGGCACCGTCTTTCTAATGAGAGGCCCTGACTCTCTGTGGTCATTTAAAATCCCTGGGTATCCTTTGTATAGAGCTGGGTGTATCCCAATGTCCAGGCTAAATTGCCCTCCATGGTCTGGTCATTCTGGCCCCCTAATCATCCCCTCTCTCTAACTGGCAATCTCTCTCCACCCCTCACCACCTTACAGCTACTGTGCAGTGAGTGTACTGGCACAAAAATGGCTGCCGTCACATCATCCAGGTGGATGCTGCACATTGTTGGTGGTTGAAGTGGCTCCCCACTCACTATGTACAGTGCTTTGAGTAGTGAGAAAACCGCTATATTAATATAAAGAATTATTATTATTAATATTATTCAAGTCAAACCCAAGATAATAAACAGTTAACTCAAATGGGCATCCTTGTGATTTGCTTCTAATTATTAGCTTAGAAAGTGTTTGCACACTCTATAAGGGTCCACATGAGTATTTCTCTAAACTCTCCAATTTCCTCAAATATCTCAAAGACTTGGGTTACATGTGTATGGCTGTGCCCTGCAGGGGACTGGCATCTTACCCAGGGCTGGTGTCTGTCTTGACGAGGATTGGCTCCCTCTAACCCTATAATGGCTTTAACATTTTGTGACTCCCAGGCAAGGAACTGGTGTGCAGAGAATAACTAGAGAAACACAGCATAGAGGGGATAATATGACTGGTGGTCTTAAATGAAACTCACGGATGTGAGCAACACTGGAACACCCCAAGAAAGAGTCCTGTCTCCTTTTTTCTTCGCTCTATACACCTTCAACTATAAATATAGAGGCATATGAGAAAGTCTGTGAACCCCTCTCAGCCTGCATAATAATTGACTCTTCTTTCAACAAAAAAGATAACAGTGGTAAGTCATTTCCCAGGAATGTCTGAGTACTGGGCTGTTTTCTGAACAAAGATTTTTAGCTTAGCAGTATTTAGTTGTATGGCATTAAATCAAATGTGAAAAACTGGCTGTGCAAAAATGTGGGCCCCCTTGTAATTTTGCTGTTTAAAATTAGGAAAGGAATTAGTCCAGTGGATTGAGATGGTGACTTTAAAATTATTTCATTAAGAACAAGGAGACACAGTTGGAAACTTTTTAAGGGTAAATTTCACAAAGTCATTAGAAACGTTTCCTTCACACAGAGAACCACAGACACCTGGACATGGACAATTTACCAGACATGGAGTCAGGTAGATTGATGGTCGTACAATCTGTAGTCAGAAAAGGAGGATAAGCATTAAACGACAGAGCCAATCCATGGCTCGGGGTGGAATTACAACTAGATGAGCCCTGAAATAAGCGACCAAGTATTGTGGTAAACAGTAGAACTTTAGAGACCTTCAAAACCCGACTTGATGTTATTTTGGAAGAATAAAGTGGATAGGCCTGCGGTGGGTTGGCACCCTGCCCGGGATTGGATTCCTGCCTTGTGCCCTGTGTTGGCTGGGATTGGCTCCAGCAGACCCCTGTGACCCTGTGTTCGGATTCCGCGGGTTGGAAAATGGATGGATGGAAAGTGGATAGGAAAGAGAGCTTTGATGAGCTGGATGGTCTGTTCTCGACCAGACTGTTGTAATATTCTAATTTTTTAATTAGTGTATTGTAATATAGAATAAATGAAGTAGATTTGCTGTAATAGTTGTCTGGAAGGCAAACTTATGGAGGCATCTTCAAGGGTCTGACAATTCAGGTGATTCTCCTCCAGAGAGAATGGAAGTGCTGTTACCTTTTTTTTCACTTCACCCATAGACCTGATGTTTCATGACAGGAAGAATTTTAACATTCCTTCCAGAATTGACCAGGAAGCCTTTGCCCTTCCACTATGGATTATATTTAAATACCAAAGAAACTGGAAGTCAGTTCATTTCAAGAACCCTACATCTGGTGAGAGACGTTCAAGCCTTCAGTTGACATTGTAACAAAATGAAAAAGTCAGTTAAAGAAAGTTGGTGTATCTTGGTGGTGAGCCCCATATATTTGAAAGCCAAAAAAGTAAAACACAAAGAAGCAATGCAAAAACAACAAGTGAAGAGTGTCTTTTTAGAAGGCGGTCAGAGCTTGACTGACTCAAAGATGGTGGCATTGCCCCTAAAGGCTGGGGATCTACTTAATGCTATGCGACATGTGCGCTTGAAGATGCCGCTGCTATGCAAGCCATGTACTAACTATACTTGCAAAGGTACTTTAGCACTTGAATAACAGTGCACTTGTTTTGTTATACCTTTTGTGAAAGTGTTTATTTGATATTTGGACTTAAGTGTTCACACATTATACACTTCATGTCAAACTTTTGTCATTAGTACTATAACATGAAAAAAGTTTCTGTTTTAGCTATGTGTTTAACATTTCATGTCATCCTACATTTACATTGCAGACGCAAAACACACATTTAACACATGTGGTCCAAATAACAATATATTATTTACCCAATACAATTCCAGGCACCTCCCACCCAGATAAACAGACTTGAGCTGGGGGAACATTTTGACCAACTTGAGCTCCTTTGGGTTGATGGGATAGCAGTCTGCTTGCTGCTTGTGCTGATTCACACATTTGCAAAACAAAAGACACTAATGGAGAGGTGCGAAGGGATTTAAGGTGGCACGTCATTACGAGTTTTTTTGTAGGATTCAAGGATTCCAGTGTTAAGTAAATCTGGAGGATTCCTCCAGGTGGCAGTGTGAGAAATCATCACGGTGAGAAAAACAACATCCAGTTTTGCTGTGTTGTAAGTTGAGGGGAGAAAGATGTTAAAGATAAAAATTCTTTGCATGCTGATGCTGTTGCGAAGGTGCCAAAAAAAAAAAAAGACAGTAACAGCGACATAGGAGATGGTATGTGAGACCTTTAAATGTATAGTGCCATTATGATGGGGAATATGTGACGCTTGTATTGAATTGTGCAAGAAATGGATGAAAAATCCACCATGAATATATTCGCATGTCAGCATTTAAGTGATGATTTGCTCCACCACATCGAACCATTCATCAAACATACTGAAGCACACAGATTGATCCTGTCCTGTGGCATTGCACCTTGCCATCACATGTTGATAGTGAACAATGATGCTGACGTCACGTATCAAAACTTGTACACACACGCCACTCATATTTTTGCAGATACTGCAACTCATTGCGTTAAATTCTCACGACCTGCTCAGAAGATGCATCAAAAGAACGCTGGGAACGAGTGGCAGTTATGATGCGTGTGCATACGCACTCTGAGCATGAAGTATAAAGCGACCCTAAGAGGTAAAGGGAAAGGGTGGGATCAGGAGACAGGAGCCCAGACATGGTGTCAGGTACTGTAGATTGATGGTCGTACAATCTGTAGTCAGTAAAGGAGGAGAACAATTAAACGATAGAGCCAACCCATGGCTTGGGGTGGAATTACAACTAGATGTGCCCTCACATTGCCTCAAAATTTTGTGATCATTCCTATTATTTGTGTCTGTCTTTTGTTCCATCAGTTAATAGGCTTATCCGTTAAATGAGGTTTTACAGGGCTGACTTCGACCTGTATGTGTGTATTTCATGACATCATCTCTATATATATAAAATCCAACATCTGTCTGTATGTCTGTCGGCTTTTCACGAGAGAACTACTTAACGGACTTAGATCGGGTTTTTTTCTATAATTTGCTTGAACATTCCAGTTGATTTTGCAACTTCTCTCATCACGGTAAGTATCATAGTTAGCTTGGAGCAGTAACTTATTCTCACGAACCCAAGAGACAAACTGCAGGCCGAAGGGAGGGGGAAGCGGGACCTGAGGAGTGGGGAGCTGGGCAGGGCCCTCCTCACTGACACTCCAGCTTCTGTCCGAGTCGCTCTACCTCTCGCAACATGTTGGAGCGTACTTTGCATTCGCTTAGCTAACATTACCTGTTTGTTCAGCAGACATTATCATCTAGAGATTGTTAAGGAGTAACATTTGACATTTTTCAGAACCAGAGATTAGAGCTACGTGTGTTTTAGAGGGCAGCTGCTCATTGGCAGAGATATCACGGTCACATGCTTTTCTCCCTACGTGGGGGAGCTAAACACGATCAGATACAGTGGCAACGTTTGACATTGGAGCGTACCTACCTTCCGCCTGGCCAGAGATACCTTGATAACTTTTTACATCTTTGGCAAGAGATCACAGCTACATTCTCACCCCTGACAGCAAAACCAAAAAATATTGTATTTCAGGAGGTCCTCAGATGCAAAAGCTATCAATATAAATTCTTCTCAATACAAATTATTACATTTTTAAAATATTTTTTATTGATTTTTAAAGTTTGTCCTGTTTCACTATTATGCATGCAGAGCTGTGGGGGACAGCTAGTATAAAATAACCGTGCTTGATTCATGTTTAATTAGTTCATCTTCATATTGCTTCGAAATCTTTTTCATATTTGTTGTATATGAGTTATTATGTTCCTGCCTTGAAACACACAAACATACAGCTTCAGATGTTCTTTTAGCTCATATGGTTAGTTAGAAAGAAAAATCATTTTAATCTCATCCCAGCAATTTTAAGTTTTGTATACTGACCAGGAGCAGGTGCCATTCATTATTGTGTTTCATCGAGAAGGCAGCCGGTGTGCTGTTTTCCATCAGTGGAAAGTCTTGCACATTAACTCAGAGATAAGTATTTTCCATTTTGAAATTCGACCAAAGGTGTTCCAGCTAAAAAGTCTCAGCACAGCCTCAATTTTAAAGCAGCATGTAAACTTTATGTAGTCATCAGATTTTAAGTGCCCACTACAAACATACGTGCCTCCACAGCGGATAACAAAATTTGGCCCTGCGTCTCAAATCTTGGATCCATTTTCTTCCCTGTGCTCCAGAGATGACAAAACAGGTCAGATTGTTTTTATCTTGAATTTTAAACACACAGAGGGGCTCAACTAAGGAAGCTCTTGTTTCACAATTCCGCCATTATTTTGGAAAGAGAGTTTATCTATTGACAATGTCTCCCAGAAATAAAAAACACAGAAGTGTGAAAAGGGCTCATTTTCTCAAATTTATCTAAAGTCATGTGGGTTACCTGTGAATAACTGTGTCCTGAAGGGGACTGGCATTCTATCTAGGGTTGGTATATACCTGGCACTTAGTGCTGCTGACACTGGCTCTGGCTTCCTGTGACCCTATAATGGATACAGTGGCCTTCGAATGTTGTGACTCCCGGACAAGGAAACGGTGGGCAGAGAAAAACTGGAAGGAGTGAGGGCATAAAATAGTAGACTTTCTGAAATGTATTGCTACCCACATAAGTGTGTGGAGAAAAAAAATAAAGGCTGGCAGATGAATATCTTCGTTCTAGTGATTGTCAGCAATAAAGCATTGGGCAGGTTGATGACGGCTGCGGCCTGAAATTTTGTACATACGTTAACTTGTGTGGCCTGCAGAGGGCACTCCTGCCGCCCAAGACACAGACAGATGCAGGACACAAGTTCAGCATACACGTTTCTTATTTTTTCCCATGGGAAATACTTCATCCTGTTTCCCACCTGCATAGCACAGCCCAAAACACTAAACACAGCACAAAACACATTTCTCTTCTTTTCTCTTTCTTCTCTGACTCTATCTATCAGTCTGCTTCCACTCCACCTCCTGACTCTGTCTCCAGGAGTAGTAGTAGAGTGTTGTACCATGTTGGCCATAGATTGATACAGGAGAAAGTAGAGTGAAATGACACCTTTTATTGACTAACTAAATAGATTACAAATGCAAGCTTTCGAGGCAAGGTGTAACAAAGAAATACTTTTGCTTATATTGGGACAGCAAAGTGATTTTTTTTCTTTCATCTTAACAACCTTTCTGTTCAAATGTTAGCAAAATTAATAAAACCTTAGATGAATTAACCCAGAAAGAAGAGAACAATGAACGAATAAAATGTAGAGTTAAGATAACCATCACTAGAGAAAGTCCTGTAAGGTTTTTTTTTGAAGTGCATTGTCTGTAGGATTGGCCACTGATGTAGTCAGCTGGTCAGTCAGCCTGTCACTCCACATATCTGGTCAAAAAACTCTTGTCTTTATTCAGACCATTTTGTAGAGTATTGAATTTAAGCATAAGTTTGTATTCCCATTCTCTCCGCTCCTGTTGGGTCTTGAAATTACCCAAAAGCACTGTGACCATCAGATCCTTCATGCTGTGGCCATTACTGTTAAAGTGTGCTGCACCGGAAGATCAACACTGTTCTGTTTAATATGAAATCTATATGAGTTCGTTCGCTGGCGCAGTATCTGACCAGTTTCCCAACATAAAGTCCAGTTTTGGGGCACCTTATGCCCATGATTAGGTAGACCACATTAGCAGATTTGTATGTGATCGAACCCTTTATTTTATGCTCCTGCTGGCAATGTGGTATAACTGCCTGATCTGTCGTGTAGAAATGTTCACAGGTAGGCAGGGAGATGTGCCACTTGCTGCTGAGCCACACATAGAGTTTTGGACAATCAGTTGTCTGAGGTTTGGTGGTTGTCTGTATGCAAGGAGGGGAGGTTCTGGGAATATATCCTTCAGTTTATTGTCTTTTTGTACCATGGGTTGAAGCTCTTTCATAATTCTGTGAAGTGTTTCCAGATGTGGATGATAAGTTACAACTAGTGGGACCCGGTTCTTGGTTTCTGCACCTTTGAATTCCAGAAGGTTTTCTCTGGGTATAGCCATAGCTCTCCTGATTTGTACGTCTGTTGATTTTTTGAGTGTATCCTTGTTTGATGAAGTCTGTCCTGAGTTTCTGCAGTTGTGTGTTCCAATCCATTGGGTCTGAGCAAATACGATTGTAACGTATTGCCTGGCTGTAGGTGATGGAGTTCCGTATATGCTTTGGGTGGAAACTGTCTTTTCTTAGATATGTCCGTCTGTCTTTTGCTTTGTGAAAAATAGAGGGTAGTGAAAAATGTGAATGGTAGTATCCAGAAAGCTGATTTCTGTTTGTGAATAATTTATGGACATGTCCTACTGTGACAAACTCGGAGAATTAAACCTGTTTAGTCTCAAACAAAGGAGACTGAGTGGGGACTTCATCCAGGTCTTCAAAATCCTCAAAGGCAATGATAAAGTAGATCCAGCAGCATTCTTTCAGCTTAAGTGTCAAATTGCATACTGAAGGATATCAATAGAAGTTAAGGGGAAATGCATTCAGGACTGAAGCAGAAAGGACTTCTTTGTTCGAAGAGTTGTGGGAATCTGAAACATACTACATGGAGTTGAAGCAGAAACCTTGACAACCTTTAAGAAGAATCCGGATGAGATATTGGGAGAGTTTAGCTATTAGCCTCTTGTTTTTGTCAAATTTGTTATGTTGTTACGTTCTAATCCATTAGTTGGATAGATAGATAGATAGATAGATAGATAGATAGATAGATAGATAGATAGATAGATAGATAGATAGATAGATAGATAGATACTTTATTAATCCCAAGGGGAAATTTACATAATCCAGCAGCAGTATACTGATACAAAAAACAATATTAAATTAAAGAGTAATAAAAATGCAGGTAAAAACAGACAATAACTTTGAGGAATGTTAGCATTTACTCCCCTGGATGGAATTGAAGAGTCGTATAGTGTGGGGTCTCCTCAGTCTGTCAGTGGAGCAGGACGGTGACAAAAGTCTGTCACTGAAGCTACTCCTCTGCCTGGAAATGACACTGTTCAGTGGACGCAGTGAATTCTTCATGATTGACAGGAGTTTGCTTAGTGCCCGTCGCTCTGCCACAGATGTTGAACTGTCCAACTTTACTCCTACAATAGAGCCTGCCTTCTTAACAAGTTTGTCCAGGCGTGAGGCGTCTTTCATCTTTATGCTGCCTCCCCAGCACACCACCGCGTAGAAGAGGGCACTCGCCACAACCGTCTGGTAGAACATCTGCAGCATCTTACTGCAGATGTTGAAGGATGCCAACCTTCTCAGAAAGTATAGTCAGCTCTGACCTTTCTTACATAGAGCATCAGTATTGGCAGTCCAGTCAAATTTGTCATCCAGCTGCACTCCCAGGTATTTATAGGTCTGCACCCTCTGCACACAGTCACCTCTGACTCATTACTGGCTATCCAATTAGAAGTTAATTTCAAGTTTTATGTTGGGGTGGAATGAATTGTAATTCCTATGGAAGCAAAGAAAGTCTTTTTTGCTTGCGGTCCAGATTATAAGAATGTCATCTATGTAGCGAAGATAAAGCATTGGTTTTTTTGCACGTTTATCCCGGAGTAGTGGCATCTGGCTTCTTTTATAGGGAAGTGCTTCAGGTGTCCGGTGATCTTCTTCTGGCTGCTTTTCCTGGTGTGACAGAAGTGCTGCACCAAAGGGCTCAGCCGTTCTTGCAACGCCCCCATGGAGTCCTACAGGGCTGGGCCAAATTCTAACTCCCATGGAGTCCTGTGGGAGTCCAAGGCCCCATTGCAACCCCGGGGGCTACCATCTATCTCTCCGTGGAAGATAATGTTCCAAATATGCTCTAACCCCCAGTCCTTCCACTATAGAGGTGTCCCGACTGGGTAAGAGCCCTGTTCATCCACGACACTCGATAAATATTTATTTATTTAGTCCTTATTTGTAAGTGAGGCAAAGCAAATGTAATATTAGTGTTTCATTTCGTTGATGAGCGCAGCAATGCTTTCATGTTTACAGACTCAGGATGTGGAATTTATTGAAGGGTTGGAGGAAGTGGAAGCACCTCAGACTGGTTTGGGAAGTGATTCTCTACAGGACAGGAAGGCCACCTAGCAGCTGGAAAGCTTCAGCTTGGGTGCAGCTTGGTAAGAGTGACACTGTTTGGACTTGCAAGAGCCTATAAGCAAGCAACTGGGGGGATGAGTTGCACCGGAATTCTGTTAGTCTGAAATATGGCTGTTTGTGATCGGTTTTGAATCAGAGGCCATTCTGTACCACCACACTCTATTGGTGTCATGGTTCAGCCAATATATCCCTCCTTGCTGGTATTCAAAGTTGTGTTTCTTGTTTGTTTTATGTTATTTTATGCCATTTATTTGTTTTAAGGTTTATTTTATTAATTATGTGCATATTTCTTTGTGTTCATTTGTCCCGGTCCCTTGTTTTCTGTGGGTGGTCCCACAAGGGCCTGGGACACCTGCCCATCACCTCTAGGAACAGCCCTCCATCGTATTTAAGGGAGGGCCTCCCCATGATTCCTCGCAGTTTGTTGAACACACTCAAGTGGAGAGTTCTTGTGAGTATCTGTGTCTTTACTATTGCCTTTTGATTTCCAGGATATTGAACCTGTGCTGTGTTTCTTGACTTTGTCTTTGGATTTCTGCATTGGGACTTGGTAACTGATTTTTTGAACCTCTGCTCTGCCTTGAATTTCTGAGTACTCTATTGGGGCTCTGTTTTCTCTTGCCTTTCAGGCAGCACTTTGGGCTCTTTAGAGCTTTGTACCTACAAAGGCTTTTGTGAGAACCTTTTTATTTTTATCAAGCTTTGTCTTGACCCTTTTTGTTTCTAGATGGGGTATTTTGACGGTGTTTTCCCCCTCTGGTGGGCAATTTGGAAAGTGTTTTTGGCAGCTCTCCTTTTTGAACTCAGCCATTTTATGACAATTGGTGTAAGGATTTGGACAGAGAATGTACAGTATACATTTGGTTGCTTTACCCCTTCCTCTCTCACACCATGGCCATGATCAGAAGAATATAAGCAACAAGTACAACTCAACAGCCATAATGAGACAGACATGTGGCCTGAAAGCTGACTGGAAAAGATGACTTGCCCAAAGACATTTAAGTAACTACAAGTCTGTGTGCCACCTGAAACTACACATCTAGCATGTATCAGGTTACATGGGTTTGCTAATAATCACATGTACTCTGCTTCATTGTTATAAAAGGGGTGAAGTTATAAAGTACAATACCTTATAAACAGTGATACGTTTATGGGATTTGAGGAATTCTGATAAAGTCTACACAATAAAGAATACAAAAAGGGAAAGTAGAGGAATATAGAGCTCTACCAAGACAAAACATTAACCTCCATCATCAAAATGATTAGCAACTTCCTTAGCCACTTCCAAAGCCTTATTTGGTGTTTGGGGTGAGAGAGGAGAGAATGAAAGAGATTTTGGTGGAGTTCAGGAGCAACAGGGAGGATGATGTTTTATTGAATGGTGGAAAGTAGAAACATTTTTTGTGGCGATAGGAGGAAGCAGGGAGTTTGGTCGGGGTACATAGGCCATGCTGGTAGAGGTACGAAGGAGGATGGAGCTTTACTGAAGAGAGTTCTGTCAGAAGTAGAAGGGAAGGACAGAGTTTTGTCAAAGGCAGAAGGATGACCTAAAATGGACACTGTAGGCTTGTCCAGGAAACCTGGAAAAGGAAACCTAGCGGTGGAATGGAGAAGTACAGGAGAGTATACAGAGGAAGAGGATGGCGAAGCAGAAGTGGGATAGTCAGAGAGATGCAGAAAGTAGACAAGAGTACAAGGAGATAAGGTGCAAGGTGAAGGGAGAGGTGGCGAAGGCTAAAGAAAAGGCGTATGATGAGTTGTATGAGAGGTTGGACACTAAAGATCGAGAAAAGGACCTGTACCGATTGGCTAGACAGAAAGATGTACAGCAGGTTAGGGTAATAAAGGATAGAGATGGAAACGTACTCACAAGTGAGGAGGGTGTGCTAAGGCCTAATTTGTAAACCATCATTTGCAGTCGAAAAATATGGCAAAAAGGATCTTGTTTTAACTAGTTTCTTGAATTCAAACAATTTTTGGTTATAGACTTGGTGAGACAGAGGCAGTCACGCCACACTCCCATGACTTCCAATCATGCATTCTGACATATCTCAGTCCAACTAGTCTATGACTCACCCTAGGAAAATGAAACAGGATTGATTTTATCTCAAGTCATATGGACGGGCCCTGTGTGTGCACGAGAACTGGCAACAACTGAGTGTTCATACCATGGGGTATTTTTATGGCTCTGCTGAGACTGTGATGTGTACTCCCACTCGATAGAAGGCACAATTTTTGATTCCTTATCCCTTTAAGACCTGTAGATTTGACCAGAGTCAGCTGGAAAAACAGTGTCGTCAGTTCCTCTACGAAGCATCTCTTCCGCCTCTGCCACCACATAAAAGCAGATGGTGTCATGGAGATGTTATCATCAGAAAAACAGAAATAATAAACTATGTAAAAAACAAAAATGAAACAAACAATTTTCCAATGTATAACAATGTGGGGAATGTGGCAGGATCAGAATATGCCCCGTGTCTTGCACTCTATTGCAGGTCTATACACTTCAACTTCATATAAGAGTGACTTATGATGTCCATTGTGTTAGCACTTTAATGGAAAACCTTAAAAATTCCAAATTGAGCAGCGTTTGTTGAACCAGGCTGCCGCAGGCACCCTCAGCCCCAAAGAAGGCTCTCTAAGTCTCAGGACAGGCAGCAGAATTAAGATTTATTGTATGGTGCACATACAGACTCACTTATGATGGGAAGAGTGACAACCATGGGCAGCTCTTACATTTATTACAGTTCTTATCACACTAGACATTATTCATCCTCATCTGACTCCGACTATTCCCCTGCTCTCATTCTGCCCCTAATTAATTCCACTATTATTCCTCAGCTGAGAGGGTGTCAGACCCCTCTCTGACCATCATGTCTGTCTGGCAAGGCCTACCTGTACTCCCTTCCAACTCAGCACTTGCTACCATTACTTACAGACATACAGTTTACATTCCCTCTCTAAGCGAGGGGCCCATCCTTTCAGTGGCGTAGCTCGAGTTCGTGCCACTCGGGGCAGGGCGGTGCCATTTGCCACTCTACAACATATCTGAATATGTTAACCTATTTAAATAGAAAATTAAAATGATGTATAGAGAAACATTAAGATACATTTTGTATAGATTTATTCATTTATAGAGAAACAGCAATAAGTTTTAACATATAATTATTTACAAGCATCAACTAAACAAAAATATAGTATAGACGCACTGATAAGCTACGTTTTAATTATTAGTTTAATATAATTAGTCTGCAAAAAACAAAACCAGTGTAGTGTACAAGTGATAGGTGGGGATGTTTTCTGCGCAGAGCAAGAACGCATTCGGATTGATAACGAAACAAAATTCTAAATTGTAAATTAGTTGTTGATTCCTAGAAATTATTATCAGTGTAATGTTTGTTTATTTTTGTTATTGCCTCATAAATTTCAACTGCTGTGTATGATGCCGTCACAGAAGGACAGTCTGAAAATTATTTTTGAAGCATTTGTGGATAAAAATCAGAGATTTTTACTTTTTTCATTCATGAGTGATATTTTTCCAAACCCTGCTGCTTACACACGAATTGTACTGAGGCTTTTGGCAAATAATGCCACCCGGGGCCCCCTCTGCCCACCCCTAGCTATGCCACTGCATCCTTTTCAGGCTCTCCTGCACGTCTAACCTTTGGATTATGAACTATTGGTGGTTTGTAGCTCATACAGAATAATAAACATGTAGGCATAAATCTTTTTAATCCTAACTCTTACATCTTAATGTTTAGTGAAATATTGTATTTACTTTTCTCATGTGCTTATAATACTTTTCTAATACAATTTCAAGAATACTTTTTTCTATAACTTTAAAATCTTTTCTTCTACTTAATCAAAAATTAGAACAATCTAGACGAGAACAGGCCATTCAGCCCAACAAAGCTCGCCAGTCCTATCCACTTATTTCTTCCAAAATAACATCAAGTCAAGTTTTGAAAGTCCCAAACGTCTTACTGTCTACCACACTACTTGGTAGCTTATTCCAAGTGTCTATCATTCTTCGTGTGAAGAAAAACTTCCTAATGTTTGTGTGAAATTTACCCTTAAGTTTCCAACTGTGTCCCTGTGTTCTTGATGAACTCATTTTAAAGTCACCGTCTCAATCCACTGCAATAATTCCCTTCATCATTTTAAACAAAAATCTTATCTCTTTTAACCTTTCCTCCTAACTCATCTCCTATAGCCCTGGACTCAGCCTTGTCGATCTTCTCTGGACCTTTTATAGCCCTTGTATGTCGTTTTTGTAGCCTGGAGACCAAAAGTACTCCAGATGAGGCCTCACCAGTGTGCTAATAAAGCTTCAGCAGAACCTCCTTGGAATCGCTATATAACCTGACATTCTGTTAGCCTTCCTAATGGCTTCTGAACTCTGTCTGGCAGCTGACAGTGATGAGTCCACTATGACTTCTAAATCGTATCCCAAACTGAAAAACCCCAGTTATAACATTAGTAGATTTTATACATAGGTGGTACGGTGGTGATGCTGCCAGTCAATAAGGAGTACAGGGTTTGTATCTCAGTGCCCCCAGAGGAGTCTGCATGTTATCCCCGTGTCTGTGTGGGTTACCTCCAGGTGCCCTGGTTTCTTCTTACAGTTCAAAGACATGCCAGTTAGGTGAACTGGCATTGCTATATTGTCCGTAGTGTGTGCATGTGTGTGTTTGTGTGTGTGTGTGTATGTGAGAGAGTCCTGATAAGGGTTTGTTCTAACCTTGCACCCAACACCTGCTGAGAAAAAATAATTGCCAATCAGCTCAGTCACACCTTACATGTTACAATTTACTTGAGAAATTCCAGTATGGTCATAGTACAGAAATGGCACTAACGCGGGTTGTAAATGACATTCTGATATCCTCTGATAAAGGAAACTCCACTGTAATTATGTTGTTAGACTTAAGTGCAGCATTTGACACCATTGACCATTCGATTTTACTGCACAGGCTAGAAAACGATGTTGGGCTTACAGGCCCCGTGCTCGCTTGGTTTAGTTCTTATTTATCAAATCGATTCCAATATGTACAGAAATGTGTTGACAGTACTCCATCATTATACACAGAAGTTCAATATGGTGTCCCGCAGGGCTCAATACTGGGACCTTTACTGTTTTCACTTTACATGCTTCCACTGGGATCTCTCATTGGGAAACATAATGTTAATTTTCACTCGTATGCAGATGACACCCATATCTTTCATTTAAATCAAATGAAGTTTCTCCGATGTTGTCTTTGGTTAGTTGTGTTAGCGAATTAAAGGAGTGGATGGATGAGAACTACTTGTCTTTAAACACAGATAAAACAGAGATGTTAATTGTTGGAAGGAATGACGCTGATCACAACAATATTCTGTCATCGTTTAACTCAGTTGGAATCACCATTAATTTTACTGAATCAGCCCAAAATCTCGGAATTCTCATTGACTATAGCATGTCATTTAAAGCGCATATTACAAAGTTGTCCAAATCATGTTTCTTCCATCTTAAAAATGTTGAGAAATTAAGGCGCTTTCTAAATAAACAGGATTCTGAGAAATTAATTCATGCATTCATTCCTAGTAGGATTGACTACTGCAATGTGGTGTTCAAACTGTTCTTTATACAGCCTCCAGTGAATCCAAAATGCTGCTGCAAGAATTATTACAAGAACAAGAAAAAATGAACACGTAACTCCAGTTCTTAAATCCTTACACTGGCTCCTGGTTAAGTTTAGGGCAGATTTCAAAATCCTCCTTTTAACATATAAAGCATTAAATGGCCAAGGTCCGGCTTACTTGTCTGAACTTATCATGACTTACTAACCAGAACGCACATTAAGATCTCAAGATGCCGGTCTGCTTAGGATTCCAAGGATTAATAAAATGACAGTGGGAGGTCGAGCTTTTAGTTACAGGGCCCCTAAACTGTGGAATGGTCTTCCTGCTTCTATAAGAGATGCCCCTTCGGTCTCAGCTTTTAAATCCCGACTGAAGACTCACTACTTCAGTTTAGCATATCCTGACTAGAGCTGCTGATTAACTGTACATACTGCATCTCTGTTGTCAGTCATTAGCACTAAAACATAAGTAACATGATAGTCATAATTTGATACTAACCCTCGCCAATTCTGTTTCTGTTATTGGTACTCAAATGTGGCAATTGGTGCCACGGCCCACCTGCCAAGTTGTTGTGCCTGCCTAAGGTTAAGTCATCCCTGATGGAGGATTGCTGGAATCGTGGGAAAGAGGGTTCCACAGCTGTGGAATGGTAAAATGGGGGGAGGCAACTTGATGGATGAGGTCTCCAGGACTCTAAACAAATCCAAATCATATTATGTGATATCATCCATTGTTAAATTCTGCTATGTACTTCTAAAATTTTAATTTTTATACTGTATTGAGGATTTGTTCTGTTCTGTGTATTGTATTGTATTGACCCCCTTCTTTTTGACACCCACTGCACGCCCAACCTACCTGGAAAGGGCTCTCTCTTTGAACTGCCTTTCCTGAGGTTTCTTCCATATTTTTTCCCTACAAGGATTTTTTTGGGAGATGTTCCTTGTCTTTTTAGAGAGTCAAGGCTGGGGGGCTGTCAAGAGGCAGGGCCTGTTAAAGCCCATTGCGACACTCCTTGTGTGATTTTGGGCTATACGAAAATAAATTGTATTGTATTGTATGGGCTCCAGCTGCCCTGTGACCCTGTTCTGGGTAAGCAGGTTTAGTAGTTGGATAGACTTTCTTTTGTCTTAACTGTTCTGGCACTCATGAAATCAAAGTGTTTTAATTTGGGTTTAATTTAACTTGTGTGTTTATGTGTGTAAATGCGGTACGGCTTAGTCATTTACTGTTAAAACATTATAGTTATCAATATGTACTCAGTGAGGAACGCTACAGAAACAAAAACAAAAACTGAACTGAATTACATTTAAAAGAGATACCGTGTAAGTAATTAATTCCTGTCCCTTTGAAGTATTATCTTTTGAAACAGCTGTCTTTCTTTTCTAATTCATAAATGAAAGTATTTTATTAATGGTGGCTGCATGAGGAAAAAGACTTCATGTTTTCTAGAGGTCACTGACCGCACATTAGCTCTTCATTTTAAACAGATTAATGGCAATATGAACAGACTGCATGATGTCATCTAATGGCTTATTGATTGCTTTATGGCCAGCCAACACATGGCATCTGCCCACTGCTATAAATTAAATGTGATGCACCAGTTAGTGACATGGTCTTACTGCGCCGGGACACACCACTTAGAATCCTATCTCAGTTCTGTGATACCCCGTATAGTGGGATTTGGGCACCAAGCTGCAGTCTGGGCATCCTGAAGTTCAGAACTGAGCAGAGAGATTTCAGAGAGACTGAGACAAAGACACAAAATAGTTCAAAAACAACAGTGTCAGGCAGGCGTTAATACACAGTTCTTCTGCAATGACATACAGAAAAATGAAATAAGTACAAGAACAAAAATATTGATTTTATATATATATATAGTGGTAGCCGACCCGGACACAGACAGGCGGACACGTTGGCTTCACCCAACACACGTGTATTTGCCATATTTAAAAGTAAGTGCAGTCCCCAAGTCCCCAAAGTCCTGGCCACAACACAATGCCTCTGTTACTTCTTCAGGCTGCCTCCACTCCTCTCCACCAAGCTCTCTTCTCTCCCGACTCTAGCCAGTAGCAAGAGGCGGCCCCTTTTATCCACACT
>JANRMT010062857.1:28905668-28947336 GCA_026402145.1 Polypterus bichir lapradei | reverse complement strand
GTAGGAGTAGGAGTAGGAGTAGGAGTAGGAGTAGGAGTAGGAGTAGGAGTAGGAGTAGGAGTAGGCAAAAAAAAAAAAAAAAAAAAAGAGAAGAGGAAGAAGAGTGTGGTGTGTTTTGGTGGTACTTATTGTACACTTGGGACTGTGTTGTGCCTGTGGGGATTACGAGAAAGACATGCCCCACAGGTGAAGAAAAATAAAAGTGTGTTTATTTTAAACATGCCTCTGTGTCCATCTGTGTTGGGTCAGACACCCATATAGCACCTTTTGTTACAACTATAATAATTACATGGATTTTTGTCAGTTTGTATATTATTTAATTTCTCTATGTGAAAATGTGTTCTGCCAAATACTTTGTGGGTGGGTTTCCAAGAGACGGGGTCGCCTGTCAGTGTCCCAGCAGGGGAGTTGAGTGTTGGTAAGTTTTCTTGTGTTTTTGCTTATTGTTATCATTGGTTTACTGAATTTTTAACCTTCTTGCTCTGTTTTTTTTAGACCACCTTATCTGAATTGTGTATTGGATTTCTGTTTGCTACCACATTACCCAATTTTTAGGCAACTCCTTTTTTTTCCTTTCTGCTGATTGAGCTGTCTTTGTTATACAGAGCAATTTTTGAAGATAATCTTGCATTTGGGAAGATTCTTCATTTGCTGTTTTTGTCACCTAGCCAAGGGTTTACTGTTATCCCTTTTCTAGTAGGACACTTTTGATATAACTGATATTTGATATAATGTTAATTAAGAATACATTTTTGTACTTAGTTTGAGAAGTTCATTTTGGCCCTGGTGTTGTCTGAATTCAGCCAGTTTTGGTGGATCTCAGATTGGATTTTAGTGCACCACCTCTGGGCAGACCAGTGGACTTTCTGGCCTGCTTTCCTGACCATTGTGGAAGCCTCTTGGGGTGCCAACCACATAACACAAGGAATAGGTGCACAAATAAGAAATAAACAAATCTAAAGAAATAATGTCAAAACATTAAAGATAAAAATTCAGAAATGCGTTTTGTACTCACAGTTGTGGGCCATAAGAAAACAATAGGGTAGACATGTTTTGAATTTTGCCAAAACCATTCACAATAATAAATCTTTCTCAGTGATCATCATTAATTCACAGGGTCTCAGGTGTTTTCTACCTTTTTAGAGGGCCCTTTAAGGTTTCTAATTCTTGTGTATTCAAGCAGCACCACCTTCCTTAGACAAATAGAGACTGTAATGGTCAACCAGGTCTCTTACCCGGCCTGGACACCTTCCTAAGCGAAGGACTGGGGGAAAAGAGCTTGCACGGGGCAGTACCTCCCCCGGAGCAACAGAGGGCAGTCCCCCTGGCTTGGAGCATGGAAGCTAACCCCCCCAGAGGATGCATGGGGAATGGCAATGCCCTTCTCTGCAGGACTGCCACCACACCCAGAAGTACAACTGGAAGGAGATTGCAGGGCACTTGGAGTACTTCTGGGTGCTCTATAAAAGGAGCTGCCTCGGGCCATTCAGACAGCCAGAGTCGGGAGGAGGAGGGCAAAGTTTACCTGAGGAAGAGTGGAGGGTGAAGAGAGAGTGAGGCAAACAGAAGAAAGTACTGTATATTGGTGCTTTGTGCTGCATAGGTGGGAAACTAAAAAAGGAAAGCGTTTCCCACACTTTAACAAAAGCCTTGTGTGTGCTGGACTTGTGATTGGTGTCTGCTGTGTCAGGTGTTGGGGAGCTGAAGTGCCCCCTGGTGGTCACAGTAGATGGATTTTATTTACCCCAATGAGTTTTTTCGATCTTTATGGTCTGTCACACACGTGTGAATGGGAGACAGTTTAAAGTCTCGATTAAAGGTATTTCTTGGCCAGACCAGGGGTTGGCACCATACTCTAAAACTTTCTCCTCTTTCCCTCTGCAGACCAACAGAACAACCCACCTTTTAAAGAAATCAGTTTGGTTTCCACTCCAGCCAACCCTGCCTCCAAATGTCATCACTTCCCCTTCTGGTCCCTCTAAACCCGCCCCTTCCTGTCAGTCTGCGATATAACTGCCATGTTTTGCCTGTGTACATCAGTTCTGTTTTGTACTCATGTCTGTGAAGTCCTCTTTCGACTTAAAAGTCAACTTAACTCCTTTTTTTCCGCAAGTATATGGGGTGGCTACCCCAAACCCTTTTCTTTGTCTAGACTTCTTATTTAAAAGGTCCCACAACCCAATTTTGCCTTTTTTTAATTAATTGACAACCTACTAGCAGCAATTGAAATTTGTCTCCTTACTGAAATGAGCATGATGGATGGGGGGTTCCCTTGGTGAAATAAGCCAAGAGCTTAAGTGACCCAACACAACCCACTTGCTTACCAACGACTGCAACCCAGATTGAAACAGAGGGGTTGACACATTGCCCTACACAGATCCAGTGTGAGGATGCTGGGATGTGAAGACTGGTTTTTGCACCTCCAAACCTGCATTTAAAGTATTTGAACCAAAGACCCCCACCAGATCCACAATGCCTCAATTGCAATGACCTGCGCACTTTCTGACTGACATACAGCCAAATCACCAGTCCCAAATGGAGATGTACTGTAAGTTGACGCATGACTTTATAGTAAATAATGTTTTCATATGTTTTTTTGCTTTTGTCTAAATTTGTTTGTTATTGTGTTTTACTAATTAGTAGTTATGTATTATGTAATTGTGTCTCCTGACATCATTCCTTGTGTTTTATCGGCGAAACCCTATGAGGCAGGGCCACCATGAAATCACTGCCCTCAGTCTTTACATTCAAGATAAGGAGGTAGCAGCATGGGACATGCAGATTGGGTGATTTATATAATTTACTGAGGATACCAGGAACACACCCAGGCTTGACTTGGCCAACACATCCTAACACCCAGAGACAATAAAAACTCTTATGAAATGAAACTCAATAAAAATGTATAAAATTAATGAAAAACAAAAAAACATAGCAAACGATATAACCCACCTAAAAAAAATCTTGATAGCAACAACTAACTTAAGAAAGATTAGATAAAAAACGTATGTATATCTGTTCCACCCTGTACCCCGCAAGATGATACGCACTAAGTAATTAAACAGTCACTTCACATATGTAGCAGATGGTAATGAATAAAATGACCCCAGGAAAAGCCTCATGAAAGAGATGTAAAGATTGTCTCATGGTGATACTGAATGACCGATGTTGATCTGCACGCTCTGTGGACAATGACTCCCAAACAAGACCAAACTACATGAACATGCCAGGCACAAGACACATGACATCAAAAACTATAATCCTTATGAATTGTGGTAATTACATCCAAATTAATGGGTTTGCTGCAACTGTGAAGTGATATGGTACCTGACACACAAAACGATCGCCTCCTGTGGCCTCCTTTTTAAACCCAGCTCATCTACCTCATCCCAGCAAACCCAGTGTGAATGGCAGGAGCAGCCTAGTCGCACAGTGATTCCAAGGCTGCTGGGAATTGATGTCCTTTCATGTAGTGCTGCTTCAAGGAGACGGTTACTCAGAGCATTATTAACTGTTGTTAGTGGTGGATTGTGACTTATTGTGTAAAGATGTTTTCTTAGAGTTTTCCTGGTTATTGTGGATTTTTGCTTTTCCTTTGGTTATTGTTATCTGCAAGGCCTTTTTGCTTCCTTTTTCCCTTATTTCGCCATTTCGTGTTACTTTATTTAATACTTTTTTGAAATTTCAGAACATTGCTTTGCTTTTTTCCTTTTAAGCTGGAGATTTCTGGTTATGCTGGATTGGGAATTATTTAACAGCTGTTTAAACTTTAAAAAAACTGTTTTGGGTCTATGCAGGCCTTGCACCCTGCCTGTTGAGTTTTAGGGACAGGCTGCTTGGGATGAGCATTGTTTCGGCAGCAGACTTAGTGATATCTTGTTCTGACCTGTGCTTTTTTGAGGCCATTTTTGTGTTACATTTTCAGAATCAATTAAAAGCAAACAGTGATCGTGAATCTTAGTGTAGCTTGGGAATATTATTTCTTGTTATTGTCAGGACCTTAATTAGGAAAGACTGTTTTCACCTTGACATCAAAGAGTCTTTTTCTGCTAATCATTGTGTAAAAAAAGACACATTCAATCAACTTTAATTCAACGCTGAATAACATTAAAATATAAACATTTTCAAGGGGGTGGATATTAATATTCTGATATTGAGATTTTGTGTGTTAAAAACTTTTGCCTGCCTTTATGGATCAGTATTGTAAGTCTTGTTGGAGTTTTTCTTTTTTTGCCATGGGTTGACTTTTTAAGCAAACATTTTTTTCGGTTATTTTTGTGCTCCACTCTTGTTTTAAATACTCCATTTTATTAATCAGTCTTCAAATATAAAACCACACGTTGTTTAGGTTATTGTGGGTGTTCTGCTTGTGAGAGAGCAAAACAGAAACATTCCAGAAGGGTATCGGGAAATGGAATGTGAGCCTTACTGTAGATGTAATGAAAGACGATACTGGGAATTTAGAAGATTGGAAGCAAAGCCAAAAATGCTAGACAGACTCAAAGTCAAAATAGATTGCTGAAAGTTTGTAATTAGTGAATGAAAAAAAAACAAACTCGTAAATACTTGGTGTTGATTCGTAATCTTTAACTTGTCTCCCTGAGTCAGACGTATCTTACGCAGTGTATATCTGGAGACAACTTTGAGTTAATTTTGCTTAAAAGTGGGCGGGAACAATTAGATGGCTCACTGAGTGGCACATTTCTAAACCAATCCAACGCCTGCTAAAGGCAACAGTCAATGCAGGGGCGGGGATATATAAGTATATAATGCTCACAGTCCTTTTGCCTTTCCTTTGCCGCCTCTACTCCTCCCGTTGCCCAATTCCAGCTCTCCGAATGCAGTGAGGTGGCCTCTTTATTACTTCACCCAGATGTGCTCCAGGTGCTTCCTGATCTTCTTCCAGCAGCACTTCCTAGTGTGGCGAAGTGCTGCTTTCCAGGGCTTCATAATTATCCGGTCTCCCCCTGGCGGTGGCCGTGGGTCCCAATAGAGATAGCTTCCAAGCTCTGCTCCCATGGCCCCCATGCAGACCAGGGAGGTCACCCTTTTGTGTTCCAGGGAAGATACTGCCCTTGTTCCCAGTCTTTCCCTTCTTCCAGCATCCCGGCGAGGCAAGGTCCCTGGACATTTGTCACAATATATAAAAATGTATTCTTAAAAAAAAGTGTGGGATATAAGGTTGAAAAAAATAGCTAAAATATGAATCGCAAAATATGTATTCAAAGTAAACTCTGCAATACACCCAATGAAAAGGAGGTGCTGTTAAGAGGTTTGATAATGAAGAGCCAAAACTCCCAAAACAGTAAATGTGAGTAACGACTCCGACGCAACACCAGAAGAAACACGGACAAGACTGCACAGTATCCATCTTCTGCCAACGAATCTAAACGATTAACTAGAGGAAGTTAATATTACTTTCTAATTAGAAAGGCAAACATGTTATGACAGAATATTAGCACAGAATTTTGACACATAGTACACACTGTACAAAACCGTAATGCTTATCTTTTATTGAATTTATTAAAAGCATATAACAATCCATACAATCAAGTCAAACTTAACAAAATTAAAATCAAATCAATGCCCACCCATGAGAAAGAGAGGAAGGCCAACAGGCAGAGTAAAACCATTAAGAACAGTAAAGAGAGAAAGGAGTCTTTTCCCCTATTAAAAATGCTTATTTAGAAATGTTATTGATTAGGTCCTGACACGTTTTAAAAAAAGTTTTGCACAGATCCTCTAAGTGAGAATTTGATTTTAAGTTACCCACTGACTTACTGTAAAAGAGGTGAATTAGGATTCTTCTAGTTGAGCAAGACCAGTACATGCCAATAGTGAAGTAAAGGCAATTACAGTTTGTTCGTCCTTCTCCACTTTAAGACCCTCTGTGAGCCCATCAAACCCATCAAGCCCATCAAACACAACTATTAGTGGATTAGGAGGGATTTGTGACACCAAGGCTGTCTGATATGCACCTAAAGATTTTGGTTCAGAATGATGTTAATTTGGTGCAGGCCCAAAACATATGACCCAATGAGGCTGGAGCTTGATTGCAATATTTGCAGGTTGATTCTCACCCTGGAAACATTTTGGACAATTTTAAGCAAGATAAATGTGCTCGATAAATCATTTTAAGTTGAGTAATTGAGTGTTTTACACATAAGGAGCTTGAGTGTATTCTGTGCGTGTCTGCCTTCCACTCCGTTTCTGAAATGTTGAGATCCTTTTCCCACTGTACTCTGGGATTTTTAAAAGGAAGGGACTTTAAAATGTTTTTATATATTATAGAAATGCTGTCCGAGTCCTCAAAACTTATGAATATCTCTTCTGGAATAGAAATAGGTGGGTGGAGAGGAAATTTGGGCAGATTTCATTTAGCAGAAATTCAATTTTGAAAATTAGTGGAAAACGTCTGAGATTTAATCCCATTTGTTTTCCAAACATTAAAAACTTTGTGAGATCGAGAGGGTGTAAAGGTGGTTATCATGTAGATGTGCCACCAATAAAATAGTCTCTAACTTGAAATGTTTCCTACATTGGTTCCATGTTCTAAGTGAATAAAGGATAAATGGGTTGTTGGTATATAACTTGTATTTACTGGAGTACAAAGCAAGGAATATAAGGAGGTACTTCACAATTTTATTTCTATTGCAGACCAAGCTTGTGTGTGTTCATCTATTTGTGTCCATGTATAGATTTGTATAGTTTGTATGTTTGCCACACAGTAATAAAATTGAAAATTAGGTAGAGCCATGCCACCTTCTGATTTACCAATAGTGATAGGGTCACTATTTCGATACAAGGATGTTTTGAATTCCAAATAAATGAGGTTTGATTGAATCTGATTTCTTTAAAAAAGGTTTTTTTAATGTATATGGGAATGTTTTGAAATTGGAGGCCTAGGGAGGATATTCACCTTGAAGATTTTAATTCTCCCTGCTAATGCTTATCTAAGCTCAATTTGCTGTTGTTTTGTCATAGAGAAATATAAAAATTCAAAATGATAAAATGATATTCCGGCAGACAGAATCACTTCTCAGACATGTGGAGCCAAGAACCTAAACTGGCCTACGCGTGTGCGTCTGTCTCTTCTGCCCCCTCACTCATTACAATGTACAAATGAATCATTAAGCTTCAGTTACCTCATGCTACTGAGCTCCTGAATTGAGAACAATAATTTTACCTTTCTATTTTCTCTAAGTATCAAGTCTTTGTTCCATTTTTTTTTCTCTGTGTCTTTCCAGAGTTACAGTGCATCCGAAAAGTATTCACAGAGCATCACTTTTTCCACATTTTGTTATGTTACAGCCTTATTCCAAAATGGATTAAATTCACTTTTTACCTCAGAATTCTACACACAACACCCCATAATGACAACATGAAAAAAGTTTACTTGAGTTTTTGCAAATTTATTAAAAATAAAAAAAATGAAAAATCACACAAACCTTTCAGAAGGACAACCATCTCTGCAGCAATCCACCAATCAGGCCTGTATGGTAGAGTGGCCAGACGGAAGCCACTTCTTAGTAAAAGGCACATGGCAGCCCACTTGGAGTTTGACAAAAGGCACCTGAAGGACTCTCAGACCATGAGAAACAAAATTCTCTGGTCTGATGAGACAAAGATTGAACTCTTTGGTATGAATGCCAGGCGTCACGTTTGGAGGAAACCAGGCACCGCTCATCACCAGGCCAATACCATCCCTACAGTGAAGCATGGTGGTGGCAGCGTCATGCTGTGGGGATGTTTTTCAGCTGCAGGAACTGGGAGACTAGTCAGGATAAAGGGAAAGATGACTGCAGCAATGTACTGAGACATCCTGGATGAAAACCTGCTCCAGAGCGCTCTTGACCTCAGACTGGGGTGACGGTTGATCTTTCAGCAGGACAACGACCCTAAGCACACAGCCAAGATATCAAAGGAGTGGCTTCAGGACAACTCTGTGAATGTCCTTGAGTGGCCCAGCCAGAGCCCAGACTTGAATCCGATTGAACATCTCTGGAGAGATCTTAAAGTGGCTGTGCACCGACGCTTCCCATCCAACCTGATGGAGCTTGAGAGGTGCTGCAAAGAGGAATGGGCGAAACTGGCCAAGGATAGGTGTGCCAAGCTTGTGGCATCATATTCAAAAAGACTTGAGGCTGTAATTGCTGCCAAAGGTGCATCGACAAAGTATTGAGCAAAGGCTGTGAACACTTAGGTACAGTACATGTGATTTGTTTTTATTTATTAAAAATAAAAAAAATTTGTTTTTTTATCTATACTAATAAAAGGCAAAGCCCTCACTGACTCACTCACTCACTCACTCACTGACTGACTGACTCATCACTAATTCTCCAACTTCCCGTGTAGGTAGAAGGCTGAAATTTGGCAGTCTCATTCCTTACAGCTTCCTTACAAAAGTTGGGCAGGTTTCATTTTGAAATTCTACGCGTAATGGTCATAACTGGAAGGTATTTTTCTCCATTTACTGTAATGGAGTTGAGCTTGACCGCCGTGGGGGCGGAGTTTCATGTGACATCATCACGCCGCCCACGTAATCACGTGAACTGACTGTCAACGCACTATGTAGAAAACCAGGAAGAGCTCCAAAATACGCTGAACAAAACATGCATTATATAATTGAGAAGGCAGCGAAACATTAAGAAGCGAGCGAGTGACATACTACCATATTCATCAGTACAGCTACTTCGGAAACAAAGAAAGGTATAAACCTAAACTTTAAATTAAGTTAATAGACAGGCTGCCGCTGGCGTTTTTAATGCCCACGGGTAATGTGGGATACAAGTTTAATGAGAGAACGCAGGATATAAACGAGAGTTTTGATCACTTTGTAACTAAGTTAAAATTGCAGGTGAAGGGGTGTGCTTATGCAAATTCCGAGAGACTGTGTTTGTGGGGGATTGACAGTTAAGGCGGGTGGAGGAGTCATGTCATCATATCCCCTCCCATTTACCTCATTTCGCTCTGAGCTGAGCTCCGCGGCTAACGCCGTCTTCCGAAGCAACTTCGTCACACTGCCACCTAAAGTCAAAACTTAAATATATAAAGTCAGCGTCGGAATATATAAACTCAGCGCTGGAATATATAAAGTCAGCGTCGGAATATATTGTCACGCTTGGGTCACAGATTTGCACAGAGACACAGGAGGTCATAGAAACAAGAAGGATTTTTATTCAAACACTGCAAACACATGAGCTTAAACGTGCTCCATGACAAGTCCGAGATGACAGTTCCGCTAGGAGCAGAGAGAGAGAGCGATAAAAGCAAGCAAACAATCAATTTTCAACTGACAGGCGCTGCACAAGGCTTTTAAGTTAGCGGGGCAGCGAAACAATAAGAAGCGAGCGAGTGACATACTACCATATTCATCAGTACAGCTACTTCGGAAACAAAGCGAGGTATAAACCTAAACTTTAAATTAACTTAATAGACAGGCTGCCGCTGGTGCTTTTCATGCCCACGGGTAATGCTGAATACAAGTTTAATGAGAGGACGCAGGATATAAACGAGAGTTTTGATCACTTTGTAACTAAGTTAAAATTGCAGGTGAAGGGGTGTGCTTATGCAAATTCCGAGAGACTGTGTTTGTGGGGGATTGACAGTTAAGGCGGGTGAGGGAGTCACGTCATCATCTCCCCTCCCATTTACCTCATTTCGCTCTGAACTGAGCTCCGCGGCTAACGCCGTCTTCCGAAGCAACTTCGTCACACTGCCACCAAATACAGAGAAATCCACAAGTTAAAACACACGCTGTCTCTAGACTTTCTCCACACTGAATCCTCCAGGCACTACTTACAAAAGGTTACATTGACAATCGTGTTACGTTATTTTTAAAATGTTTAATTTTCTTAGCACAAGCACAGCTGAGAAGCTTCGATGCATGTGCTCCATAACGCGTTAAAAAATTATGTATTTAATCACACTTTGCATTACAATCAAAGGGGAACTTTTGTCAATGCATGATTTCCTGGTACACCGATAACATTGATCAGCGCATCCCAATTCATTTTAGCCTCGCACCACCTTGGTTTGAGAAGAAGTATGAAAAAATATGAGGTTAACACACAAAAACAGATCACCAATTCAAGCTTTATGAATAATCGATTCGCCATCAATAATTGTTTTGGTAAAGCCATACTCAGTGTAATCCTCCTTCCATTTTATAATTTTTCCACCACTAGCCATGATTAAATGAACGGTAAAAAAGTAAGAGCGAAGCGAGGGTGACTTATTTAGGCAGGCATATATATGACAGCAACACTCATGACAATCAAGTTACGTTATTATTAAAATGTTTCCTTTTCTTTTTCATTACTTCTTTAACCCACTACTTCTCCGCTGCGAGGCACGGGTATTTTGTATATGAATGACCTCCAAAGAGCGCGGAGACTTTTGATCATGTGAACGTGTCTGCAAAAACTGGCGTCTCCTGCCCAGCCAAAGTCGAGCAGCCGGCGCGCACACATAGCTGTGCCGGCCTTTCACACGCTGACTGCGCTTCTGCGGCAAAATAATATTAAGGCGCTTCGCACTTTATTTTGCACGTATACGATTATGAGGTCGTCAGCTCGGATTATGAAGACATGCACAGGAGTGAAGGACTGACAGTGCCATCACAGCCGATTAATAGCTGGGACGTCTCACCAGTCTGCACAAGACCCACCGCGACTGTCCCCAAAAGGCGCTCATATCGTCAGCGAACACATCTTTCTATACTATATAAAAGAAAAAGGCAACTTTCCTTTCTTTACACCTTTTTTCCTTTTATCCCAAACCAAAGCCTTTCTCTCTTAACACTGCAGAGGACACAAAACTAATTTTCTTTAATTGCTGGTAAGGCACATTATTAGAGGCAGAAATTTGGACTTTCACATAGAAAATGTAATTTCTATACCACAGCCGTCGTGTAGCACCTTTCAAAAGGGATCAACTACCGAGAGATGATCCATATACATTTTAGCTGCTGTTAGTACTACTTACCTGTTCTGTTATACAGTCTTTAAAATGTAGTTTACCCGCAACCACTCCAGTAGTGCTCAATGTACCTTTACTTCTTAAAACGTTAATGTTTTACTGTTTAATAACTTATAGACTACATTTTATTATTTTTCCCTTGCACTCAGTGATCAAAGCTATACACACACATATAGACACAAACATATATATATATAAACATATATTTATATATACCTGTGTGTATGTTTGTATGTATGTGTATACACACACACACACACACACACACACACACACATACATACATACATACACACACACAAATTATATATATGTGTGTGTCTGTGTATGTATGTATGTATATGTGTGTGTATATATGATGTAGATAGGTATGCATATATATATATGTATATGTAGATATGTATATAGATATGTATTTTGCTATATATATATATATATACACAACAATTACATTAACAATCATGTTACGTTATTTTTAAAATTTTTCCTTTTCTTTTTCATAGCTTCTTTAACACACTACTTCTCCGCTGCGAAGCGCGGGTATTCTGCTAGTTTTTAATAAATTTGCAAAATTCTCAAGTAAACTTTTTTCACGTTGTCATTATGGGGTGTTGTGTGTAGAATTCTGAGGAAAAAAATGAATTTAATCCATTTTGGAATAAGGCTGTAACATAACAAAATGTGGAAAAAGTGATGAGCTGTGAATACTTTCCGGATACACTGCATTTTGTGTATTTTTCGAATTCGTAAATAGAACTGGAACACTGCATCCCTAAACGTTTAAGGTGCATAGACTGGAGGAAATTAGGATGGACTTTTAGGAAGAAACACTGGGGTCAGAACATTGTTAACTACAGATTTTGCCATTGTTAATTACATATTTTTTTAAAGAGTTGTCCCCAGATGTGTGTTCTCATTCCAAAAGTACTTCTGGCCCCATAAGACTAACCAGGAGAAGGATATAAAATGTATTTCTAAAACTCTGAGTGTTCACAAGAGAACAATTAGCTCAATAATTGTGAAACAGAAGAAGGTTGGCACCACCAGGACTCTTCCTAGAGGTTACTGAGTAGCCAGGCAAAAAGAGTGTTGGTTAGGGAGGTGATGAAGAGCCCAATGGTTATTCTAACAGTTTCAGAAGTCCTCAGCTGAGATGCTAGAACTAGTCATAAGGACGATCATCTCAGCAGCATTCTATCAATCATTTACGGCATGGTAGAGTGGCAAGATGGAAGCTACTCTTGAGTTTAAGGGCTCATGAGGAAAAATATTGTCTTTTGGCAGAATTCGAAATACCATGTCTGGCTAAGACCAGGCACGGCTCTTCACCTTTATTATACTATCTCTATGGTGCAACATGGTGGTGGCAGCATCGTGTTATGGAGGTGCTTCAAGGCAGCAGGGATACAGAAACTGGTCCGAATTGGGAGAAGGAGGAAACACAGAGAGGTCCTTGAAGAAAACCTGATCCACAGTGCACTCCACCTCAGAGTGGGGTGACAATTCACATTTTAGCACAACAATGACCAAAGCATACAGCAAAGACAATGCTGGAGTGGCTTTGGGACAAGTGTCTGACTTAAACCCCATAGAACTACTGTGGAGAGACCTGATGAGAGCAGTTTATAGACGCTAATGGGGCTTGAGAGGACCTGTGAGGTTAAATGGGATAAACTGACAAGGCCAGGTGTGCAAAGCTTGCAAGGAGTTACTAAAGAAGACACCAAGCTGGAACTGCTGCCAAAGGGGCTTCTAAAAAGTACTGAATTAAGGGTCTGAATATTTACATGAATGAAATATTTCAGCTTTTGATTTTTAATAAATTCACAAACCTTTCTGAAAACATGATTTAACTTTGTCATTACGGTATATTGAGTGGTAAATGTATCTATTTACAATAAAATCTACAACATAATAAATTTTGTAAAAAATGAAGGTGTCTGAATACTTTCTGAATCCATTGTCGATGGATAGATAGATTGATAGAGGTACTTTCTAGTTTGTCCTTAGATGTGACTAACAGAGTCACTGTAATCCTTTCCTCTCATTTACTTTTTCTAGTTCTAATAGTGAAAAAATAAAGAAAATAATTTTCCTTGTGATTTATAAGTAACTTTCCATTGAAATGTCATCTAGGTCATTGCAGATTGATTGGCAGATGTTCCTGTGCACTATTCATTGATTTACTTATATTTCCCCAAAACAAATGATTTAGTCCTTCTTTTAATCAATCATGTTTTTGTCTTTTGTTTTAAGTTGTGGAATATGGCCGATCAGTCATCCCGGCCCTTCAGTATGGAGATGCCCCGAATGCCAGCAGGGAATCATGGACAGTGGAGTTTTCCTTTACAGCCCCGCTGGATACCTTGGGGGACAACAGAGGATGCTGCAGGGAGGCCCAGAGACTCGTACGTGCCCTATAACCCGGAAGTACGTCCTAGTCACATGGACAGGAGGAATGACGTACTTCCGGGATGAAAAGAAGACTTTTGATCTGACCCGGAAGTGCTAGGAAGTCACATGGACTCAGGGTTCGGAAGCACTTCCGGGTCACGTACTATAAAGGACTGTGGGAAATCCCAGACAACGAGCTGAGCTGGGTGGCAGGGTGGCAACGCGTCTGGGAGTTGGAGGATTTATTGATTATAGTATTGTGATTTATATGAGTATTGTGAAGTGTAGGGTGCTTTGTGCACTATATTGTCCTAATAAAAATTATATTTGGACTTTTATCTGGTGTCTGGTGTTTGGTCTGAGGGTTCAAGGGGACGATAACTCCCCCTATCTGTCACAAAGTGTACAATTGTTTTGTGTGTTTTGTTGTTGTCGAGCACTTTTTTGGCATTTATCTGAAGTACTTTATTAACCCCCTTTGGCGCTAATCCCTAGCAGTCCTCAGAGTCAGAATTCTTTGTAAATACAGTTAATCCTAAATTTAATCTTCTGCTATACAGTGTTATGCTTGAACACTCAGGACAGTATTCTTTTTCCTTCTTCCAGTGGATGAAATAATATTATACTACAAAAATTCATAAATATTTCTATGCGTTCTGCCCACTTTATGGTAATTCTATGGTAACTCATCAATAGTCATGAGTGGGGCGGGGTCTTCAATTAAAGACAGTGGCATGTAAATGAGAAGCTGTAAATCCAGTTTTAGAACAAACTGAAGCAGACCCATTAGTTGAATCAAGCATTAGTTAAGACAGTGTGAACTTATCATCAGGTGTTGACATAGATAGTGAAATTGAGGTATACGGTACTGGACCGCCATGGCATGCCTGCTGAATTTGGGTGCCTGAAAGTTCATCATTGTGTAAGAAGGTGCGTGGCAAACTGTTGTGGTCACAGAAGGATAAAAAAGACCTTAGCTCCCACTATGTACTGTTCACAATGCAGTGACTGTTGTTCGTGTCAGACGAAATGTGGAAGTCATTAAGCCATGCTCTGCAGGACCCTACACTAGCCCAAGGAGAACATCAAACATGCAGATCAGGCTCTGACATTCCACCTACTCATGTTCAGGAAATGGAAAAAAATATTATAAGAAAAGTTTGCAAAGAAACATGCTTGTACTGTCCTGATTGCAATGTCGGACTGCACTCTGGTGACTGTTTCAAAGCAAATCACACGAGGTACATGTACTAAATCTGCATCAGTGTAGCAGTAGACAGATCTTTCCTACAGTACTTTACTTTCTATATGTTACTGTTTCGATATTTACATGTATCTGTAACACGTAATAGCATTCAACATTTCCGATTTGCTTTTCTGGGGGTAAACATAACACTAAGAAGGTCAATGCAGCTTCTTCGTCTTCCTCTTCTTCTTCTTTTTCTTTTAATTAAAAATGGATGTGCGTATTGTTAGAATTCTTTGAAGGAATTACATCCTTTCACTGGCATGACTCATTGGCATCTCCACTACTTGCAATGCTTCTTTTCTCTTCTTTTCTTTTTCTATTAACTGATCCCCTGAGATACGAATCCGCACCTCCTACCTCTGCACCACAGCCGCCCTCCTGCCAAATGCCAAACACAAGTGGCCAGCCTGCTGCACTAAAGCGGACGTTCCCATGAGTCCTGGTGGCTTCTATTACTTTCTCAACTTGACGGACTCCACTGATTGTAAAGTTCATCGAGGTATTCATGAAATATTTCAGACTGGGTGACCTTTGGCCCAGCTTTCTATTTGTGGCTTTAATTTTACCGGAAATGTCGCTCCTGCCCTCATATTCTCACAGTCTGTACCTTTAGTTGATGAACTTTTTTGGCTCACATCTTTTGGAAGATTCCATAATTGGCAGCCGAACTAAGCTGTGAAGTTCATTTAAGGACTTCTAGAAAAATCCAGGAAGTGGAAAGGAAGCAGCAGTTGCTACTGCCACAAAGTCTCTCTTGAAGTTTCAAAATTACAAACATTTTTCTTATTTTCTTTGTTTAAATTGATTCCAGTTTATTTATTTATCCTTCCATCTCTGTTATCCACTTAGCCATTTCTGAGATGCTGAGAGCTAAAGCCTATGTGGCACCAACAGGCTAAAGGCAGATACATTTTTTTGCTTTTATAAGACACTAGCTGTGCTGCCCTTCCAAGATCCATCCATCCATTTTCCAACCTGCTGAATCCGAACACAGGGTCACGGGGGTCTGCTGGAGCCAATCCCAGCCAACACAGGGCACAAGGCAGGAACCAATCCCAGGCAGGGTGCCAACCCACTGCAGGACACACACACAAACACACCCACACACCAAGCACACACTAGGGCCAATTTAGAATCACCAATCCACCTAACCTGCATGTCTTTGGACTGTGGGAGGAAACCGGAGCGCCCAGAGGAAACCCATGTAGACATGGGGAGAACATGCAAACTACACGCAGGGAGGACCAGGGAAACGAATCCGGGTCTCCTAACTGCGAGGCAGCAGTGCTACCAGTGCACCATCGTGCTGCTTCCCCCTTCCAAGATGTGTCTGAGTAATCAACGTAGACCTCGGCGTTGACGTTTTCAGTACACCATCTGTGGGAATACATTTTGTAATGCATATACTACTTAATAATACAGATTACTACAAATGTTAGTGATGCACCCTCTGTTGGAATGACAAATGCAATGCATATGTCTCAGTTATATGCCATTTGGTATGGGATTTGTAAAAGTAGTGTTAATGATTATGCCGTGACTTCTGTTGGAATGACAAATGCAATACATTATCTTACTAATAATATTTTTGATGTACCATCTGTTTGAATGACAAATGCAATGCATATGTCTCGGTTATATGCCATTTGGTATTATATGTCATATATAGATGGTAATGGGAGCTTTGAAGCAAAACTTAGGATGCTCTACCAATGCCAAGGCACAAAGTCAAAACTTCTGAGAACTTCAGTGGTTCTTTCGATCCTGATGGATGTTTCCTTATTTGTGGTGTTCAAAACATTCCGACTTGGATAACGAGAGTAACAGCATTATGCTAAAACATTTATTTTTGATTGTGTGTAGTGTCTTCCATAGCATATTCTTTTTTGAACATTAGAACAATTATCACAAGAACTGACCTTTCAGGCCAATACGCTCATCCACCCATCAAGTCAAGATCTGAAGGTCCTTAAAGTCCTACTGTCCATCGCACTAGTTGGTCATTTATCCCATGTGTTTATCCCATGCTTCTAAATCTGCCCTGAACAAGGTTCCAAATGTGCCCACGTGTTCTTGTTAAAGGATAATTTAGAACACAAACAAGAAAACAAAAAGAGGGTCTTAATTCAGACTGCAGGCTTATCAATTACCCAGAAACACATTTTCTATGAGTGCTTGATTTATAATTGATAGATTTACTCAGATCTAATCTGAAACACTAGGAATCATACCAGCCTGCCATCCTGTTGAGGGCATTGCAGAAGCTCAAGACTTTATCAGTGTAACACTAACATTTGTGGTTTAGGACTAGGATATACTATCCATTTATTTATTTTTCTTATTTGAAATGAAATATTTTATTATTAGCCATACCGTGAGAACAACATACCATGGTGTCTGGGGGGACATAGACAGGCAATATGCCAAGCCCATCTGCATCAGCTATGATCACAACCCCAAATCAGCTCTTCCTTCAGTTTTGCTGTGAACCACTAGGGGGTGTTGTAGCACCCCAAACCTCAGACACAACAGCACAGACACAGTTCCAGATGCCAGTAAATAGATTTATTGTCACAAATACCTTAACACACTCTGCAGTTCCAACATTTTCACTCTTCCCTTCTCCACTAAACCCAGGTGCGCTTCATCTCAGTAGACACCCGACCGCCCAGATAAAGCAGTGCAACTTCCTTTATGCCAGACCCGGGAGTACTGGGTGCCTCCAGCATCTCCCCCATAGCAGCATCCAAGGACCCCAACAAGGCTGCCCACGAAAACTACAATTCCCATGCAGCTCTGCGAGTGTTTGAACGGGGTGCATGCCAGAGGGGTGTCACCACCCAGTGCACTGGGGAAACACATGGCACTGGGAAGCAGTTTCCCCGTGTTACATCAATTATAATGGCCTCCCAACCAGAAATGGTTCCACTAACCAATCTGGTTGGGATGCCAGTCCATCCACATCCTATACCATTAGAAAGGCCTCCTAGCCTGGTAAGGAACCGTCCATCCCAGTTGAGATGCCAGCCAACCCATTACACTGCAAAAGTGGCAATGCACAAAGCGAATAGTGTGGTGTTGTAGGACCGTCTGTTTGACACTCCAGCCCTTCCAACCCACCTTTTTATCAAGGACTGGGTGAAGAGATACTGGCTTTGACTCTTTGTTTTAATTTCAATAAATTATTCTTACCTTTGATACATTTTTTGTAATCCTTGTGCTAGGAGTGCTTTAGTTTCATTTTCGCTTTAGTATAATGTTATTCTACAGTATAACTTGTATTTTTTGATTGTTTATTAGATAGCATTCCTCCCACTATAATTTTCTGTCTTTTGTACGGATAGGGTTAGGGTTATTACATTTACATTTATTTGCTTGGCAGATGCTTTTTATCCAAAGCGACTTACAAAAGAGATAAACATAATTGAGTAAATTAGGGCAGGGCCTGTTTGTACAACAAGTGTAGTAGGACAAGTAACAAAAAGTTGATTGCCTCAAGTGAAAAGATATAATAATTAATAAATTTACAATCATCGGTTAACAATCAATAAAGCCATTAAACTTAGCTCTTTTAGGGCTAATTACTCTATTTTCCCTTTTGTCTCAGAGCTGAATATTTTTCCAAAAATTTCAATTTTCTGAAAAGCACACAAAGCAATGATTTCACACATAAATCAACCTAAAATATGTATTTATGACAAATGTCACTCTATTTTATGTTTCATGAGCTCCTACAGTATGTAAATTCACATACTTATTACATAACTGTTTGTCTCCTCACTCATAAGCTCAAAGGCACCTTCTGGAAAAACACAGCTTGAAGTAGTCGAGTGGCTGGTAATCCATAGTGTCCACTAGCACGCCGTGTTGTTTGAAGTCCAGTTGCCAGTTTCCCTCCCACGTTGTCGTATGCACGTCAGCTACACGAGTGAGTTCAGGACTACAATCAGCTGGGGGCCAATCAGTTGATGCAGGTTCCTGTCTTTCATTTTTGATCTCCAGATTGTTTGTATCAAAATCAGAGTTCGATAACTGTCTGTGTGGTCCTCCCAGGTAAACGTTGTCGTAGGGGCATCAGCTGCATTATCAGCTGGGGACCGATCAGCTGATGCAGGCAACTGACTTTCATTTTCAATCTCCTGATCACTTGCATCAAAATCAGAGTGCGATGAGTGTCTGTGTTGTTCTCCCAGGCAAATGTTGTCGTAGACATTTCAGCCATACAAGTGTGTTCAGCGTTATACAATCAGCTGGGGGCCGATCTGTTGATGTAGGTTCCTGTTTTTCATTTTCGATCTCCAGATTGTTTGTATCAAAATCAGAGTTTGATAACTGTCTGTGTGGTCCTCCCAGGTGAACGTTGTTGTCGGCGCATCAGCTGCACTATCAGCTGGGGACCGATCGGCTGATGCAGGCAACTGACTTTCATTTTCAATCGAGTGGCTGGTAATCCGTAGTGTCCACTAGCATGCCGTGTTGTTTGAAGTCCAGTTGCCGGTTTCCCTCCCACATTGTCGTATGCACGTCAGCTACACGAGTGAGTTCAGGACTACGATCAGCTGGGGGCCCATCAGTTGATGTAGGTTCCTGTTTTTTGTTTTCGATCTCCAGATTGTTTGTATCAAAATCAGACTTCGATAACTGTCTGTGTGGTCCTCCCAGGTGAACGTTGTCGTTGGCGCATCAGCTGCACGATCAGCTGGGGACCAATCAGCTGCATGATCAGCTGGAGACAAATCAGCTGATGCAGGTACCTGATTATTATTTTCAGTCTCCTAATCACTTGCATCAAAATCGGAGTTTGATAAATCAGAGTCCAATTCAGCAATAATACACAAAAAAAAAAATAAATAATATGCCCGGAGTATTTTGCTTTCTCATTCACTTTGCTCTCTCACCCGATGTTGATGCCATTCTAGATGTTGTTTACTCTATGCTACTTACACACACACACAGGGATTCGATGTCAAGTCAATGAGTCTAAAAGTCCTCCTAGCAAAGAGGGCCTACCTATAACGTAACGGCTAGTTTTATCGACGTTTACAGCTGATTTTTACTCTCTGCCCCTGACTGTCAACTTTAGTCAACCCCTTGAGTTCATGTACAACAAATCAACCAACAGCATGAAAGATCACAGAGCAAAGAACCAGATGATGAAAAGTTTAACGATCAAGAAAATGAGTTTAAATGAAGGCCAAAATGCCAGACAAAATTCTCCGGTCAAAACACAAATGTTCAGGAGGCAAAATAAGAAAAAATGTCAACAAATAAACAAATGAATATTGTAAGTGTTATATTGTAAGACTGAAATTTCTTCTTTTATTTCCCTTTATTTGTTTTTAACAGAAGAAGCGCAGATACTATAAGGGTCTGTGACCCTGTCAAACAAAAGTTCACGTCTGCCATCTTTATGTTGTGTGCACAACCCTGTTCAATGAGTAAAATTTTGTTTTTGTAAAAGAATTAGAGTGAGCCAGCCATGATGACGTAATTCACACAGCAGCTTCACCAGGCCTATGCTTCACTAATTTATGGAGGAGGCTTCTCTACTTTCCATACATTCACACCATCTGCCTCTAACTTTGTGCTAAATTCATCATTTTCATGCCTGGTTAAAAAAGAAAACACGAAGCAAAAATGTTATAATGATAACTAAATATTGCAGGTAGTGGTGACACGCTGGCTTAGTGGATAGCACCACATCCTTCTAAATGGCAAAAACTTTACTCAAATATTGGCCGGGATCCTTTCTGTGTGGAGTTTTCATGTTTTCCTGTGTATGTAATGCTTTTCTACAAGGTTCTGGTTGTATTCCAACATGTCAAAGAAATCCATGCTAGGTTAATTGGCTGACAATGAATATGTGAGTGTGGGGGCTCATTCGAGAGTGGACAACATGATTGATTGACTCACCATCCAGGACTGGTAACCACCTTGCAGCCATTGGTCCTGAGATAGTTACTTACAAATGGCTGAGTTGGTATTACTAACATAAGCCCTGCTACGACGGGAATAGTTTTACACCAGGAGGTGGGCTATGCCAGTTATTGCTGGAGGACCTCTGTAATTTTAGTCCTGTCCAAATCACACATGTCAGTTTTTATAGGCTCTACATTTATCAAAGACTATGGAGCCATTTATCTTCTATACTATAAAAAAAAAGTCTGTAAAAAAATAATCCCAGGTTAAATGAGTCCTCTGCAAATCATTTCTCATTAAAATGGCATTTCCTCCAAGATTTTAGAAGTGGATGCAATCGAAGAAATGGGTCCACACCACTTTATTAGTTGTGCTTAATGTAGCCCCTTTACTTTTGTTTCATTAATTCGATGCGTTAAAACATATTAATTTGATATGTTCATTTTGTCCAGTCACTAAAAGACCCCATGACAGAAGGACATTTGAACTCCTTAAATACAGCTCCTTCCATCCCTGGTATCCTAAACTCTCAACATTTCGTTCACAGTTCCTTCGACTCTGCAGTGAAGAGGGTGACTTCTGTAATGAGGAATTTCTTTATTAATAGAGGATACCCTTCTCATGTTGTGAACATTACTATCTATCAAGCCAGTGAAAGACCCCATAACATCACTATAAGGAGAAACCCAATAATGAATCCCACATCCCACTTGTCCTGCCTCTCCACCCTAACACTCTATTTCTTCCACAGGTCATCAAACAAAATTTCCCCATTTAATCATCCCACAGGAGTCTTTTTTCCTAACCCTCCTTTCCTAACCTGCACAGACCTCTTGTCTGCTGTTCACTTCACAGAGTAGAGCCACATTCCTCACCTGGCACTTTTGAGCTGTAACAGGAGCCGCTGTTGCCAATATGCCCCCAACAATACCCTCATATCTGGTGCCTCTGGTAAAGTCAATAGTAAACAACGGGCCTCTTGCCAGTCTGAAAATTGTATTTACTGGATTTCTTGTAAGAAGTCTACAGCCATCTACATGGGTGAAACAGGGAGACGGCTAGTGAACATTTCGGGGAGCACACTTGAGCCGTTTGAGTTAAGACCTCAAAAGACCTGACAAAGCCTATTGCAGAACACTTCACACTCCTCGATCATGGCTTGAGTTCTTTCACAGGCCTACTGAGACACATTTCAAAGAGAATCAGGAGAAGCTCAGCTCTTTCTTAGCCTCAGGTCACATATTTCTCCAGCTCTTAATGACCGACTAACTTTTTAATCTCTCCCTTCATCATCTCTAATGGCTGCTTCTTCACACCTATGCTCACCTCTTCTCCTTTCATCTGCCCTGTCTTTGTTCCATTCTTCCCTTCCGATGTCTGTTAGCTGCCTCCTTCTCGCACGTGTGTGACAATAGACACAAAGCGTGTGGCTCTTTTGACGACATCGCATAACCATAGAAGATCAGGCCACTTTGGTAACCTTTTAAAACATTTCCCATGTGCCTCCATGTTAAAAGTTATCCATGTTGTTTAATTTCAGAGACTTTTCAGATGTATGATATGTCCTGAAAGCTCACCCTGTCTGAAAAGGGTCATTTCATGAATTCTATGTATGGGATACCAGACTCCAAAATCACTGGTACTTCATCCATCACTAGACACTGGTCATCCTATGTATCACTTTATGTATCATATATTATAACACTGTGATATTGCATTATTTTGTTTTTACTGTGGGTTGGATATGCACCACTATTTTTGATATTGTATTGTTTTTATTTATCTTATCTGTTTCTTCTTATATATTTAATTGATATGTACTGGTTTTAATTTTGTTGTGAGCTGCTGGAACACTTAAATTTCCCTTCAGGATTAATAAAGATCTTCTCTTCTCTTCTCAATTCAAGCTTGGCAGTCCTTTCAAACCCCAAATGAATATAGCAGGTTTGGCAATGCATGGGCGGACATTAAAATTGAATCTGAAAACTTCCCTCCTGGTCCAGTAAATGTTAATGTTGCACATTAATAAAACAGAATTTAGTTTTACAAAACAATCGAGAATGCAATTCACCACAAAAGTGCATTCTATCTATCAATTAATAAATGAATTAATTAACAACTGAGTGACCCATTATGCTATATATACAGCATTTCAGAAGTGGATACCACATGAAAAATACTTAAATAGAATAAAACAGCAGAATACTGGAAACTGTACAAGTGGCAAATTATACACATTAGCCCACGTGGACTTTACAGTAGACTGAATGGAATTGACAGCTTGTTCTCATGAAGGTCAATTGGTCTAATTTTACATTAGCCTTTAGGGAAAATGAGTTTTTATTCAATCGTTAGCAGCCCACCAAAATGTTATCTTTTTGAAAGCTGTCTTCCTTCATGCCATCCGGTAATTAAAAGAGGGGCTTTCATATTACAAGGAAACAGAAAAATAAATAACTAGTGCAAAACAGGACCATCTGCCAATCAATCTGCAATGACCTAGGTGACATTTTAATCAAAAGTTACTTATAAATCACATGGGAAATTATTTTCATCATTTCTTCACTATTAGAACTAGACAACGTAAATGAGAGGAAATGATTAATACAGTAACTCTGTTACTCAAATCTAAGGACAGACTAGAAAGTACATCTATCTATCTATCTATCTATCTATCTATCTATCTATCTATCTATCTATCTCTTATTTAGAATAAATACAATTTAGTGAAATTTAGACACTTAAACAGATATATGGTAGCATACTGGTCTTGAACTTTAATATTCATGTTAAATAATTAGAATGTTTTTCTCTATATGGTGCTTTTTCCATATGCTGTTTATCTGTAGACATATTCCTTTTCTTCTTTTCCTTTGCTGTTTATTTTTCTCTATATGTGTAGATCTGTTCTCCTGGCTGTTTTGCCCCGTCTCTTCATATCTTATTGATCTTTTCCAGCGTGAGGCATTGCACACGGGCTGATAAGCACCAGAGCTCTAGTAAGAAATGTGAATAGAAGGAGAGGGCAGGTGGGCAGTGACTCCTCCACAACTACTAAATTAGCCGCATGCTGCATTTTTCATCCTTTTTAGTCTCTTAATATGGAAAGAAAACAGAGTTCAGGGAAAAACATCCTTTAATAAAGAATGATCGACAGGCTCTCTCTCAGTAGTGTCTGCTTGCTGATTTTAGCCATTCGCTCAGTTCACGTGGAAGTGTATCGTGTTAGTCCTGTTCCTTATTATTCTTTTCTTCTTCTGTTTTATGCACCTCCCCAGGATCAGCTGTCCCTTCATGTGCTCCCTGCCATACAAGATGCTGCACATGGATTTTGAACCTCCTTCCTTGCCACCATGGTGTTTCAGTGGACACCATAGCCTGAAGTTTTGGCCAGAGAGTTAATTTCTTTGTGAGTTACTCCCTCCAGGACTAAATCTACTGGGCTCCATATTCTTGGCAGCTCTGAAGTGATCTGTGGTATCTACTACCTGCCTAAACTCGCACACAGGAAGTCGTGGATTTCTTTTCAGGTGTTGAGTATTGTGACTCAAATTGGCACATCCACAGGACAGATTCCTTTCACAAAGCTGACACATGTAAAGAGTGCTTCTGCCTCACGGTGCCTTGGATTCAAATCCTTTGTCTTGCTTCTCCCTGTACTTCTTCTACTTTGTTCTTCTGCTTTTCCCTAAGATGCACAGTTCATTATTAGTAACTGGCGCTGTAATAGACTGATACCACCATCCAGGACTGGGCCCTGCTTTGTGCCTCTCCATCTTTCAACACATGACTATGCACCACATTAAACAGATTTGAGACATTCATATGTGTCATGCTGCCGGTCACAGTTCAACATGGTTCTTTCTCCTCGGCCATTTTTGGATGTGTTGCCTCCAGTTTAAGGCTCAAATCCTGCTTGGGCTCCATCCTGTAATGTTATTTTCAGCATTGGCATGTTGTGTTGTGCGTCCTCCCCTGTGCCCTCCTTCTCAGATGTGCTTTGTCAAAGGTAATCACCGCCCAGTCACATAAGGGGTGGGGCTTACGTCAAACAATGGTGTGCCGCGCTTTAACGCTCAGCTCACACCAGCAGGCTCTGTCTTGCTTTCTAGCATACTGAGATTGGCATGCTCGGCTTGTTATTTCATGTTTTATGACATTCCTAATACTCTGAGTTTATTGTTACTCAATTTAGTTCACAGTCAGGTTCAATGTTTCCTGACAGTGTGGAAATTATTATTACTCTTATTTAAAGAATTTCTAGTGCAGGACCTTGTTAAGTGTATTGTTTTGTTACGAAGACTGTAGATTTATATGTTTCTAATTTAAGTTACATTTCTCAATTCACAGTAACGTTAATTACCTCCCGTCCACTTGGAGCATTTTATGACAGTTTAAGAATTCATGATAAGTTCATTAATAAAAGTTCTGTTAACTCTTAACATGGGACCTTTATGCAAAGCAATCATGGCTGCTCAGTAAATCTCTCCATTATAAAAGAAAGTCTTGAGACAAGATGAGACTATTGCCAAGAGATTTTTTCAAGTTGGTAGAGGGGGTCCTACCCTCCTCTCAACTATTTCCGGTTAATGGCCCATGCCCACGGTCCTCTCATCTCTCATTTGTGTGAATGCTTTTGTCGGACGCCGCTCCTGTGCTCTCAGCTCTTTATAATTTTTATATTTTCCTCACATTAAGTTCCCAGTCAAGCAAGGCTTATTATGTCCAAATCTAATTGAAGAATTTCATCCTGAAGGGTTATCAACAGAAGAAATGAGTACACGGGTAATCCTAGCAGAGAGAAACGATGAAGTCAAACGAATTAACGTGAAAATTGTCAATCAGTTACACGTCAAATTGTTTAAATGTATATTAATAAACTGTGCTGAAACAGTTGGTGGTGATGGTGCGGAAGATGAAAACATCAGCTGACAATATTCCATAGAATATCTACAACCGTTAACACCATCCGGTCTTCCACTGGCCAAATTACTGTTGAAAGAAGGATGTATCGTAATGTTATTGTGTAATTTATGTATGAGTGATGGGCTATGCAATAGGATGAGATTAGTTGTATTGAAAATTGGTCGAACAATTCTGACATCTAAAATTTTAACATGCGACCAGAAAGGTAATGTAGTACATCTTAAGGGGATAGCGTTAGACACCAAAGGAGATCTTGATATGCCATTCGTATTAAAATGTTTACAGGTTCCCTTTACAATAGCTTTTGCAAAGACAATTAACAAATCACAGGGACAAACATTCAAAAAAGTCGTTTTATTTATTAGAGAGAAAGAAACGATACTTACTCACCGGCAGTCATACGTTGTGTTGTCGTGATGTAAGTCCAAACATGGAATCAAAATTCAATGCGATATTGATGAAAAGTTCATTCCAAATATTAGTTTTACTGAAGTTTTACAGTAAAAGTGTAAATTTAAAAAGTATTTGCATGTTAATTTCAAAGCCAAACAGAATGAAAATGTATAATGCAATGAATACCTGTAACGCAACATGAAACATAATTTACTTTCAATTTATTACGTTTTACTATTTTTTACTTTGGTTAATTACTCACTGTAATGTAATATAGTTACTTCTATTATGCATATGTAACAATTCCCATTAAAATTACAATCTGTTTAAATTGTACATCCACTTCCCCATATGCGAGTGGCAGAGCCGCAAATTGGCGAGCATGTAGCATCCACCCAGGGGTTGGTGAGTGAAGTGAGCAGGCGGCACAGTCCCCTAGTAAGCAAAATGCAAAACCTGCCAGGCTGTGTTCATAAGGCATTAAGAAGGCTAACAGAATGTCAGGTTATATAGCGCCTTGATGTGTGGACTACAAGTCCAAGGAGGTCCTGCTCAAGCTTTATAACACACTGGTGAGGCCTCATCTGGAGTACTGTGTGCAGTTTTGGTCTCCAGGCTACAAAAAGGACAAAGCAGCACTAGAGAAGGTCCAGAGAAGAGCAACTAGGCTGATTCCAGGGCTACAGGGGATGAGTTATGAGGAAAGATTGAAAGAGCTGAGCCTTTACAGTTTAAGTAAAATAACATTAAGATGGCAGACGTGAACTTTGGTTTGACACAGCGTCACAAGCCCTTATAGTATCTGAGCTTCTTCTGTTAGAAACAAATAAAGGGAAATCAAAGAAAAAATTTCAGTCTTACAACATAACATTCACGATATTCATTTCTTTATTCATTGAAATGTTTCATTATTTTGGCTCCTAAACATTTATGTTTTGACGGGAAAATTTTGTCTGGCATTTTGGCTTTCATTTATACCCAGTTTTCTTGATCGTTAAAGTTTTCATCATCTGGTCTTTTGCTCTGTGATCTTTCATACTGTTGGTTGATTTGTTGTTATATTAACTCTTTTAAGACTTATGTCGACTTTTGTTGACACAAGGGGTTGATGGCAGATGTCAACTAAACATTGAGGGTCAGAGGGCGAAAAGAAGCTTTAAGCGTTGATTAAACTCACTGTTACTTTATAGGTAGGCCCTCTTTGCTAGAAGAAACTGTTAGACTCATTTACTTGATGTCGAATCCCTGTGTGTGCGTAAGTAGCGTAGAGTAAACGATGTCTAGAATTGGCATCGACATCAGGCGAGAGAGTGAAGCGAATGAGAAAGCAAAATACTCTAGGTATATTATTTATTTATTTTTTGAGTATTATTGCTGAATCGAGCCGTGATTTTGATGCAAGTGATCAGAAGATGGAAAATGAAGGTTAGGTGACCTTTGTCATAAATGTGTATTTTAGGTTGACTTATGTGTGAAACCATTGCTTTGTGTGCTTTTCGGAAAACTGAGATTTTTGGAAAAATATTCAGCTCTGAGACAAAAGGGAAAATATAATAAATAGCCCTAAAATAGCTAAGAGGAGACATGATTGAAGTGTTTAAAATTAGGAAGGGAATCAGTACAGTGGATCGAGACAGTGACTTTAAAATGAGTTCATCAAGAACACGGGGACACAGCTGGAAACTTGTGAAGGGTAAATTTCACACAAACATTAGGAAGTTTTTCTTTACACAGTGAACCACAGACACCTGGAATAAGTGACCACGTAGTGTGGTAGACAGGAGGACTTCAGGGATTTTCACAACTTGACTTGATGTTATTTTGGAAGAATTAAGTAGATAGGAATGGCGAGCTTTGTTGGGCTGAATGGCCTGTTCTCATCAAGATTGTTCTAATATTCTAATGGTGGCTAAATGCAGAGGTAAACGTGTGTAACACCTGGTGGGCACTGTCGCCCCAACCCGACACAGACACAAGCAGAGTATAAGTATAAGCACACGCTTTAATTTTTTCTTCTTTTTCCCTTGTGGGAAATGCCTTCTCCCGTTTCCCACAAACACAGCACAGATCACAACCACAGCTCAACACAATACTCTCTTCTTCTTTCTCTTTATCTCTCTCTTTTCTTCCCTTCACTCCTCCGGGTAAGCTTTGTCCACCTTCTCCCGACTCTGGCTCCTCGAGTAGTGTCAGCTGGCCCCTTATATAAGGCACCCAGAACTGCTCCAGGTGCTCTTCGTTTCACTTCCAGCAGCACTTCCGGGTGTAGCAGTAGCTGCAGCACCCCCTGGTGGCACCCATGGAACCCAAAAGGGCTGCTCCAAACTCCTGCTCCCATGGAGCCCTGTGGGAGTCCAAGGCACCACTGCAATCCAGGGGGGGGGGCTGCCATCTAGCACTCTAGGCAATATAATACTCTGGATAGGCTCCTTCCAGCGTGGAGGCATCACTAAATGGCAGCACGTGTGTCCTATAAAACTAAAAACAGTAGTGTGTAAATCAAAATGAAATAGATAAAAAGTGACAAAACACACGTGAGACCCAAACTAAATTACACAATGGACTGATAGTTTCCAAGATTGTGGACACTTGATAGATAGATAGATAGATAGATAGATAGATAGATAGATAGATAGATAGATAGATAGATAGATAGATAGATACTTTATTAATCCCAAGGGGAAATTCACATATATCTTTCATAAGTGCTTTTTAGTTGATAATCTCCATGTGGCAAATATTTTCTCTAGGTTAAAAAACTCTGATTTTTGGTTAACATATTGGGTTTAGTCGTTTCAATCATTTTAATTCCTGGTTTTACTCCCTACTCATTCTTGGTAAAGATTTCATAATCATCCATCCATCTTCTTATCCTGTTTATCCAGGGTAGGTTCATAGGGAAGCTAGAGTCCACCAAAGCAAGCATCAGGCACAAGGCAGGAACAATATATGGACAGGGTGGCAGGTCATTGAAAGGTGAACACACTCTCACACACACACACACACACACACACACTAATGTTCACACAAACAGACACATTTACAGTATGTTTAAATGAAGAGAGAGAAAGGAGTAAAGCAATGGTGCTATCTGGAGCCGTCCTTTCCACAGCAGATGCTGCCCTTCTGTCTCAGCTATTTGGCCTTTGGCTTCAGTTAATAAGAACAATTGCCTGCCTGGAGAAGAACATTTGGCTCATTTATGCTTGCAACATGCCTCAATTTGATCTGATCTTTTTAGCAGCAAGACGTTACGTCATCATATACGCACTGCTAACAAAGTTAACTGATCTTGTGAAAACAGGCTCTGTGGCCTTATTAGTCATTTGGTTTATCAATTTGTGAACTTGCTTAAGCATAATTAATTAAGTTATCATAATTATTGTGGCTAGCGCCCTGCCCAGGGTTTGTTTCCTGCCTTGAGGCCTGTGTTGGCTGGGATTGGCTCCAGCAGACCCCCGCGACCCTGTACTTAGGATCTAGTGGGTTGGATAATGGATGGATGGATAATTATTGTGCATCATTATTATTATTATTATTATTTTGATAACAGGGATGAGAATCAGGAAGATTGGAACTAACAGTTGGATGGTCAACCTGTCCTCTTCCATTGTTACAGTACACTTTTTTCTCCACCTGCAGCCCTTTGGCGGTGCCATCAAAAGTTTAAGCAATGTGATCCAGGCATGGAGGGCCTGATTTGAGTCAGGAGAACTGCAGAGAAGGAGAAGCCATTGACCAGGAGGCGTGAGAGGGGAGACCACAAGAAAGAGAAGTGAGAGGAGCATGTGAGCAGTAGTAGCTTGCTGTGTTTTGATAGCAGACCTGACATCCTGGCAGTTTGGGGGAATGGGGGGGGGGGGGGGGGCTTAATATGGAGTGTGGCAGTCAAGGGGACAATACACAGATGTGGACAAATTTGTTGGTGACCCCTCTTGAGAAAAGAGGACCCCACAATTGTCCCTGGTTCAAAACTGCAGATGGTGGAGCTGAACAAGGTTCCACAGGTGTTTTAATTGTTTAATTAATCCGTTATTTACTAATTAGTGGGTCTGACACTAAAGTAGTTGCAGCCTTTGATTATTTAGTGTAGTTTACCTGGGTGTCTGCTCTGCTCATTTTTAATTGTTGTTAATAAGATACAACGAAGGGGGAAAACTGCACAGAGAAAAGACAAAATAGAATGAAATCAACATTGTGATCTGTAGCAAGAGTAGGGAGCAGGTTGAGGAGACCCTGGAGAGGTGGAGATATGAGGAGAGGGATGAAGGTCAGTAGGACCATCAAGACAGAATACATGTGTGTAAATGAGAGGGAGGTCAGTGGAATGGTGAGGATGCAGGGAGTAGAGATGGCGAAATACTTGGGATCAACAGTATAGAGTAACAAGGATTGTGGAAGAGAGGTGAAGAAGAGAGTGCAGGCAGGGTGGAATGGGTGGAGAAGAGTGTCAGGAGTGATTTATGACAGATGGATATCAGCAAGAGTGAAAGAGAAGGTCTACAGGACAGTAGTGAGACCAGCTATGTTATATGGGTTGGAGACACTGGCATTGACCAGAAAGCAGGAGACAAAGCTGGAGGTGGAAGAGTTAAAGATGCTAAGATTTGCACTGGGTGTGACAAGGATGGACAGGATTAGAAATGAGGACATTAGAGGGTCAGCTCAGGTTAGATGGTTTGGAGACAAAGTCAGAGAGGCGAGATTGCGTTGGTTTGGACATGTGCAGAGGAGAGATGCTGAGTATACTGGGAAAAGGATGCTAAGGATAGAGCTGCCAGGCAAGAGGAAGAGAGGAAGGCCTAAGAGAAGGTTTATGGATGTGGTGAGAGAGGACATGCAGGTGTGACAGAACAAGATGACGAGGACAGGAAAATATGGAAAAAGATGATCCGCTGTTGAAACCCCTAATGGGAGCAGCCGAAAGAAGAAGAAGAACAACAAAAGAGAGTTCAGCATTTACTGTAAATCTATAGCAAAAGCAGAAATATTTCTAAATGTCTTATAAATGTAAAAATTATGTTGCTGAGCTTTTCTGAATATAGAATAAGAAAAAAAAATACTAGCTAATTAAATGAGCTCAGTGTTATCAGGTGTTGTGACTGATTATGAATCTGGTTGGAACAAAAACCTGCAGCCACAGGGGGTCCACAGGAATTTGGCAAGCACTGATATATATTAATTTTGGGAATACATCATAATTAGAATCTGGTAACTGCCACACAGTCCACACTGAGACTCACGTGATTATTCTTGTCTTGGTCATATTGGCTATCAGAGTGCAGAGCAGCATTGCCAGACGTAGGATCATTTTTGAAAAATAAAATTGTATTTCACAATTTATTATTGTTTGTATTTTGACTTAGATACTTAGACTTTTATATGCTTAGGACCTCTAAATGTCTTAATCAGGCCCTTCCTGGTGATAAAAGTGCACTGATTAACTGTTGAACTTTGAGCAGTTGATAACAGAGATGAGGGAAACAAAACCTCAGGTCAGCAGCATTCTTGGAGAAAATAAACACCTTGATGGTTTGTGGTCAGTTATAAGAAACAAAGTCAGAATTCTGGAGACCTCAGCCAACTAGCTGCCCACCCCTGCTGGTCATTCTACAGTCGAGCCTGCACTGGGCCATCTAATCAGATGACAGAATCTTTTCATCTGTTGAATCTGAGGCTCCAAGTTCTTCGTGGATGTGGTGTGGTGGTTAAGGCTTTGCATCTCCAACCCTGAGGTGGTGGGTTTAAATCCCACTACTGATGCTATGTGACCCTAAGCATGTCACCTGACCTGCCTGTACTCCAATTGCAGAACCAAAAGACAAATGTAACCAATTTTATCATAAACATTGTAATCTGCCTTGGATAAAGGTGTCAGCCAAATAAGTAAATGTAAGCAGTGGCATCAATTGGCACAGCAGCATACTGTGAGGAGAAACAGAATGGAATTGCATTAGTAATGGTTCATAATTACTATATGTTGTGGGGTACAAAATCTGTAAATTTTGGTTTATGTTTCCATTATATTTTGTTCAAGACAAGACAACAAATGAATTACATTCAGGACAAATTAAAGCATGTCTTCTTCCCAGTTACAGTATATTTCACTTTTAAAACAGCTGTTCCAACAAAGAAAGAAACACATGCTGGTGGCTCAATTACTTTATAACCTAACCTGAGAAAGGATGGACATTTAATTATTTTACAGCCTAGGAAAGGAAGGCATAGCAACACCTCAGGCAACATCAAAAAAAAAGTTTTGTTGTTTGGGAAAACTTACAGTGAATTCATTCGTCATATTGACAGCCAGTCAATCAGAATATCTAACAATCACATCTTGCACAACCCCCCGGTAGAATTTTAGAATAAATATGCCTCGTCTGAGGAGCGATATAGTAAGGAAGGAGGGAGGAAAAAGAAGGGACGAAGACATCAGAAGATAACAGAGCGACATCAACGTGCAGCCATTTCCATCTGATCGTCAGAAAAGCATCATGAACAACTACTAGTGCTAGATTACAAGTGCGACATTCATCCATGTCATCTTTACTTTTTCGTAAGCTTTTTCTAAATATATATATCCAGACTTTTCTATCAGAGCTATTTTCCGTTATTCTTTGTTCCACTGGTATCTCTTATATATATTTCTCTTTTGGTTCGTCCTGCTTTCACTTCAAAACTGGTCCCGCCAACACGCAGCCGACACGGCATATCTCGATTCCTATTTGTCCTCTTCCAAACCCTTCTCCACGCTGCCTTCGGTTCCTCTTCAAAACCGGTCCCTCCCACACGCAGCCGACACGGCATTTCTCGATTCCTATTCGTCCTCTTCGCCGCTATGAAGCCCTCCTACCAATTCTGATCATGTCTCCACAGCAGGATATAATGTCTGATAACACCATCACATCAGTCCTCAGTCATTCTTCTCTTCCACAAAACACTACAGTTTTGTCTACTGGTACAACCTTCCTCTGCAACATTTGTAGTAAACCTTTCAAAACAAAACACAGCCTTGCCAAACACAAGAAAATTCACTGCAACAACAAATTGTTTCAGTGTCACACTTACACAAAACATTTCACAACGCAGAACTATCTTCACAAACACACATAAATTCACTCCGCTGAAAAATTACCTGACTCCCACTCCAGTAACACATTCTTCCAGTGCGATTCCTGTAACAAAACGTTTCAAATGCGAACCTCACTTGCTAAACACAAGAAAAGGCATTCTTCCCAACAACTATATGAGTGCCAGAAATGCAATAAGAAGTTCACTACACAGGATTGTCTGACTAAACACAACAAAACTCATTCACAAGTCTTGCAATGCAACATCTGCAAAGCTACGTTTCCAAACCAACGCAGTCTCAGCAGACATACACACAATCCTCTTCCCGTTACCACAGATACTTCTTCATCTCATTCCTGTCTTCCCGTCCAAGAGCACAACATTGGGACTCCAGACCAGCAGTGCAAACACTGTCATGCACTATACTGGCCTGCTGAGCGTAATACATCCAACAAGTACTCGAGGTGCTGCCACAACGGTAAAGTAGCTTTACCACCTTTACGGGAGCCACCTGTGTCTTTACAACAGCTTCTTACAAAGCAAACATCAGAAGGTAAAAATTATCATGAACACATTCGAGAATGCAGCTCTTCTATAGCGTTTGCTTCCATGGGTGCACAGATAACTTAACCTCCTGGCCACGGACCATACTATTTTAAAATACACAGGCAAATTTATCACCAAATCTCTCCACTATACGCTAACACTTCTACCTCTCCAGGATATGGACAGTTGTATGTTTTTGACACAGCACAAGCTACTGAAGTATGCTTACAAAATAAAGCAAACTGTGCATGCAGCGAAAATTTACTTCTCCAGCTAGATTCCATGCTCAGAACCATCAACCCCTTCGCTAAATCATACAAACACATGCATGAAATTGCTCAGTCCAATCCAACAGCATCAGTACGAATGGTTTTCAAGGAAAACCCTGAGAAGAATTTACGATGATACAATGCCCCGACATTTCACACCGATGTTGCAGCGATTTTCATCGGAGAAGATGGCGAACATGCTGCTAAAAGGGATATTTGCATCTATCCCAGAGGCAACTCCTGTAAACAGATTTCCACGCTCAATATGAATTGTGATCCTATGGTTTACCCACTTTTATTCCCTTATGGAGACATTGGCTGGCATAAAGATTTACAACATGTTCCCGATAAAAGAACCGCCAACCAACTCAGGCTTACTCAATGCCAATTTTACGCGTACAGATTATCAATGAGGACATTTAGTATTTTGCACTCCAGCGGCAAACTATTCCAACAATACGCCGTAGATGAGTATGTTAAAACAGAGGGCGCGCTTCTCAACTATCTCAGATTACATCAACAAGATCAGTGCGTGGAACAATACAAAGGACTATCAGACGCACTGTAAGCAAAGGCTGAAAATAATAATGTACGTGTAGGCAAAATGATCATATTACCGTCCACATTTCCAGGAGTAGGGTTAGATCTTTCGACTATCTGTTGTCTCCAGCAAAACACCTATTCAGAACTATGTCTTTCAAGAAGTATTTCTTTCTTCTTGATTTGTGAATTCCTTTCTCACCATTTTCTGTTCCTATTCTTACACCACCGTATGCTACTGTGGGCATCGGCTAGTCATTATTATTCCTGTAATAAATATCATGCCGCTTTTAACTTTCTATGCTTTGTCTTAATGTCTAGAGTGATTGAAGTAATAAGGTAGATTTCTTTGAGCACCTGGTGCAGCCGAAGGTTTGCCATACACTCTGTGCTGCAAGGTTTATTAAGGACTAGCAAAATACCCGTGCTTCGCAGCGGAGAAGTAGTGTGTTAAAGAAGTTATGAAAAAGAAAAGGAAACATTTTAAAAATAATGTAACATGATTGTCAATGTAATTGTTTTGTGATTGTTATGAGTGTTGCTGTCATCAAAGATTTGATTATCATTATTTCTTTCAATCAGGTTCGTATTTGGAGGATGTGTTGTGTTCGAGTTACATTCCGTGTATGTCAACCGTTGTAAAGATAACAGGTTTCATTCATCGAAGTGTTCACTACCCAAATTGGTACTCGTGAATCTAAGATGTTTAACAGGCATTCCCGGTATTAACTTGTGGAATTACCTGCGAGTATTTAGCGGCAGCATCTCTATGAACTTGTGGATTTGCTTGCGAGTATTTAGCGACAGCGTGTCTATGAACTTAATTTAAACTTAAGCTTTACACCTTGCTTTCCTATTGATATGTCCTCAAAGGCTTGTTCAACTTCAGAGGGTTGTTCTTTTCTTACTGCATCAATAAACAGCTCGTCTTCCTCTTTATCTGAGACATCACAAATTGCATGCACGGATTTACCTTTCCCAGTCCTGCAAACTTTAGCGAAGTGGTTCAATTGACCATATTTTTTACACTGTCTTCCTTTAGCTGGACATTGACTTTTTCCACCGTGTGCTTTGTTTCCATAGTAGCTGCACTTATGAATATGCTTGTATGTGTGACTCGCTTCATATTCTTTTTCTGTCTTCTCAATTGTGTAATGCGTTTTTCGTTCAGCGCTCTTTGGAACTCTTGCTTTTTGTCTGCGTACTGCGTTCATAGTCAGTTCACGTGAGCCGCTCGGAGTACATGCATCAAAGGTTCTCAGCTGTGCTTGTGCTATGTCATGCGATCTTGCGATGTCCACGGCTTTATTTAATGTTAGCTCAGACCCGGCACTTAAAAGTTTCTTTCGCACTTTTGCTGAGTTTGTGCCAAACACTATTCTTTCCTTGACCATCTCATCTTCGTTTGCATACGCACAGTCCTTCACCAGCAATTTTAACTCCGTTACAAAGTGATCAAAAGTCTCGTTTATACCTTGCGTCTTCTCACTAAACTTGTATCTCGCGAATATCATATTCGTCTTAGGCATGACAAACGCCTTGTAGCAGCAGCGTGTCTATTGGATTGCTGTTGACGGATGTCCTTATATGAGCAGGCACTCAATTACGCGGGAGGCGTGGGTATGGGGGACGCAATATAGGCAAGCAGCCAACTACATGGGAGGCGTGGGTATGGGGGACGCAATATAGGCAGGCAGCCAACTACATGGGAGGCGTGGTGATGGGGGACGCAACTCCGCCTCACACGGCAACCGAGCTGCAGGCTATGGCCGTATATATGTACGTAAGTAGGATTCAGTTATGACCATTACATGTAGAATTTCGAAATTAAACCTGCTTAACTTTTGTAAGTAAACTGTAAGGAATGAGCCTGCCAAATTTCAGCCTTCTACCTACACGGGAAGTTAGAGAATTAGTGATGAGTCAGTCAGTCAGTCAGTCAGTGTGGGCTTTGCCTTTTATTAGTATAGATGTGGGTGATAGTTCCACCCAAAAGTAGGGAACAGTATGTAAAGTCAGGTATTCTTGACTGATAAATGGCATATAGTCAAGAATGCTGAGCCTTTGTAAGTTTAAATGTATTCTTATAGACCAAAAGTAATATTTAGGTCTGGGATATCATTAAAACATCGTATGTTGTTGGTGCTGATAATAAGTCAGTCTCTTGAAGTGCTGAGAGAGTGACAAGCTGTGTTATTCTTATAGCACTTGTGTGGTTTAAAGTGCCAAAGGTTAACCAGCTGTGTGTGTGTCATTCATGGGGCACTGTTGTGGTTAGGGTCAGTGTGTATGCATATAGCTATGGATGCGTGTGATAATCTTAAAGTGCAACAGTAGACCAACCTGGTAACGAACTTGACGAGTACACTTAACCTGAAGAAAACAGGTAAAGAGTAAGTAGAGGGAAATACTACTATAATACACTATATCACTTTTATGTTAATAGAAATGACTAACAAACAGAGAGGCATTATGCACAGCTAAACAGCAACTCTTGTCAATGGGACTATTCAGCCTTGATTTAAAAGCTGAGACTGAAGGGGCATCCCTTGTATTATCAGGCTTTTTGTTCTTCACCAAATAAAAACTCGTCAGCTGCTATTTTATTAAACCTTCTTGACTTCTTGAGATCTTACTATTTTTGCAAGGCACTCTGGCACAGTAGATCTTGTAGTTGCCCCAACAATGTAAATCCCGGCCCTGTCACCATTCTTCCCAGATGTCTGTGTATTTTATTTGCGGTCTGCTTTTCTGTCTAAAATCTGCAAATTAGTGCAGTGTGCTGTAAAGTGGCCCCTGTATGATCGAGTGAGGCTGTGTGCATGAATGCGTCCAGCGATAAACGGGTGTCCCATCAGTGTTATGTTCCTGCCTTGTTTCCAGTGCTACCTGGCATGCAGGGCTTGACTTGTTGCAGGAAACCGGCAGGGAAGGAAATATGGAGGGGATACCAATAAGAATAAGACAGGACAGCCAAGGAAGAGAATTGATGGGAGGACAAGAACAGTAGCTTGGCATTTCTTAATAACAGAAAGAAGCCTCCCTCAAACACACAAGAAAATTAAGAAAAGAAAAAAAAGACTCTGGCTTGGCTCACAGATAGAAGAGCATTCCACAGGCTTATTGCTGTTGGTATAAAAGACCCTTGTAGTGTTTCTGACACTTTTGCTGATTAATTCTTTGGCTAAAGGTCCTCAGTGTTGGTGAGTCGGAGAGAAGATGTGCAGCTTGGTTAATAATGGCGCTCAGTTTTCTTTTCATTCTCTCCTTTTCTATAACCTTCAGGGGGTCTGGAGTGTGTCCCTTAACTGAGCTTGTCCTCTTAATTAGCTTGTTGATTTGGTGGGCCTCTCCTGAAGAGGTTGTCAAGAAATAATGAGAATTCCACAACGGAAAAGAGTTGGGAACCGTCCCCGTATAATGTCCAAAGGAGAAATAATGAAAAGAAAGCAAACATGTGGATCAAAATACTTTAAACAGCAATTGACAATGGAATATACAATCATAGCGTTTTAATACTGGAGAAAATGACAGGCAGAGATGATGTGGCTGGAGATGTCGTTGTAACTGGCAGATGGATGTGGCGTCATCAAAAGGAAACCGGAAGTGATGTTTTGGCACAAGTGCTGTCATCTTCAGGGGACCTTATGTTTATCATCAAGCCGAAAGTGACATAATCACAATGGAGCCGGAAGTGACGTCATCAGTGGGAGCAGGATGAGGAAGTGACGTTTGACAGCCATCTTGGGAACCCGGGAGTGTGTGAGATTTTTATTTTTTTTCTTTTGGTCTAATTATAGCTGCTAGGTAAGGGGAAAAGAGGAAGGCCTAAGAGGAGGTTTATGGATGTGGTGAGAGAGGACATGCAGGTGGTGAGTGTGACAGAGCAAGATGGTGAGGATAGAAAGATATGGAAGAAGATGATAACAACAACAACATTTATTTATATAGCACATTTTCATACAAAAAGTAGCTCAAAGTGCTTTACATAATGAAGAAAAGAAAAATAAAAGACAAAATAAGAAATTAAAATAAGACAACATTAGTTAACATAGAAAAGGAGTAAGGTCCGATGGCCAGGGTGGACAAAAAAAACAGAAAAAAATAAAATCTGCAGGGGTTCCAGGCCACGAGACCGCCCAGTCCCCTCTGGGCATTCTACCTAACATAAATGAAAGAGTCCTCTTTGTAGTTAGGGTTCTCACTGAGTCACTTGATGTTGATGGTCATACAGACTTCTGGCTTTTAATCTATCCATCATGAGTAGATGGTGGTGTCACAAGCCACCACCAAAAGGACACTGGAAAAGGAAACAGAAGAGAGAGTAGGGGTTAGTACCGATTTTAGAGCCACCATGAATAGTTATTATAATGAGTTGGATATACAGAGTATCAGGATTTTGATTACAGTGAAATTATGAGAAAGCCATGTTAAAATGATGTGTTTTCAGCAGTTTTTTTAAGATGATACGCTCTGGCAACCCCTAACGGGAGCAGCCGAAAGAAGAAGAAGAAAAAGAAGGTCTGATGAAAAACAGAGATAGGTGTTAGTACCACAAATCAACCCTTTGTCTCACGATGTTTCACTCACCTAAGGGCTTGTTGACTGCCTCCTAAGCGCACGTGTGTGACAAGGTATTACCAGCCCAGCACACAACAGCATAGAAAATTGGCGCTGACCATCAGAGAGGATGTCACTACCCATCTTAGAGGAGCCCCATCTCCTGCTCTGCCCATTCTTCTGTAGTTCCTCTGTGTAACAGGGCCTGTCCAGCCTGTCATTGATGTGGTCCTCCAAGGGCTTGCTGGAGTGCACCACCTCTGCATCCCCAACCTGAATACTGTCCGGGCATAGACATTTGTTGGTATGTCAAAAACCAATCAGAAGTTCCTTGGTTTTGCTGATGTTAAGTTGCAAACAGTTCTGCCTGTACCAAGAAACAAAGTTCTCCCCCTGACTCCTCTGCTCAGTCTCATCTCCTTTATCAACCCACCCCATAAATGCAGAATCATAAATTGCAGACATTTCTCAATGTTATCCTCCTGACTCCTATGCCCCCTTGACCACGTGTTAAATGAAAATGTACGGAGGATCATACAAGTAGTGGCAATTACCGAGAAGGTACTCAAATGCTGGCATCTGATAGTGGTCCACAGCAATGACCAGACAGTGACAATGATGCCCCTCTGCCTTAGTCCAGGCTGGTTTGATCAAATTAAAGAAGACGGATGAGAAGTAAACACTGCCCACAAAAGACACCCTCGATGAGAGCAAGTGGAGACTGACGCGCTGAATAGTGGACCCTGTGCCAGTCCGGGTCAAATGCTGAGAAGAAAGAAGGTGGTGCAGGAGTTATTGCCTCAGAGCCTCAGAGTCTTGGGCTCAAACCACTGTCTGTCCACCATTGTGCTTGTATAATGGTTCCTTTGGGTACTCTGGACTTCCTCTTTCATCCCAACAAAGTGCCAGTGAGGTTTCTTTAGTCAGTAAAATTAAGGGTGTGTGCCCTTGGTGGACTGGCACCCTGTTCAGGTTTCATTCCTGCCTTGTGTAATGTTCTGCTGTGTAGGCTCTGGCTCTCTGAAAGGCTTAATTTAGATTAGACAGGAGAGAAGAAGGATGGATGGATGGATGGAAATTATTCTCATCATGCTTTTACCTTTTCATAACAAAGAGAGCCTTTTACCAGGACCAGCCAAGTGCTTTAACTAAGCAGTACTTCAAAATGGAAAGCAATAATGGCCTTAAAGCTAACAATTCACACTTCTGCAAGAGACTGCAGGAGCTCAAAATGAGAACAGATCAACCTGGAAACAGAAATCAGAGTGTGTTCCAGGAAAGCAGCAGTTTCATGCTTTTTAAGGGGCACGTCTGTCCTCACATGCTGAAGTCAATTGCTTGGGTGACGATCAGATCTGAGTTTTTTCTTTATTTATTTAACTTCCTTTCTGCCAGCACATTCTTTGTAATAAGCAAGGCCAAAATTCACATCCTGCCTTAGGTGCGTCACGCACCCAACATTTCCTTGTCTTGCCCTGCAGCCATGCCGACTGTCTACTATAGCTGATGTATGGCATTAGTTCAAACAGGCGCACATTGAAGCGTGAAAGCAGCTCATTGCTTTTGTGGTCAAAGTCACTCCGCAGTCATTAAAAGGAGACAAACTGGAAGATCTCCTGGTAGAGGAAGCTCACTATTAGAATGGCTGCAGTTCCTCTGTCTGAAGTATGGCATGACATTGGGTGCACCCCTTAAGAACGTGTACTTAATTAGAATTAGCAAAGAAATGGGTTGGCGGATTTTGGGTGATGGTTAAGTAACCTACAAGTCTGGGGGTATATATATTTAGTATTAGGACCCCAACTGAAGGAAAAAATAACAAAAGGCAGATGGGACCCACATGGGAGCTATGGCATCCACAAGAGAAGGAAACCATAAGAAGTAAACCAAGACATCACAATAAGCCAAACAGTTCGAAAACTGGGTAATAAAATACCTAATCCTGGTTTAAGAAGCAGTTGTATTGCTAGGGCATTCCCTTTGTGTGACACACAACTTTGAACCCCTGATAGGAGTAAAAAAATAGGGCAATGAGTTTGGGCACAAGAGCACATCAATGTGCCTGAAGGGGTATTGGGCTGTTTGGAATGCCAGGACAAAGGCTGGTAACTCTGTTGCTGGCAGGAAATGGCATTGATAATGGGGAAGGTGCTGTAGGTGTTGCCAGGAATACGATATATTTGCCTGTTTTCTCTGTAATTCCCCTGTAAAAAATTTGATCAATTTGCGATTCTATTTATATTATTTTTTCACTTTTTTAGCACAGTTTATTATTTTTATTTCTATTTTACTTAGAAAGTTTAGACATGGGCGGCACAGTGGCGCAGTGGGTAGCGCTGCTGCCTCGCAGTTAGGAGACCCAGGTTCGCTTCCCGGATCCTCCCTGCGTGGAGTTTGCATGTTCTCCCTGTGTCTGCGTGGGTTTCCTCCCACAGTCCAAAGACCTACAGGTTAGGTGCATTGGTGATTTTAAATTGTGCTTGGTGTGTGTGTGTGTGCCCTGCGGTGGGCTGGCGCCCTGCCCAGGGTTTGTTTCTTGCCTTGCACCCTGTGTTGGCTGGGAATGGCTCCAGCAGACCCCCGTGACCCTGTAGTTAGGGTATAGCGGGTTGGATCATGGATGGATGGATGTTTAGACATGGAGTGGCACTATAGTTAGTGCTGCTGTCTGGGATGGCCGTAGCATTTCTCTTACAATTATATCCTTTAATATAGTATTACTCCTAATCTGATAGTTTAAATGAATTATGATTATGACCAATATCTATCTATCTATCTATCTATCTATCTATCTATCTATCTATCTATCTATCTATCTATCTAT
>JANRMT010062857.1:28877610-28905658 GCA_026402145.1 Polypterus bichir lapradei | reverse complement strand
TATCTATCTATCTATCTATCTATCTATCTATCTATCTATCTATCTATTTAAAACTGCTCAAAAAAATTAAAGGAACGCTTTGAAAACACGTCAGATCTCAATGGGAAAAAAAATCCTGCTGGCTATCTCTACTGATATAGACCGATATGGTGATGTGTTAGGAATGAAAGGATGCCACATCGTTTGATGGAAATGAAAAAGATCAACCTACAGAGGGCTGAATTCAAAGACACCATGAAAATCAAAGTGGAGAAAATGATGCGGCAGGCAGGTTAATCCAATTTCCCAAAATTTCATTGCAGAAACTCCAGATCGTACTCAGTAGTTTATATGGCCCCCACATGCTTGTATGCATGCCTGACAACATTGGAGGGGGGAATGCTCCTAATGAGACAACAGATGGATGTCCTGGGGGATTTCCTCTCAGATCTGGACCAAGGCATAGCTGAGCTCCTGCACAGTCTGAGGTGCAACCTGGCGGCATTGGATGGATTGAAACATAATGTCACTCCCAAAGGTGTTCTATTGGATTGAGGTGAGGCGAGTGAGCTTGGGGACCGGTAAATGGGATCAATTTCTTTATCCTCCAGGAACTGCCTGCATACTCTCACCACATGAGGCCAGGTATTGTCATGCACCAGGAGAAACCCAGTAGCCTCTGCACCAGCATCGGGTCTGACAATGGGTCCAAGGATTTCATCCCGATACCTAATGGCAGTCAAGGTGTCATTGTTTAGCTTGTAGAGGTCTGTGGATCCCTCCATGGATATGCCTCCCCAGACCATCACTGACCCACCACCAAACCGGTTATACTGAACGATGTTACAGGAAGCATGAAGTCTGTTTCTGATTATTTAGTCAGAGACATTCACACCAGTGGCTTGCTGGAGGTCATTTTGTATGCTCTGGCAGTGCTCATCCTGTTCCTCCTTGCCCAAAGGAGCAGATACCGGTCCTACTGATGGATTAAGGAACTTTTACGGCCCTGTCCAGATCTCCTAGAGTAACTGTCTGTCTCCTGGAATCTCCCCTATGCCCTTGCGACTCTGCTGGGAGACACAGCAAACCTTCTGGCAATGGCACGTATTGATGTGCCATCCTGGAGAAGTTGGACTACCTGTGCAACCTCTGTAGGGTCTGGGTGTTGCCTCATGCTACCAGTAGTGAGCCCTAATGATTCAAATGAAAAGGCAGCCGCAAGTCAGCGAGGTTTTCAACTGAAGAACGACTCGGTGAAGAGTGCATACACAGGGGACTATGCAAGATGAGGCAGGATTTTTTAGCAGTGTATTTGTTGTTTTGAGTGGTGTTCCCCATGGTCCTTAACAATAGAGAGGTTTAGGGATCTGCTTATTCTATGTTCTGGTGGGTCCAACCTGCACATCCCACATATTGTCTCTGTGTGTGTTTATCTCCTCCGTCTCTGTGCTCTTTACAATATTGGAGAGTTAATGGTCAGACTCAGAGTGTTTGTAAGCCAGAGTATGCATTGTTTTGAAAAATGCCATCCCATAATTTTGCTGCCCTAGGCGACCACCTCATTTGTCTAAATGGTAGAGCCAGCCGTGGTTGCTTCCCAATGGATCCACATCCCTGGCTTCCCTCTCCAATGTGTAGAGGTAGCACATACTTCCTTCATCTGTATTCACTTCCATCTGTGTACTCCAGTGTTCTTCTCACATCTCTAAATTGGCCTGGTGTGTGTTTGTGAGTGAGTGGACCTTGGGATGGATTAATACCCCATGTAAGGGTTGGCTCCTGCTTTGTGATCAACTCTGCTAGAATTGGGTACAACCATATTGTGGCCCTGACTTCTGGGTTTGTGAATGTCATGTTATGTTGTGTCATTACAAGAAACCAAAGGGACATGCAGGTGAGAATAACAGCATCACAAATCCAGGATGAAAGCAATGATGTTGTCTCACCTCCACGCTCAAAGTCGTGATAAATCCCTTCCCATTCAAAAAGTTTCCACACTTTTTTTAACTCTTTGTTAAGAATTTCAAAAACAAATGACATCCCTTTTCTACATAGTCACCTTAGTTTGCGATGCAATTTTCCCAGCTTCCTACCAGCTTTTCAATGTCCAATTACTACTCCTCCCGCCTTCACCATTTCCAATTGAAAATATAAAAGTGCGGAAACTTTTTGAACATCCCTTGTATTTCCAAAATCCATTTCTGCCTTGCACCTGATTCCATAAAGTTAGCCTTTAATAGAAATATGAGTCTGAGTGATTTGATGTCACTTCTCTTTGTCATTTACTCGCATGACATCCAATGAAGAAATGCTTGGAATTCGGTACACTCTGAATTTACAAAATGTTCGGCCTTACTGATGTTTATAAGCATTCATTTTCGCCAGTGGTGTGTAGTTGTATGCGTCTTTGTCTTTTAAGAACATTTTTAATACTGAACTCATCAGGTTGTTAGCTGCTAAAAATAACCGATGACTGCAAAGCCCATTATGTCCTGGACAGTACTGCGCTGCACATTTATTAAACATCTTTACAGTAAGAGGATATTTTGGAAAATGTGTCTCTATGGAGAAAAGCAACACAGTTAGGCATGCCGAGGGAGAGGCGGAAGGAATGGTGACATTAGCTAGCCACTTGCTTAGGGGACAATCTGTAGCCCAGTGAATTGTTTAATTTTGTGTCTGTCCTTTGGAATGACATGCTTTACATGTTTATAAAATGCTCCCCACATTTAAATAAAAGGGTCACTCACAATTACGGAGCCAGGCAGGGCTTTAGAATGAAGAGGGTGAGCAGGCCGGTGGCTCAGCCAGTAGGTGTGTGATGCCCCATGCTCCTTAAACCCCAGCACAACCTTAATTCTTGGGGATTGTGGGGGGAAAATGTTTAGAAACCCTTCAGCATCTTGGACTTTAAGGCTCACAAGGCTGCTCTGATTAGACTAGATTAGATTAGATTAGATTAGATTAACTGTATAAATCTCAAGGGGAAATACAGATGCATACAGCAATAGAAACATAAAAATCAGGAGTGGTCTCCTCTCGACTTTCTCGTATACTTAGATATGGGGATGGATTTTTGAGGAGTAAACCACAAGACAATGATTATATTTTTATATTATGTACATTAAAGAACAATCAACAACAAATCAAATTAATAATATATTGAACAATTCTTATAAAAGTAAAGTTGAATAAATTGGACTCTGCAGCTGCATGAATAATAAAGTACCACTTCCGATTAACGGAAATAGCCCAAAAGTTGATAGAAATCTACATTTTATACTTAATACTTGTATGAAAAATTTGGTTGACATAAGTGAAAGTGTACTCAGGTTATTCTGTTTACACACACACACACACACAGTCACACAGACATAATTCGAAAAATAGTGTTTTTGGACTCAGGTAGGTCTAAAACATAGACGATTCCAATATTTTCTGTACGAAAAAGTCAGGGAGGTCTAAAACAGGGGTCCCCAATTCTGCTCCTGGAGGGACGCAGTGGCTGCAGGTTTTCATTCTAACCCTTTTCTTAAATTAGTGACCTGTTTTTGCTGCTAATGAACTTCTTCTGAATTCATTTTAATTGACTTTCTCTTGAAGACTCAGACCCCTTAATTGTTTCTTTTTCCTTAAATAGCAGACAAACAATAATGAGATACAAAATGAGCCAAAATCTAACCATACAATATCTGAAAATAAAGAAAGGTGAAGGTCTCAGGAATGCTGATCTGCTCAAGTCCACAAAACATTTTACCAGTGCTGTTAGAAAAGAGAAAAATCAATAATTTTGGAAATGTCTGCTATTGTACTACGACAGCAGCAGCAAGCCATGGAATTAAAGAATGGGTTTAGTTAACAACAAGAATCGGCGTCTAATTAAGCAGCTGGTTGGAGTTTGCAGCCCTGTGCACGTGTGTGACACGATCAATAATTAAATGGAAATTACTTGCAAATTATGCAATCTATCTATAGAAAACTGCAGATAATACTGTAGCAATACTGCTTTCATGGACTGCAAATCCCAGCAACCCTGGAAGTACTGTGTCTTTGGGCAGCTTTGGCGGTTGCGATGAGGGCTGCTGGGTGAAAGATGAGGGCACTATTTGTAAAAGACACAATCGCAACTGGTGGTGTCTTTTTGTTTCAACACTTCACTGCACAACTGGATCACATTTACACCCATCGGATTGCAGTTTTCTCCGGATTTATGTGCGTTTCCTCTGCCTTCTTGTTTGTGTGATTTCGTCTGGATTGGAAAATATCCTTATCTGGGGAGCACGCCCAGCTTCTACAAATGTTCACTTAGATCGGCATCACGGTAGGACAAAACTTCACATCACTTTCAGGAGGCTCTTCAGCGAAGATTTAATTTCATAACTACACCATCGTCATCTGCATCTGGGAAACCGGACTGTGTTGTGATTGTTTATCGGCTTGTGCTCAGTGGTTTGTTGGATTTCTTTTATATCTGTAATATTAATCGTTTTTGATGTTTATTACTATTAATGAACACACAATTTTATTATAATAAGTGACATTTTGCAAGTTATAGTTCACTAAAGAACTGCTGAACTACACACACTTTGTCTGGGGGACTTCAAGCATTTTTGTCTCGGCATCCAGCTTCACACACAATTCGCTTGCACAGTGATCATTCCATCTCACATTTCTCGCAACCTTTTGCATCTTATTTAGTACAATAAACTTATTCATATCCAGTAATCATGGGCCCAAAACACATTTGTGGATTTTTGCATTTGCGGGGGTCCTGTGCCCGTTACCCTTGCAAATCGCAAGGTATATCTATATTACCAACTATAAATCAATGGTTCTGAACGGAGATTTAAGGAATATTTCACAGCCTTCAGTGAAGGAAATCACAAGGGGAAGAATAAAGATGTGGCACAGTCACTAACTTGTTCTCTGTTTCCATTGGTAGAGTGGAAAAAGAGTCTGTGGAATGTCACACATCCTGCCTCTCTGAGCACATAAAATGACCACCAACCAGAAGCTGACATCAATTCTTACACCTCCTTATAAGGAAAATGGAACTCCTTGACCTGGGCACATGACTACATTAAGTTAATTAATTAATTAATTAAATTTAATTTAATTTAATTAGGTTAAATTAAGTTAATGCATGGGTAAATGCAGACAGAGGCCATTTATCTGTTCTCATCCTCCTAGATCTGAGTGCCACATTTGACACCATTGATCATAATATTCTTAGAAATCGCCTTAGTCAATAGGTGGGCCTCTCTGGCAGTGTCTTAAATTGGTTTGAATCCTACCTGGCAGGGAGAAAATTCTTTGTTAGTTGTGGTAATTACAACTCAAAGACACATGATATCCTATATGGTGTTCCACAAGGCTCTATCCTGGGTCTGCTGCTCTTCTCAATCTACATGCTTCCATTAGGTCAGATTATCTCAGGTTACAATGTGAGCTACCACGGCTATGCTGATGACACACAGCTGTACTTATCAATACCACCTGATGACCCCAGTTCTCTTAATTCACTAGCACAATGTCTGACTTGTATCTCAGAATGGATGAATATTAACTTTCTCAAGTTAAATAAAGAGAAAACTGAAATCTTAGTGATTGGCAATAATGGATACAATGAGGCTATTAGAATTAAACTGGATACATTAGGATTAAAAGTCAAGACGGAGGTAAAAAGCTTAGGGGTAATTGTTGACTGTAATCTGAATTTTAAATCGCATATTAATCAGATCACTAGGACAGCATTTTTTCACTTAAGAAACATAGCTAAAGTTAAACCTCTCATATCATTGAAAGATGCGGAGAAATTAGTTCACGCGTTTGTTTTCAGTCGACTAGATTACTGTAACGCACTCCTCTCAGGAATACCCAAAAAAGCCATAAATCGTTTGCAACTAGTGCAGAATGCAGCTGCTAGAATCCTAACTAGGAAAAGAAAATCCGAGCACATTTTTCCAGTTTTGATGTCACTACACTGGTTACCTGTGTCATTCAGGATTGACTTTAAAATTCTGCTTATGATTTATAAAGCCTTAAATAATCTCACCTCATCTTATATATCAGAATGTCTGACATCTTATATTCCAAATCATAACCTCAGATCCTCAAATGAGTGTCTCCTTAGAATTCCAAGAACAAAACTTAAAAGTGGTGAGGCAGCCTTCTGCTGTTATGCACCTAAAATCTGGAATAGCCTGCCAATAGGAATTCGCCAGGCTAATACAGTAGAGCACTTTAAAACACTGCTGAAAACACATTACTTTAACATGGCCTTCTCATAACTTCACTGTAATTAAAATCCTGATACTCTGTATATCCAACTCATTATAATAACTATTCATGGTGGCTCTAAAATCTGTACTAACCCCTACTCTCTCTTCTGTTTCCTTTTCCGGTATCCTTTTGGCGCCACCACCATCTACTCAAAGCACCGTGATGTTCCAACAATGATGGATGGATTAAAAGCCAGAAGTCTGTATGACCATCAACATCAAGTGACTCTGTGAGAACCCTAACTACAAAGAGGACTGTTTCATTTATGTTAGGTAGAATGCCCAGAGGGGACTGGGCGGTCGCGTGGCCTGGAACCCCTGCAGATTTTATTTTTTTTCTCCAGCCGTCTGGAGTTTTTTTTTTTTTTTTTCTGTCCACCCTAGCCATCGGACCTTACTCCTTTTCTATGTTAACTAATGTTGTCTTATTTTAATTTCTTATTTTGTCTTTTATTTTTCTTTTCTTCAGTATGTAAAGCACTTTGAGCTACTTTTTGTATGAAAATGTGCTATATAAATAAATGTTGTTGTTGTTGATGACAATATCGGAAACAGCATTATTTTTTCATTGTGTCTTTTCCTTGTCTAGTGGACACCAACTTTGAATGGGGACCCTGATAATTCTTGTATTTGTATTAAATTCACAGGGGAGAAATGTAGATCTCAACAATTAGCCTTTTAATTGTTTTAGTGAGTGTATGTGTGAGTAAATTGATCAAATTAGTTTCATGCCATGAAAGAGTACTACAGATGCGATGCGATAAGAGTGTTGATGGAGAAGTTCAGAGAAGGTCACAAGGAACTGCATTGCGTGTTTGTGGACTTAGAGAAAGCCAATGACAGGTCCCAAGACAGGAGTTATGGTGCTGTGTGAGGAAGTTGGGAGTAGCAGAAAAGTATGTGAGAGTGGTGAAGAATATATATGAGGACATTGTGACTGCAGTGAGGTGTGCAGCAGAAATGACACCTTGTTCAAGGCGAGAGTGGGATTACATCAAGGATCAGCTCTGACCCTTCTTCTCTTTGTAATAGAGATGGACAGGTTGACAGATGAGGTCAGACAGGAGTCTCTGTGGACTATGGTGTTTCTGGATGACATTGTGATCTGTAGTGAGAGTAGGCAGCAAGTTGCGATGAACCTGGAGAGGTGGAGGTACGTACTGGAGAGAAAGGGAATGAGAGTTAGTAGGGCTAAGACAGAGTACTTGTGTGTGAATTAGGGAGGAGGTGGTGGAAGGGTACGACTGCAAAGAGCAGAGGTGGTGAAGGCAGACAAATTTAAATACTTGGGTTCAACAGTCCAAAGCAACAGAGAATGTGCCAGAGAGGTGAAGAAGAAAGTGCAGGCAGGAAGGACTGGGTGGAGAAGAGTGGAAGGAGTGATTTGTGATAGAAGTGTATCTGTAAGAGTGAAAGGGAAGGCCTATAAAATGGTAGTGACACCAGCTATGTTGTATGGTATGGAAATGGTGGCACTGATGAGAAGACAGGAGGCAGAGCTGAAGATGCTATGATTTTCCTCGAAGTAATGATGTTAGACAGGATTAGGAATGAGTATATTAGAGGGACAACACAGGTGCAACAGTTTGGTGACCAAGTGAGAGAGGCGAGATTGAGATGATTTAGGCATGAGCAGAGGAGAGATGAGGGATACATTGGCAAAAGATTGTTGATGATGGAACTGCCGGGCAAGAGGAAACGAGGAGGGCCAATGGATGTGGTGAGGGAGGACATGAAGGAAGTTGGTGTGGCAGAAAATGATGTCAAAGACAGGAATAGATAGAGATGGATAATCCACTGTGGTGACACTTAAATGGGAGCAGCCGAAAGAAGAAGAAAGAAGATGTGTGAGTAAGTTGGTATATGTGATGTATGGGGACACAATTTCAGAAGCACCACAGATGCTCTGAGAGTTGGAAGTATGTTGTGAGTATTCATTCATTTTGTTATATTTGATCATTTTTTGATCATTTACGACTTAATCTCTATTTTGGGAACATCACTGAAATTCATTTTAGCACAGAGTTTTGTTATGGGCACCACCATTTTGCATTTGATTTCCTTAATCACAGCCCACAGCCATGTTATATGTGATAATAATGCAGGTTGCTACTAGTGATGAGTAAATCCAGCTGAATTCACTTCACCTTGAGTTCAGTGAAATGGCAGAAAGGCTTAGGAACTTCACAGAAATGCAGTGAGGTCATTGAGGAAGGAGAGACTGAAGCAGTTTCCAGTGAATTATAATGGTTCAATGGTCTTTCAACTTTCCTGATGTTAACCCAAAGTATCACTTGGGTTAATCAAAAGATAAAGGAAATGTGAAAATTTACATGGTAGCCTCAATGGAAAGAAGCTGACACAAATCAATGCATTTGTATGTACTATGCAGTGCTATGCTAGGAGTATAGATGAAGCAAAGGTCAAATTAACATGGAAACTCCAGTACAGGATTGGACCATTGCTGAACAACATGCCATAGTGAGATTTCTTTGGGCAGAAGGAGCAAAACCTGTTGAAATTCACCTTGTATGGCATGAAAGACTCCAACGCCTGTAAGGGAGGCCGGGAAAGCAGACAATTCGAGATGCCAAACAAAGGTTGGGAAACCGCCCTGGTAAACCCCTTTAATGTTAACAGAAAAGACAGCCAACAAACAGCTCAAAAAGAAATCTTAAATCACATAGGGGCTTAAATCACATGGATAAGCATACTTCACAAGTGTCATTTGGGTATCTGACGCCACCTTTCCGAAATCGACCGGCTTTATATTGGTGGGACTAGAAGAGGCGGGGTTTTTATGGACAGTGGGGTGGAATCAGTAATCCTTCTCTGGTGGCTTTTATTGGGAGAAGATAATGCTAGCATCAGTGGCAACCCCTAAAAGGAGCAGCCGAAAGAAGAAGAAGAAGAAGTGTCCTGTCACCAGAGTCAGGAAGGAGGTCCCCAGACATGCATGTGTGACATGCCCTGTAAGACTAAGATGGAATGGTTAGGTTGAGAAAAATAGCTGTGAAATATGCCGATTTCGATCAAACATCTGTTTCAGGTATATACTACTTTGCAACAGATTTTTAGGAAAATTACAAATCTGTCAGGGCTGCTAATGTTCTCTCTCTGTTGTCTTTGTCTTGCTTTGTGCATTTTGTATTTCCCAGTTCCCCCTAACTTTACTAGTTACTTCCACTTTAGGTCTGAATCTGCATGACTGGTGTCATGAGAAATTAGGACTCTCAGATGCTGTGGTCTTTAGGACCACCCATACCTGAGAGGACTATAAGATTCCTTAGTTTTCCAGTTTGCATTTGCTCCACTTTGTTTTTGGCTTTTTTACGTTAAAAGGCAAGTACATAAATATTATAACAAACAAATACAAGAATGGCTAAAATGGCAGAGATCTTCAGACTTGGACAAAGAGAAAAAGTGCATTCACACTAGACATGTTCCCTGCTATTTTTGACAGGTCTTTCAGTGTTACATTTTATTTATTTATTTTTAATGTCTTTATTTTATTAATTATATTTTCTTATCTTCTTGTTTATTGAGCTTTAAACTGGCAGTTGTTGTCCCTTCTAGTACTTAATTCTTATTTAGTAATTTTCTCATTGTTTTCTAATTTGCTTTTTAATTGGTGGTGGTTTATACTCTTTGTTCCATTAAGACTGATTATTTCATTTTCTTTTCTCTTTACCCATTTAATTAATCTGTTCTTTGCAGCTTAATTATTTCTTTAAATAAATACGTTCATAATTAGGTTACATCATTGAGTTTGGAACATTTTTTGTTTTTTTTCTTTGCTGTGCCTCTTCCAGGATCATATCACAAGAAAATGTATGAAGTCTGCACTTTGAGGACATGAGATTATGCAGTTTGGGTGTGGAAAGGATTATGAAATTGGGATGGGACTGTTTGACTGGCCTAGGGGGAAAAATGTGCTTGCAATAACTCAGAATATGGCAAAAGCCGGGCACAGTTTGACATGGCAGGCTGGTTGTGCTTCACGTTACTGAAGACATGCATTAACTGCAGACTGATGTTTGGGCTTAAATCTCATTGGGAAGGGGCCAGCATGAGAAGACACATTGACAGGGTAGACATCTTTAACATTTGGCCACTTTCTTGGGACATATTCAGGGCAAATTCAATTCTTGAGATCACAGCTCATCACACTGAGAAAATATTCTCATTCTGTTCAGGTTCTTAATGTTAATAGCAAAGGACTAGTCCATGACAACTATTTGCAAGGAATAAACACCATGAGACAAGATTGGTCCACACTGGTAACTGTCAGTACCCTATCTATCTATCCATCCATCCATTTTCCAACCCGTTATATCCTAACACAGGGTCACCGGGGTCTGCTGGAGCCAATCCCAGCCAACACAGGGCGCAAGGCAGGAAACAAACCCCAGGCATGGCGCCAGCCCACCGCAGGGCACATACACACACACACACCAAGCACACACTAGGGACAATTTAGGATCGCCAATTCACCTAACCTGCATGTCTTTGGACTGTGGGAGGAAACCCACACAGACACTGGGAGAACATGCAAACTCCACGCAGGGAGGACCCGGGAAGCGAACCTGGGTCTCCTAACTGCGAGGCAGCAGCGCCACCATGCCGCTACCCTATCTATTGTTTTATTATTATTATTATTAGTATTAATATACCCTCCTCTTTCCGCAATAAGGTATGCTGGTGTATGTGCCAGAGGTCAAACAGACCTCTCAGGCTTTGAATTCAGCTTGTGGCTCAGTTGAGGACTTGAAGAATACGGGCCGTGCCGAGGACTGCCATCTTCTGGATCTCTTTCTCACTGACTTTGCACTGGAGTTTGTCCAGCTGCTCTTGGAACCCGATCTTGATGGTTTCCAGTGCGTCTATGACTACTGGAGCCACTCTTGCCCTCACGTTCCACATGCACCTGACTTTGATTTCTAGATCTTTATACTTGATCTTCTCGACCTCCTTGCTCAGCATGTTGTTGACTTGCTGTTCTTGTCATGGAGCATGATATTCGGTTTATTGTGATGGTACAATCTTTGGGAATGGTCTTGTCAAACATGACAACATGGTTTCTGTTGTCAACGACCACATCTGGTATATGCTTGTACCACACCCAGCTGTTGGGATAGTGCACAGTGCAGTTGTGACATTCAAGATGTCCCTTTGGTGCCAGTACACAGAATCCAGACACTATGTGGCTGATGTTCTCCTCTGCTTCACCACACAAACAGAGTTTGCTGTTGACTGATGTGTGTATGATATACTCCTGGTGGTACCAGGTGTTCAAGGACTGATCTTGAGGCTTTCAGTTTCCTCCTTGAGACCAGCATTTCGAAGCCATGTGTGCATCAGGTCCTGTGCAGGTGGCTGAAGAACTGGCCGTGCAACAGCTTCTCCTTATAGGACTGCATCCTTGCCACCATGATCTTGGACTTGAGTAAGTGCTTGGTTTTCTATCTGCTAGCGCTAGGCGTCTCGGGCAAACCATACCTTTTTTCTGTCTCATGGCCTCTTTTCACCATGGACTTGCGCTCATGCAGTGCTTGGTGATGTTTGAGCAACAGTTATTTTTATCATCATTATTATTAAAGCTTTGCCTTCATTCAAGGTGAATTTCCAGATTAGGACACAATGTTATTGTTTATATCTGTGTTGTGGACCACCGGGGAGCGTGAAGCTGCCCTAACCTGACACAGACAGGCTGACACAAGTTTCAGTCCAACACACACGGTTTATTTGCAGCTGGGGAGTGTTTTTTCTCTCCTCACAGCCCAGTACCTAAGCATTATATAAATCTCAGTCATTTGCTTGTCTTCTCTTCTCTTCTCCTCCATCCTTCCAGCTCCACTCCTTCTCTTCTCTTTCCATCCATCCTTCCAAATCCACTCCATTTCATACAAGCTGTCCACCTCCTCCCAACTCTGGCTCCCCATATGGAGCGAGGCGGCTCCTTTAATTCAGGTCCTGGGAGTGTTCCAGGTGGCTCATCCGTATTACCTGGAATCACCCCCCAGGTGTAGTAGATGTCCACTATAAGGCTCTGCAGCTCCCCCTGGTGGCCCCCACGGAACCCAACAGGGCTGTATGAAACTTTAGCTCCCAGCATGCCCTGCAGGAATCTGTGGTGCCACAGCCGGCCTGGACAGTTGCCCTCTAGCGTCCCATTGTAGGTATTGCCTCACCGATGCTCTCACCCCCAGTTCTTCCATTCCGTTGGCATCCTGGCCAGGTAATAGCTGTGGCCAACTGTCATAGTGTATAAAACTAAATGTTCCTAAATGACTGACAGGACTTTGCATTGCACCAAAGTCTGAGAGAAAATGTCCATCAGTACAGCTGCTCATTGACTAGCCCAGTATCTCAGTGTCTTCCTCTCCTATACATGTTACTTGCTCTTTACTGCTCTTTTGTTACACACCAGAGGAAGGCTAGATAGACAAAACATTGCGTCTCTTACTATATTTCCATTTTTTTATTTTATTTAACTGTATTTTCAAAAAGCAAAACATTGCAATGGCATACTACTGAATCAAACAAATAATGATAACATAATAGATACAACCATTTATTTTAAAATCAGTGCCAAGAAAACAAAGGAAAAACAAAAATTAAAACAAGATTCAACCCCATCTAAGAGAAAGAGAAAAAGAAGTCATGCAAGCAGAAAAAGAAATACATGAAAAATATAACAGGAAAATGAAGAGCATAAGAGAGTCAATCACAGGCCCAACATGCTTAATGCTTATTCTGAAACAAAATGAATGTTTGCCAAAAAATAACAGACTGGTGAGGCCTCATCTGGAGTCCTGTCTGCAGTTTTTGTCTCCAATCTACAAAAAGGGCATAGCAGCACTAGAGAAAGGTACAGAGAAGAGCAACTAGGCTGATTTAAGGGCTACAGGGGATGAGTTATGAGGAAAGGTTAAAAGAACTGAGCCTTTACAGTTTAAGGACAGTTTAAGAAGATTAAGAGGAGACATGACTGAAGTTTTTAAAATTATGAAGGGAATTAGTCCAGTGGATTGAGACTGTGACTTTAAAATGAGTTCATCAAGAGCACGGGGACACAGTTGGAAACTTGTGAAGGGGAAATTTCACACAAACATTAGGAGGTTTTTCTTTACACAAAGAACCTCAGACACCTGGAATAAGAGACCAAGAAGTGTGGTAGACAGTAAGACTTTAGGGACTTTCAAGACTCGACTTGATGTTATTCTGAAAGAATGAAGAGGACTGGAACGGCAAGCTTTGTTGGGCTGAATGGCCTGTTCTCGTCTACATTATTCTAATGTTCTAATGTCCTGGTCAGGTGCCTACAATCCTTTATTTGTGATAGAACATGCAGTTAATAGGCCTACAAAAATAATTGATTGAATGAATGATGGACTGACCACTTCTGTGCTGTTTATTTTTATACAACATATACATTAATGGCATTATCAGTATCTTAGCTCTCACTGTGTAAGGTTCCATTACAAAATAAAGATCGATCGATCGATTGATTGATTGGACTATTTAAAGCCCTCGTGTCTTTCTTTACACATTAAATTTATCAATGATGTTATCTATCCCTTAGTCCTCAATATCAAACATAACATCATATAACAGTTTCAAGACTAATTAATCAAATTCTGTCCTGGTAGCCCTGGTCACAATGCAGAAAACAGGCCTGGATTGCTCTGTTCGGCAGTCTGTTGCAGGGTCCACTCATACGTGAAGAGAATGGGACGCCAATGGAGGAGCTGCCAATTATGTATTCTCTGGTGAATGCCAATCAAGCTGATGGTGATGGGCTGTGTGCACACGTCCCACTAGAGGATGTCAGGCCCTCATGCCACCCTCATAGGCTCTGACAGTTTGGTTAAAAACATGCACTCCAGTAGCTAGCTGGAGGTCATTGTGTAGGGCTCTGGCAGCACTCCTCCTGTTCCTCCTCACACAAAGGAGCAGATACTGGTCCTGCTGCTGCGGTAATGCCCTTCCACAGCCCTGTCCAGCTCTCCTTGTGTAACGGCCCATCTCCTGGTGTCTCCTCCATGCTCTTGAGACTGTTGGGAGACACGGCAAATCTTCTTGTGATGGCACGTATTGATGTGCCATAACAGAGGAGCTGGACTACCTGTGCAACCTGAATCAGCTGCATATACCGCCTCATGCTACCAGTAGTGACAGACACACCAGCAAAACGCAAAACTGGAGAAGAATCAAACAGGAAAGATAAGGAGTGAGCAATTGTCTGTGGCCACCATTCCCTTTTTGTTGGTTGTCTTGCTGTTGCCTCTCCAGGTCACCTGTTGTCACTTGCACCGAAGCAGGTGACGTGGATTCACACTTACTTATGCTCCCTAACTGGACAGATGGATATCCCTGAAGCTTCACTGACTTGGTGTTAAACTGAGATGACTTAGTGTTCCCTTCCTTTTTTTGAGCAGTATGTAAGTAAATGATGTTTTCTGTCTCTTAGCTGCCGCCATGAGAGGTTCTATTATGAAAAAGATTGCTTTACTGACTGATTAACCAATTTTGTTATTTTATACTTATAATACATAGGTCTCGTTGTAGGTCTCGTCCTGAGATCCACAGACTCAGCTGTTCCCAGTCAAAGTAGAGTCCATAAAATCTCTAAATATTAATCCAAATCCATGCAATTCAAGTCGGCTGTATCCACGAACTATACATACAATAAAAGAAATAAAACAAGCGTGAGAAGTGTAGAATTAAGGCAAATTTTGCGAAAAGTGTTGTTAACAGGGAGGAGCGGCAGCAACTTGCGTGCGCCAGCGTCCCCTCACCTTCTATCTACACAGCACACCCATTAGTGACAGTATCCATCCCTAAGATGTTAAAGCTTTGATTATGAAATTAAACTTGATTGATTAATTGACCAGTTAAAGTCCACTATAAAAATCACTGCTCTTACCAGCTTTGCTTTACCTGGTGGCGTTTCACCCTTCATTATAGCAGGTCAGTTTTTCTATAATGAAAGCTACTGCTAAGGGGCAAACTCACCCTGTTGGGAACTTCTGCTACGAAACACCAAGGCTGTGGAGCAGATCAAGGCAAGCAGACACAAGGTGATGAATGGCATATTATAAAAGGAAATATTTACTTATTTAAGTCTGTAAATAAAAGAATGAGAACAGGCAGATGTTCAAAATGTTAATTAGCGAAACCAGAAAAAACAAAGGTACTATAATGTGGCACAAGAAGACAGGTCATAATAGTAAAATATAGTAAAAAATCGCAAAATAATGCAAAACACACAAAGAGCTACATAAGAAGATTCGGAATGGCTAACAAGCACAATGAGAAGGCAGAGTGTCTCCGAGTGCCTTTGATTTTTCTTGCATCTTATCAGCTGACAGTCACCTGATTCATGTTGCCCAGCAACACAGTCAAAAGGGAGCGGCTAGGGGTGAAGCCACAGGAAACTCCTGCCACTCATCTTGACTTACTTAAGTCCATTTCAGGGATCTATAATGTCAAGTGTGTAATATCCATCCATCCATCCTTTATCCAACCCGTTATATCCTAACACAGGGGTACAGGGGTCTGCTAGAGCCAATCCCAGCCAGCACAGGGCGCAAGGCAGGAAACAAACCCTTGGGCAGGGTGCCAGCCCACCACAGGGCACACACACACACACACCAAGCACACACTAGGGATAATTTAGGATTGACAATTCACCTAACCTGCATGTCTTTGGACTGTGGGAGGAAGCCAGAGCACCCGGAGGAAACCCACGCAGGCATGAGGAGAACATGCAAACTCCACACTGGGAGGACCCGGGAAGCAAACCCAGGTCTCCTTATTACGAGGTAGCAATGCTACCACTCCGCCACCATGCCGCCAAGTGTGTAATAGCTGTGCCATTTCATCTCTGAACATAAATAGCTACACCTTTTATATATCTCTCTATTATATAAAAAAATCTTCCGACACAAAAAGACTTTTTAGGAGATGAAAAGTGACTTTTTGGAAAAGATTTTTTCAAGTCCCATGAGATGAGAATATTGCAATGATATTTTTAAAAGTCACGCCCTCCTAGTAACCATTTTCAAACAAGACCACGGTTCTCTCACCGCTCATTCATGTGAATGTTCTTGACAGACACAGTTCCTGCTTTCTCAGCTCTTATAAATTTTAACGTTTTCCTCACTTTAAGTTTCCAATTAAAGAAGATGTATTATGTCCAAATCTTATTGAAGAATTTCATCACAAAGGGTTATGAACATAAAACACTGAGTACATGGGCAATCCAAGCAACTAGAAACAATGAAGTCAAACGAATTTACGCCAAAAAGTCATGCAGTAACACGGCAAATTGGTTAAATGCGTATCAATAGTCTATGCTGAAACAGTTGGTGGTGATCGTGCGGAAGATGAAAACATTAACTTACAATATCCCGTAGAATATCTACAACCGTTAACACCATCCAGTCTTCCACCACACAAATTACTGTAGAAAGAAGGATGTATTCAAGAAAGGTAATGTAGTACATCTTCAGGGGATTACCATTCATATTAAAATGTTAACAGTTTCCAGTTAGAATAGCTTTTGCAAAGACAATTAACAAATCACAGAGCCAAACATTCGATAAAGTCATTTTATTTTATAGACAGAATGAAACGAAATTCAATCACGGGAAGTTATATGTCACGTGGATGCAAATGTAACACATCACATGAAAATTAAAGTCTATTTAAATTGTACTTCCACATCCCCATTTGCAAGCGGCAGAACCGCAAAGAGGCTAGTGCGTACAAGCTTGGGGATTGGCGAGCAAAGCTTGTAGGGGGCAAAGCCCCCTAGTTATATATAATTTACAATTTTAGATTTTATATAATATATATTATAAATAACTACATCTTTTTTACATGCATTGCCTATAAAAAGTTTGACGTTTTCCAACTTTATTGTTATACAACATTGAATCACAATGGTTTGAATTTGACTTTTTGGAAAGTCATCAACAGAACGACACTCTTTAATATCAAAATGGAAACAGTTCTCTACAATGTGGTCTAAATTAATTACACAAAAAACGGATGTGAGCGTCAGTAGGCTTTGCGCCCTGGGAACCAAGTTACCCGAACTATTCTAAACTATTCTAAAACATTTCAGTAATTATTTAGCACTCTGATGCTGATCTTTCTGATCATAAAACTGGTCATTATGATAGGAGTTGACAAGGAGAATTCATAATTGATTGCAGAATTACATTATTTGAAGGTTCCTCTAGAGTGCCTCTTTCTCTTTCACGATTTGGCTCATCGTCATCTCATAACAGACCTTTTATCTCTAGACCATCCTCAAGAAACAGTGACACACAGACAGACACGCACCCATCATCGAGATATTGATGTTTTCTGTATCATCGGAACCTAAAAATTCAAGATCTGTTGAAAACCGGAGATTGAAATTTTTGACAAATCTAAAGCTTTCACTCTTTCCCCGTAGATGATAGGTTATGGTTGGGGAGAATGCAAAGCAATTAAACTTAAAATAATTGCTTAAATATTCAAGTCAGCATTTAGTAAACACATCCATGGCAGCTATGACAGCCTTGAGTCTGTGTGCACAGGTCTCTCCTCATTGGCTTTTCATTTCTGGACTCTTCAGCTTACCCAGTTCTTCTTTGTGGAACTGCACGAGCTCTGTCAGTTGTCAAGTTAATTGCGAGTGACCAGGTTTTGTCAGGTTCAGCCACACATTATTAATTTAATTGAGATCTGGAATCAATGTCCACTCCAGGACATCCACATTCTCCTTTTGAAGCCATTCCTGAGTAGCTTTGGCTTTTGGCTTGGGGTCATTATCCTCCTGGAAAACACATCTTCCCCCAAGATTTGGTTTCTTGAAGATTACATCAGGTTTCCCTCCAAGATTTCCTCATATTTTGCTGCAGTCATTTCACCCTCACGAGCCTTGCAGGTCCTGCTGCAGAGAAGCATTCTCACAACTTAAAGTTGCCACCACTATGGGGATGGGTGGTTTTGGTAATGTGCAATATCAAACATGGCGTTTAGTCTGATTGTCAAAAAGCTCAGTCAGACCACAGAATTCTTCTTCCTGCTCACTTCTCTTTGACACTCTCCCATGAAGCACCTGGGCATCAGTTGTTGTCTGCACAGTCTCTCCAATCTCAACCACTATAGCTGTGACTTCTTCAGAGTTCTCAGAGGCCTCTTGGTGATCTCTCTCTTCATTCTTGCATGATCACTCAGTTTTTGTTGACGGCCTGCTCTAGCAGATTTACGGCTGTGCCGTACTCATTACTGTTCTTCGTGATTGATTTAACTGGTGTCACACACGTGCGAGTAGGGGTCAGCTAAATGACCCGACATGTGCCGTGAACCCACAAGACTGGGGTAAAAAGCCAGTGCACTAACCCATCTCTCTGCTCTCTCACAGGAAGGACGATCCACAAAAGAGCCCAGGGCCGTGAGTTTACTCCCCGTGCTATAACCAGATGATCAGGCTCCTTCCTCATCGCATAACGTCACATGTCATCCCTCCCTGATGACATCACCTTGCTTCCAGCATTCCCCACTGTTCCCAACATCCTGTTCGCTGTCCGTGCCTCTAAAATATGCCATGTTGCCACCAAAATGTTGTCTGTGCTAATGTATGCAGCCAGGCTGTTTGCACTGACCCAAAGGGAGAGTGATACTATACGAGGACGGTTTCCCTAACCCTTAATACTGTTTCCGTGTGCCTCCTTTTACACTGGATATTCAGTTGCTTAGATATTTTCTAGTCACCATCCCCTGACTTGTGTTTTTCTATTATCTTTTCTCTGAGTTGCTCAAAGTGTTCTTTTATCTTCACTGTGTTGTTTAGCTCAGTTGTTCAGACCTGGGCACCCCTTAAAACCACCAACCCCACACCATAAGATTTCTATTCCAACCATTTCTTCTCTTAATTAGACTCCTTCATTAATTAAGCAAGCTGCTATTTCCCATCTTCTCTCTTTTTTGCATCCATCCTCAAATTACAAATGGGTTACGCTTATGTTTTACTGAATGAAGCGTGAAATGATAAGTGCTAAATGGCTGAGATTTGTTTCTTTTATTTTTTTATGTTTTTAATGATCTGGTTATTTAGCCAATTATTTTATGATAACCATACAAGTGGGAAGTTGCTTCTTTCAGAATCATTTGCGCTGGTGTTTCTTCTGCTCATCATTAATTGTTGGTATTCAGATATAATTAAGAAAGCAAAGTCCACAGATAAAGTTAAAACTACAAAAAACAAAGTTAGCATTTAAAGGAGAAGTTGACTGCTGAAGAATTCAGCTTCCCGCATCATTACTAGAACCCCCTCAATTCACCATGTCACTCCAATTTTGCAGCAGCTTCATTGGCTTCCAGCTCAGTTCCGAATTCAATTCAAAATTATCCTACTAACTTTCAAGGCTGTCCACAACCTTGCCCCTCCATATCTGTCTGACCTCCTCCATGTTGCCATTCCCTCCCGTACCCTTAGATCTTCTTCCTCCATCCACTTGACTGTCCTCTTCGTCCGTCTTACCACCATGGGGAGCCCAGCATTCAGTTGCTCTGCTCCCCAGCTCTGGAACTCACTTCCATCTGAGCTTAGAAATATTGAATTATTTTCACTTTTAAAATCTAAACTTAAAACTCATTTGTTTATGACTGCTTTTTCTCTTTGGTTACAATTGCTCTGTCTGACTTTAATTTTTGTATTTGACTTTTGTTTATAATCTGTGTTTTGTCTATTGTTCGGTGTCCTTAAGTGTTTAGAAAGGCACCTACAAATAAATTAAATGTATTATTATTTATTACTAGCCATGTGCGCCCAACTACGTTGCGCGTGTCAAAGTTGTCTGTGAAGGGCTCCCTGTTTAAACGCGGCTGCCAGTCGTGAACTGGGCCCTTCGTCGCACAGCATTATGATTTTTTATAAGGGAAACAAAATTACAAAAGAAAACCCTTGGATATTGATTTTATAGGAACGGCCTACTCGGAATCACTGTCCGAATAGTAATTATGTGGTGGTGTAGGACCATTTCTGCTTCTGTCCGTTCACAGTCCATCTCGTTTTCACGACGCTATCGTTCCCTCTCACAATCTCTTCTCAACCTTTCTCCAGTCTTGCAGGTTGCTTTGTGGCAATCCAAAAAGTAAGGCGATATACACGGAGCAATGGTTATAAAAGGGGGACACATAGGTATCCAGGCTCTTTAAAGCATAAATAGGGATCACTTTACTGACATGTGAGCAAGCCACGGTACAACTGTGAGACGCGCAGCACTCGCCGGCTACAACGTAACAATAATAATTTCCGGAACGTGCTGTTACGTTGTCATTCATTTTACCCACTGTCTTTCTTTCATTCATATGTTACGTAGGCACATACCTTTTATCTTAGGCAATCTCATTCTCTAACCAGGCCTCAGGAGCTAACCAGTGTAACACTGTCCACCACCCCTTTCGTTATTCCGGCACATTGTTGACATCCGTGAGTAACAACAACGTACTAAACTGGAAGGTGGTCTACGCATGCGTGGAATTCGCGGACAAACAAAGATCAAGATCTAAATGAAGATCTCTTTAGTTAATTTAAAGCACAACAATTTGTTTAGTTTGAATGTCTGTGTTTTGAGGTGTGACTGGCGTACTACAGTCTTCAGTAGTATAAGCCTGGAGGAGATTCTTAATGCAATGCCTATGTTTTAGCTGTCTCTCTACTGCCATCTAGTGCTTCTTCTTCTAATTCATTTGTGGACAAACAAAGATCAAGATCCAAATGAAGATTATATATAGATTATAATGTTTAGGACAATTGGCGTCACAGGTATTTGTGATTTCTCAGGTGGGTTTCATTGCTTCATAAGATACCATGGCTTGCTTCTAACCCATTTGATTCTGTAGTTGGCATTGTTCAACATGAGGACAAGAGCTGTGCCAATGAAAGTCAAAGAAGCCACTATGTAGCTGAAAAGCAAGAATAAAACCATCAGAGACATCAATAAATCTTTAGGATGACCAAAATCAACTCTCATTATGAAGAAAGAACACACTGGTGAGCTCATTAATTGCAAAGAGACTGAAAGGCACCAGGAAGATCTTCACTACTGAAGACAGAAGAATCCTATCCTATCTATAATAAAGTAAAAGCCCCCAAACACCTGCCCAACAGAGCAGAAACAGTCTCAGGAGGCCGGTGTGTGTGTGTCAAAGAAGACTATCAGCAGAACACTTCATGAACAGAAATACAGAGTCCACACTGCAAGATGCAGACCACAAAAACTGGATGGCCAGATTACAATTTGTGAAAAATGGACTTCAAAGAACCTGCAGAATTCTGGGAAAAGGTCTTGTGTACAGACGAGACAAAGATGAACCTGCATCAGAGTGATGGCAAAAGCAAAGTGTGGAGGCCGAAAGGAACTGTCCAAGTTCCAAAGCCGACACCTCATCTGTTAAATATGATTGTGATGGGATGTTATGTCTTGGGCATTGTGAACTATGGCCGGCCATTCATCCCGGCCAATACCCCCACGCCACTAGATGGATCCCTTCCGGCAGCATGGAGGTGCCCCGAATTCCAGCAGGGCATCATGGATACTGGAGTTTTCCTTTACAGCCCTGCTGGATACCATGGGGGCCGCAAGGGGATGCTGCAGGAAGGCTCAGAGATTTGTATTTGCCCTATAACCCGGAGGTACGTCCTGGTCACAAGGACAGAGGGAATGACGTACTTCTGGGATGAAATGAATAGCTTTTGATCTGACCCAGAAGTGCTAGGAAGTCACATGGACTGAGGGTTCAGCAGCACTTCCAGGTCAAGGACTATAAAGGACTCTGGGAAATCCCAGACAAACGAGCTGAGCTGGGTGGCAGGGTGGCAATGTGTCTGGAAGAGAGGAGGATTATTGTTATTGTGGAATTATTTATTATTTATGAGAATTGTGGAGTGGAGGGTGCTTTGTGCACATTATTATTATAAAATAAATAATTTTTGGACTTTTATTTGGTTTCTGGCGACTGATCTGAGGGTTCAAGGTAGCGATAGCGCCCCCTATCTGTCACAGCATGTATGGCTGCTACAGGTCCTGGCACATTTCTCTTCATTGACGATGGAACTGCAGACGGCAGTGACACAGTGAATTCTGAGGTGTGCAGAAACATCTGAACTGCTCAAGTTCCAGTCAATGCCTCCAAACTCATTGGACATTTTTTCATCCTACACAAGATAATGAGTCAACAACACTGCTGAGACAACACAGGAGTTTTTCAAAGCTAAATAACGGCCAAGCCAGTCACCTGCGTCAAACCCAATTGAGCAGGTATTCCGTATGCTTAAAAGAAAACTTAATGGGACAAGCACCCAGAACAAACGGTTGCTGAAGATGGCTGCATTAGAGGCTTGGCAGAGCACCACCAAAGACCCTCAGAACCTGCTGATGCCTATGAATCGCAGACTTCAAGCAATCATTGCTTGCAAGGGATATGTGACAAAGAATTAAATATGACGTCTTTAACAGACCTGCCATTGCTGTGCCCCAAACATTACGGTGCCCTGAAATGAGGGGACCGTGTAGAAAAAGTGTTGACATTTCTACATGATGTGACTGAAGTGCATGAAAATCCCCTTAAATGAAAGGCTGCAATGTGCACTTTAATCAACTCTGAATTATTTGATTTGTAAATTTAAGCTGAGGAGCAGAGGGGCAAATCAAGGATAAATGTGTCTTTGTCACAAACATTATGGAGGGAACTGTGTTTGTCATTAATTTAGACCACTTTACAGAGATCTGGTTTCACTTTGACATTAAAGAGTTTGTTGATCAGTTTCAAAAACGTCAAATGAATTCCATCATGAATCCATGTTGTGTAAAAATAAAATGAAAAAACTGTGTATTTTATAGGCACTGTAACTTTTCAATATGGCACCTTTCCACCAGGCACAAGTTGGCGTAGTTGTGTCACTTTATGTGTTCTAAAACTCTATCTATCTATCTATCTATCTATCTATCTATCTATCTATCTATCTATCTATCTATCTATCTATCTATCTATCTATCTATCTATCTATCTAAAACAAGTCAATTATGTTTTGCCTTAAGCGCAGTTTGCAATGGCACCCCAGTCGAGTTTAGTTTAAATGGTATTAAACTGAGACATACTCACAAAGTAATCTTTACACAAAACCAGAGCTGCAAATTACTCCGTATTCTTGTTTTTTTCCCTCATTGGTCCAGATTAAAAAACTGAGCCACTATTCTGTGACAGCTCTGGACCAACTGCCATTTCTAATGCATTATTTCTTCTTCTTCTTTCAGCTGCTCACATTAGGGTTTGCCACAGCAGATCATCTTGTTCCATATCTTCCTGTCCTCCATCTTGCTCTGTCACACCCATCACCTGCATGTCCTCTCTCACCACATCCATAAACCTTCTCTTAGGACTTCCTCTTTTCCTCTTCCCTGGCAGCTCTATGCTTAGCATCCTTCTCCCAATATACCCAGCATCTCTCCTCTGCACATGTCCAACAACATCATTTATTTGTATAGCACATTTTCATACAAATAATGTAGCTCAAATCGCTTTACATGATGAACAGAAAAAAGACAAAGTAAGAATTAAAATAAGACAACACGAATTAACATCGAATAAGAGTAAGGTCCGATGGCCAGGGAGGACAGAACAAACAAAAAAAACTCCAGATGGCTGGAGAAAAAATAAAATCTGCAGGGGTTCAGAGGCCACGAAACCACCAAGCCCCCTCTACCTAACATAAATGTTCAGTCCTCATTGTAGTCAGGCTTCTCATGGAAGGATTTGAAGACGAACGGTCACATGGACTTCTGGCCTTTAATCCATCAATGTAGGGACATCACGGTGCTTTGATCCGGTGGTGGTGGCAAAGATCGCCACCACAGAAAACCAGAGAAAGAACAGAAGAGAGAGTAGGGGTTAGTACGGATTTTGGACCCACCATGAATAGTAATGATAATTAATTGAATATACAGAGCATCAAGATTAAACTAAGATGAAACTATGAGAAAGCCATGTTAAAGTATTGTGTTTTTAGAAGTTTTTTAAAGTGCTCCACCGTATCAGCCTGGCGAATTTCTATTGGCAGGATATTCCAGATTTTAGGTGCATAACAGCAGAAGGCCGCCCGCCTCACCACTTCTTTTAAGTTTAGCTCTTGGAATTCTAAGCAGACACTCATTTGAAGATCTAAGGTTACGATTTGGAATATAAGATGTCAGACACTCCGATATATATAAGATGGAGCAGATTATTTAAGGCTTTGTAAACCATAAGCAGTGTTTTAATGTCAATTCTGAATGACACAGGCAACCAATGTAGTGACATCAAAAATGGGGAGATGTGCTCAAATTTTCCTTTTCCTAGTTAGGATTCTAGCAGCTGCATTCTGCACTAGTTGATTTATGTCCTTTTTAGGTGGTCCTGAGAGGATTGCGTTACAGTAATCTAGTCGACTGAAAACAAAAGTGTGAAGTAATTTCTCAGCATCTTTCAGTGATATAAGAGGTCTAACTTTAGCTATGTTTCTTAAGTGAAAAAATGCTGTGCTAGTGATCTGATTAATATACGATTTAAAATTCAGGTCAGAGTCAATAGTTACCCTTAAATTTGTTACCTCCGTCTTGACATTTAATCCTAATGCTTCAAGTTTATTTCTAATAATCTCATTATATCCATTATTGCCAATCACTAAAATTTCCAAACCAACGCAATCTCACCTCTCTGACTCCCAATTGTCCAACTTGAGCTAACCCTCTAATGTACTCATTTAAATTCATTTCATTTCATTTCAGGGGATGCACAAACCAGTGTGTTTCTACGAGCCGGTCCCAAGCCTGGATAAATGGGGAGGGTTACGTCAGGAAGGCCTTCCCTGGTGTAAAATTTATCCAGTGTAAAAACAATACAAATTTCTTATAGAATATTTGATGATCCAATTAGATAGAGTTTTGCATCAAACATTTATTTACAGAGTGCACATCAAGTTCTGGAAAATGTTATTTACATTACAGTAGTTGTGACCAAATCGGAATTAAAATTAAGTCATGGAAATAGACATTAATGGGATGTCCTACAGGACACGGAGTAGAATGTACAATAATTACGTCATTTGGAGATTCTCATTTAAAATTGCTCACAAGAGAACGGCTGATGTTAAAATCCCAGAAGGCTTTCTTTCTTTCTGCATTCCATGTGTGGGAAGGATTTTAATTTGCCCTTTGCAGCAAACTCGTTTCTTGGAGCAGAACAGGCAAAGATGAGCACGGACAGGAGATTCCAAAGCTCTCAAAATTTTAATTAATGTAGTTCACACTGATCAACCTCAACATTCAAACCACTGAGAGGTGAAGTGACTCACATGGATAATCTTGTTAAAATGGCACCTGTTGTGGGGTGGGATATATTAGGCAGTAGGTGTACAGTCAGTTCCTTAAGGTGATGAGTTGGAAGCAGAAAAAATGGATAAGCATAAGGATCTGAGACACTTTGACTGGCGCCATATTGTGATCACTAGATGACTGAGTCAAAGCATCTCCAAAATGTCAGGTCTTGTGGGGTGTTCTTGGTTTGAAGTGGTTAGAACCTACCAAAAGTGCACCAAGGAAGGATAGCCGGTGAAAGGCTCACTGATGCATAGGGGGATCAAAGGCTAGCCCATCTGGTCCAATCCCACAGAAGCGCTACTGGAGTACAGGTTGGGAGCATGCACTGATAGCGCCTTGCCGCACCCACCACACGACGAACCGCCTGGATTGTGCAGCAGGTGAGACCTCAGCACCACACTGTAGTACAAATTGCTGAAAAACATCATGTTGGCCATGAGAGAATGGTGTCAGAACACAAAGTTCATCACAACCTGATGCATACATTGCTATGTAGTCACATGCTGACCCCTTGTCCACGGCCACAATTGGCACAGGAGCATCAGAACTGGACCATGGAGCAATGGAAGAAGGTGGCCTGATGAATCAAGTTTTCTTTTAGATCATTTGGATGGCCGGTTCTAGTACATCGCTTACCTTAGGATGAGACGGCAGCAGGATGAACTATGGGGAGAAAGAAGCTGTGGTGGTTGTAAAGTACGAGGGATAATCAATCTGTGTGTCTTAATCTCCCAAAACTAATAAGATGACAAAGCTTTCAAATCCCCATTTCCAGTACCATTGGGGAAAAACTGCCTTACATGCTGATATACTGTAGGTACTACACTCCATACTCACTTTCAGGTTTGAAATTCTCTATTGCCATTTCTTCAGATTTGATGGGTTTAAAGCCTAAACAAATACCACAACAAACAAAAATATCTAAAAGCATTAAAATACTGACAGTGGAACAGCTATAATTTATATTTTGTGACGAGGAAACTTCAGTTTTGTAAGAATAGTTTCAATGAATAAGGGAAAATCTGGAAGATTCTAATTCAAAAACTCAAGAAAGCAATCAATAACCAATTAGCAATAAATGTAAATCAAATTTTAACAAGAATTAAATGATTAACAAAATGTAAAGAAACAACAAAATTAGTGAATAATTAACCTAAAATCAAGTAAAAATACAAGCACAAACGGTTAATAATGGAAATGCAAAAACTAAAATCTTAAAACCTATATCCAACAAGACCTAAATACAAGAATACCTAAACATGAATCAAATACAAAACATGAAACACTCCAAAGACACAAACAAGTGAAAGAAGAAAAACAAAACTGAACCGTAAACAAGAATAACAGAAATCACAGAACCGGACTTTAGACAGGAGGAGGTCTACACAGGCACGAGCCGAGTGCCAGGGCCCTGACAAAAGGCACTCGTCAGCTTTTATTACACTGAAGTTCTCAAGGTGACAACTTTATTTAGAGGCTGCACCTGAGATGCAATTAGCAGTTAGAGGACCAACTGTACATGGCTTACAGAACTAAAATTGAACACAGTTGAGGAGAAAACGAAAAAACACAGAAGAAAAAGGGAAATTCATGACAATGCACTTGATGACATGTGACAAATTTGGGTAATGTCTTCACCTTTTGGTATGTGTAACAAATTATATTTGATTTTTTTAATCTTTCTAAATTTATAAGACAGGAAATGACAGAACTTACATTTTCAAATGTCAAAATGTTTGTTTATAAGCATAGGTCGAGAATTTGGATTTGATATCCTAAGGCTAAAGGTTTTAATCTCACTGCTGTCTCGCCATTTGACCCAAATGAACCGTTTAACCCGCATGTGTTCTTATTGTACATTCTGGAAAGTGGACTTCTGTATTCTGTAATCTGGAAGGTTGTAGGAGTCACTGTTCACAACAAAGGGCATTATTTAAAATTTAAAAAGTCTTATATATTGGCAATTTATGATTATTCTTACCAGATGAAGTATTGATGTGTTTCCTGCTTTTGTTTACATTTGTACTTTGTAATGTCTGTTACAGTTTGTGCTGTTCCCATGACAACAGAAATCAGTGGAATTTGAAACCACTGTAGAGAAGTAATATTATTACTGCATTATCTATCCATCCATTATACAACCTGCTATATCCTAACTACAGGGTCACGGGGGTCTGCTGGAGCCAATCCCAGCCAACACAGGGCGCAAGGCAGGAAACAAACTCCTGGTAGGGCACCAACCCACCGCAGATTACTGCATTATATTATATTAAATTGTGACTTACTTACATACAGTATCTATCTATCTATCTATCTATCTATCTATCTATCTATCTATCTATCTATCTATCTATCTATCTATCTATC
>JANRMT010062857.1:28844826-28862057 GCA_026402145.1 Polypterus bichir lapradei | reverse complement strand
TTTCTGTCCCCCCTGGCCATTGGACCTTACTCTTATTCGATGTTAATGCTGATTTATTTTGTTTTCATATTGTGTTTATTTTTCTATTCTTTATTATGTAAAGCACTTTGAGCTACTGTTTGTATGAATATGTGCTATATAAATAAATGTTGTTGTTGTTGTTGTTGTTTTCGGCTCGATTTTGCAAACTGGTAGCACCAAGCATCAAAGCAGTGATACTGTTCCTGTGTGGCTTTTTTAGATCTACATCCCTTCTTCTTCTTTTTCTTTTGGTTGCTCCCGTTAGGGGTTGCCACAGTGGATCATCTTCTTCTATATCTTGTTGTCCTCTGCATCTTGTTCTGTTACACCCATCACTTGCATGTCCTCTCTCACCACATCCATACACCTTCTCTTAGGCCTTCCTCTTTTCCTCTTGCCTGGCAGCTCTATATTTAACATCCTTTTCCCATTATACTCAGCATCTCTCCTCTGCACATGTCCAAACCAACGCAATCTCGTCTCTCTTACTTTGTCTCCCAAACGTCCAACTTGAGCTGACCCTCTATTGTACTCATTTCTAATCCTGTCCATCCTCGTCACACCCAGTGCAAATCTTAGCATATTTAACTCTGCTACCTCCAGCTCTGTCTCCTGCTTTCTGGTTAGTGCCACTGTCTTCAACCCATATAACACAGCTGGTCTCACTACTGTCCTGTAGACCTTCCCTTTCACTCTTGCTGATACCCGTCTGTCACAAATCACTCCTGACACTCTTTTCCACCCATTCCACCCTGCCTGCACTCTCTTTTTCACCACTCTTCCACACTCTCCATTACTCTATACTGTTGATCCCAAGTATTTAAACTCATCTACCTTCGCCAACTCTACTCCCTGCATCCTCACCATTCTACTGACCTCCCTCTCATTTATGCACATGTATTCTGTCTAGATCCACATCCCTCACGCGGCTTTATCAAATACACTGATATTAATCACATATTGTTTATTAGTTGAAGGCATCTCATTGTAATCAACCTGTAACCATATAATGGTGCATGGAATGGCCAAACTATTCCAAATACCAAAGCTGCTTTAGTGTTGTCAGTCTCAGTGCACCACTCGGAGTATTTTATCCCACTGTACCTGAGTGTGGAATCACAGCTCTACAGCAGCTGATCGGAAAGCTCTACCACAGATTGTGTCAAAAGCTGAGAGAATTATCCGGGATACAACTTCTAGCACACACTGCCTCAGCAATGCGCACAGTCTATTTGAACTACTTCCATTCGGCAAATGCTTCAGAGCTTTTCCTGCTCAAAACAGTTTCATCCCAAGAGCTCTAAACACACTCAGTCAGTCCATCAAGTGCTACTGGTAGAACTGTTTGTACTTATAAGTACAATTACCTCACTGTAAACTTGCATTACAGTTGTAATATTGCACAACCCAAGCCACTTATGCTTTCGTATTGTATATTTTTCATTTTTTTTATCATATTATTTTTGTTGTTATTATTGTTTTTGTTGTTGTTATTTTACCATTTTATAGGAAAATAAGTTTAAGGAGGATTTGCATATTGAATCTCATTGTACCATACAATAACAATAAAGGAATTCAATTCAATTCAATAGAAGAGAGCGCATATCTACAGATGATAACGACTGGCTTCTGAGTCGATTTACGTTTCCAGGCATTATCTTCTTGGCGCTCTTGATATCATTTTTCAGATGAAATGCAGTAAAGTATATACGTATATTATATTATACAGATACATTTTTAACTTCATTTAAATAATGTATACTTTTATTAAACACGTGGACACAGTGTACAGCGTTAGCAATGAGCTGGCGCCCCATTCTGGGATTGCTCCTGCCTCACCCTGTATGCTCCTAGTATCCTGGGACTGGTGTTACCCTGGATAGACAGATGGATGGAATAATTAAACATGTACTGCAAAGATATTTTAATGTTCCTTAAAAGTTTTGAAGAATCTGCATTTTAAGCTTACAGATGGCTAGACAATTATTAAAGAGCTGATTGTGTGGCGATTGGTTACTTGGAGAAAGAAAAGAAAGGACAGGAATTGGGAGTTAGTTATGTATGACAATAATCATGTCTGAGAGAACAAGAGTATCAAAACCAAAAGTACATACGAGAAGAGAGCATAAAGACAAATTTTGAATAGTTTAGAGATTTGGTATCCACAGATCAGATAAGGATGTGCACTCATAGCTGTCTTTTTACCCCATTGTGTCAATTACGCACGGGTCCCATCCTGAGAGGCCAGGCCCCTAGTAACGCTAAAGCGGACCTAATAATGGAAGTAAACACTGGCGGTCTTAGAGGTCCCAAACTCATACCAGATCATGACTTTCAGATTGTCTTTTTTAGGCACATTTTGTGCTCATTTTTCCTCTTTTTAACATTTCATTACATTTTCCTATTTTTGTTAATAAATACTTCATTGATAAAGATTACAGCTCCAACTGTACATACAAGCCAGAGTTTTTATGGTTTCTTTCTCCTGTAAGGCATGTTTGCTAAGTTTTGAACTTTACTGAATTTGTTGAACTCGTAAAGCCCGCTCCCAGTTTTTAGGTCTGTAAAGGCCGTGACCTGCACTTGGTAGTTAGGCTTGACTTATTTGTGTTGAGCTTGTGCTGGGCAGGCTAGTGAAGGACCTGGCATGCTTGGTGATTTTTTTGGAGGCTTCACACCCCTCTTTGGTCATGTTTGTGATTCCAGTATTACAACAAACATGAGAGTGAATTCAACTCGATGCAGTTGACCTCAGCTTAATGGAACATTTGTAGGATTCGATGAAGCAATCATCTTTTGGTGGAGCCCAATAATAACTTTGGAACACACCAGAGTTAATAGAGGCCAGCGCTCCTACGGTGCACTTTCAGCACTTCTGCACTTTAATTCTATGCATTATGGAGTATTTATTGCCTTAACTCAAGATGCATGTTGTATTTGTTTTAATAAAATGAAGTTCACACCCCAGTACTTTTAGGGTTACTCTGGAGGCCACTGGTCAGTCAGCTTGTTGTCCAAACCATTACTTATAAAGTCAGACCTAGACCCACACATACTAAATAATTATAGACCAATTTCAAATTTACCCTTTCTCTCTAAAATACTAGAAAAAGTAGTCGCCAATCAGCTTTAGTCACACCTTATGCATCAGAAGTTATTTGAGAAATCCCAGTCTCGTTTCTGCGCTGGTCATAGTACAGAAACGGCACTAGCGCGGGTTGTAAATGACATTCTGATATCCTCTGATGAAGGAAACTCCAGTATAATTATGTTGTTAGACTTAAGTGCAGCGTTTGACACCACTGACCATTCTATTTTACTGCACAGGCTGGAAAATGACATTGGGCTCACAGGCACCGTCCTTGCCTGGTTTAGCTCTTATTTATCAAATTGATTCCAATACGTATAGAAATGTGCTAACAGTACCCCATCATTATACACAGAAGTTCAATATGGTGTCCCGCAGGGCGCAGTACTGGGACCTTTACTGTTTTCACTTTACATGCTTCCACTGGGATCTCTCATTAGGAAACATAATGTTAATTTTCACTCGTATGCAGATGACACCCAGTTATACCTTTCATTTAGATCAAATGAAGTTTCTCCAATGTTGTCTTTAATTAGTTGTGTTAGTGAATCAAAGGCGTGGATGGTTGAGAACTACTTGTCTTTAAGCACAGATAAAACAGAGATGTTAATTGTTGGAGGTAATGACGTTGATCACAACAATATTTTGTCATCATTTTCTGTAACTCAATTGGAATTACTATTAATTTTACTGAATCAGCCCGCAATCTAGGAGTTATCTTTGACTCTAGCATGTCATTTAAAGCTCACATTATAAAGTTGTCCAAATCATGTTTCTTCCATCTTAAAAATGTTGAGAAATTAAGGCGCTTTCTAAACAAACAGGATTCTGAGTAATTAATTAATGTATTTATTTCTAGTAGGATTGACTACTGCAATGTGCTGTTCATTGGATGTTCAAATTGTTCTTTATACAACCTCCAGTTAATCCAAAATGCTGCAGAAAGAATGCTGCTATGACAACACATCCAGCTAGAGTTTCGAAAAACTGACAGATCCAGGATCATGCCAAATCATCAACAATTACATCTGGCTAAATGAGTAATCTACATACAATAAATACCCCCCAGGACTCTGAACAAATCCAAATTGTATTATGTGATATCATTTACTGTTGAATTCTGCTCTGTATTTGTAATATTTCTATTGTACTATTGTATTGTATTGAGGATTACTTGTGTTCTGTTCTGTGTATTGTATTGTATGACCCCCTTCTTTTTGACACCTACTGCACGCCCAACCTACCTGGAAAGGGGTCTCTCTTTGAATTGCCTTTCCCATTTTTTTTCCCTTCAAGGGTTTTTTCCTTGTCTTCTTGGAGAGTCAAAGGCTGGGGGGATGTCAAAAGATAGGGTCTGTTAAAGCCCATTGGAACATTCTTTGTGTGATTTTGGGCTATACAAACATAAATTGTATTGTATTGTATTGTATTGTCCAGTAGATTAACACAATAAGAATGGTCACTGAGTGTGTAATATAATGACTCATGTGTATCATTTGGGGGTAGGAAATAGAATTTAAAAAAAAGTCTCCAATTAAATATCTATAGAACTGACTTTATTTTTTGACTTTTATTTTATATCGCACTCACTATGAACGGAGCAAAATAAAGTAAAAATAAGCAGAGAGAGTAAGCTAAAACAATATTCAATGCTCCATTTTTTTACAGTGACCACTTCTTAATCATTCCGTCTTTCTTTAAAACCCATTCCTTCCAAACACAAGAACAAATATGGTGTCGTGAACAACATCCACAATGTGCTTGTCTCTTGTTCTTTTGTCATCCTGAGACTCAGGGTTTTGCTCTGTTGACTCCTCTCGATGATGTGAGCACACACCAACAAACAAATAAATAAATAAAGCTTGAAGACGTTGGTGTCATATGCAGTTTATATATTTAGATTCTACATAAAGCTTACATGCACATTGTGAGTTGGGTTTATTTTAGCATTGACTCCATCAGTCCTTATGGGGGCACTGTATTCATTTCCACATTTAAGGTGTCTACTGTGAAGTAGGGTATTGTTAGATATTTTACAAATGTACTGTAAATATCTTCAAAAAGACGTCTCTGGCGTCTCTGTAATATGGGGGTCAGAGTCCCCGTTATGTGACGTCTCCAGAGGAGGATTACAAGAACTGGCTGATCCTCGGTCCTCACAGCTCTAAAGATTTTGGAATTTTTGGGGACTCTTGTCATGACAGTCATCTTTGAAGTTGGTTTTACATTATAAGGACTATGATGAAGTCAATACTAAAACAAGTCATGGGTACAAACATAAACGAGAAATAATATGTAGTATAATATGAAAAAAAGTAATCAATCTATCATGCATGGACTTTAATTCCAAGCGTACAATGCAATTATGTAACAAACTGGATAGAAAGGCAAAGAACCAAAGGCTTCTGGGAGATATTTTTGGTTATTACAATATGTCTGTACTGAGTCTGCGGTTAACGTAGTGTGAAATAAAACCTTACTGTTTGTTTAATTCTATGCATTATGGAGTATTTATCACCTTAATTCAAGGTGCATGTTGCATTTGTTTTAGTAAAATGAATAACCATCAGGGCAACTAGAAATATTAATTTTGATCCTCATGCAATAGAGAAACTTATTTGCATTTTCTTCAGGAGACGGATTGCCCCACATGGTAAAGTAGCTGGAGTGATCTCAAATTCTTCTGCCAGCCTCCCCAAATGTCAGACCTTGAAGGTCAAATTTTATATGTATGATTAACTAAATGGCCTGGATGTCCCCCCATGCGATTCATGACCCCCCCCCCTCAGAGGGCACCATATCCGACTGACCGTGATTTCCCTAGTGCCACTCTTCCCCAAACATCCCACTTGGCCAACATAACCACACAGCGGTAAACATGGAAACCGCCTCACGTATCCTTTATAAGGGTCCGCAGCTTTCCCAGGCTTTGTTTATACCCAACATATATTTAGTGATGTCCTAAACTGTCAAGAATTAGGAGTTTGGCTGCTTCGTTTGAAATTAAATTATCTCTAAAACAAACATTCAGGTTGCAAAGAAAAAGCGCCCATAAATATTTATATAATGGCATACAAAGCAGCTACGACGTGAGCATACATATTTAAAATCACACTTTGTTCTTATATTAATATTCTTACCTATTCTTATTTTTTTCCCTTTCCTGTAATTTTCTCTTTGACATTGCATAAAGCACTTTGAGCTACATTCTTTGTGCGAAAGTGTGCTACAGAAATAATGTTGTTGTTGGTAAGACTATGCTAGTAATATATGAAAATATCTGAATGGGATTTATGACTATTTTAGCTAAATTTACTAATTAATTTGAATGTGGAATATTATAATGTAATAAAAAATGCATATATCGGAATGGGATTTTTGCCTATATTTAACTAGATTTACTAATTAACTTGAATGTGGAATATTATAATGTAATAAAAAATGCATATATCTGAATGGGATTTTTGCCTTTATTTAACTAAATTTACTAATAACCTTGAATGTGGAATATTATAATGTAATAAAAAAATGCAGGAATTACAGCAAGTTTTCTGAAACAGTAAAGCATTTGCCACATTTGGATTTGGTAACTTTGACAGCGCCCTTGTATATGGAGACACTCATGAGGCCCCAAGCTCCTTCTCGCTTACTCAGGTCTGCTGATGATGTCATCAAATCTCAATCCAATCTATCAGGTGGTGGAACAAACTGTCTGCCTAAATCGAAACTGCTAACTCTCTGAATGCGTTTAAGGGGGTACTCATACTAGGCCGTTTGTTCCGTACCGTGCCTGAGTATGATTACTCTTCCTCCTTACTCCCCAGCTGGCCTGCACTCGCACTGTGTTTTAATGTTCTGGGCCCGGGTGCGCATTCGTTAGCACCATGCAACTTCGTGTGAAGCCAAAACAAGATAGCATGCATGTCAAAATGATTTTCCTTATTTTGTAACGCTCTACCCTCTTACAGATTTATTGAGTGTGCAGTGCAGTGTTTTGCTGTTAATCGTGCTGCGCGATTTTTACGGAGACAAATGAAATTTTAAGGAGGAATTTGCAGCTTTTCTTGCCAACTACATTTCATGTTCATGTGTAAGGTGAGAATAAAAACCTGTTTTTAACTCAAATAAAATGACGTTGCATCATTGATGTCATGTCTGAGTTCCATGCAATATTGATGGCTTGTTTAGAAATCACACTATTCCCGAATCCTACTGAACCATGCCTGAGCACAACTCTTTTCCAAGTGGGCCACAGCACAGTATGGTTGACATGGCACGGAGTGATCACACTAGTCAAATGAACAAGACTCTGGAGAGGTTTACATGCGGAACAAACATGCATGGGCACGGAACAAATTGCTAGTGAGAATGCCCCCTCAGAAATGTTTGAAGACTCTCTTGTCCTGTGAATTTCTGTCTAACTGATAAACGGCTTTGATTGATTCTTGTAACTAAGGAGGGACTAACTAGTCTTGCATTGTTCTGTTTCACTCGCAGTGATCAATTTTGTAACCTTGTCCTGTAGCACGACTGATGTTCACTAGATTATGCTAAACTCTTATGCAAGTCACTTTGGAGAAAAGAAACTATTAGGTGAATAAATGTAATAATATGTGTTTAATTAATTTAATTAAATGTAATTATATATTCAGTATATATAAATATAACTGTGTGTGCTGTGAACTTTCCCAATGTAGTTAAGGTGCAATCAAAAACCACCTAAATCTCCATGCTGTACAAACTATATCTGCGCTCTTTGGATGCTGGTAGACATATCTGACTGGTGGTGGGCATTATGGGAAAGACGCACTAACAAGACAAGGCAACATATAGAAAAAAACAATAAATTTAGATCATGTTACACATGACGACAAGAAGACATTGTTAGTATACAATATGTCACAAGACTTTCGTGTTTGGCCTGAGACCATGGCTATACCTTTTATGTGTTTCAAGAACCACATAGGGATGGCAAGACTTTTGGTTAATGGCAGCGCAAGCACTTTGGGAGGAGGCGGTGGAAATCGCCTTGCATTGTGTTGCATGTGTATATGGGTCAGTGAAATGATCTCATTACTATATGTAGTATTTCTTCAAACGTGCGCTATCTTTAGGGTTGACATGATGCTACGAGGGTGGGCTCTGGCCTCTGCAATCCCGGGCTATATTAATCTGATTCAGTAATGGATGGGTGGATGGATGGAAATCGTTTGCTTGAATTCTTTATGATTCTGTGATATTGAAAACAGGCAGATAGATGGATGGACTGAAGGAAACCTGAAGGCTGTCATGTTGGTAAAGATTGAATAAAAGTTTACTTGTGTGGTCAGAATATAGATGGCCATATGCTTCCATACAAACATATATACTTATATATGTATATATTGTCACACGAGTGTTAGAGGGTCAACTTCTAGACTCATCAGAGGTAAGCATTACCACTCCGGGACACGAGGAGCGCTGTCGCTGCCAGTGTTGTCTCTTTTTGTACTCACAGTGTAAAGAAACCACCCAGTGATGACAACTGACTGCAACCCTTTGGCCCAGTGACTATAAAACGGAGACACTCCGGTCTGGGGTCATCTCATTCCAGGACAAGTAGACTGGAGAATGGATCTCCACCCCGGTGTGTGTGACCTAAGCCTTGATCTCAAAACCAGAGCTTTCCAGGCTAAATTACCTTGCTTTTCTATTATTTGTATCATCAAGAGCCTATTTATTTTTTTTAGACTTAGTAATTATTAAAAGGAATGAACCGGTTGGTGCCTCAACATTTCTTAGATGGACTTGTGTCGATGAAAATATGCATAGTAAGAGCAAAGCAGGTAGAGGACCAGGAGGCAATAAACAGGAACATTTTTGTAATATATGACATAAGACAGATTTAATTTCAGAGTCGTAATGTGTTCCATTGGGCTGCTGTAGTTTGATGTGTGTCTGTAAGTTAACGGAGTAGCTCTGTTCTGTGAGTAATGAAATAAACAAGGACCTCCTTGTATCATCTGTGGTTGGCCATATACTGTATGAGTATCATAGTGTTATAATATTAAGAAGAACATCTACCTGTGTCTCTTTCTGTCTCTCTTCCCTTCTATATAAAGTAGATTTCATTTTAAAATGGCCTGTGTATGAGTCATGACGTATTACATTGGGTTGCTGTACTTAGATGTGTGTGTGTGTTAGTTAACAGAGTAGTTAGTTGTTTTCTGTGAGAAATGCAAGACAAGAGGTCCTCCTTGCACCCTTTGTGTTCAGCTGTGTTATTGAACGTATACACTGTAATGGTATCACACTGCTGTTACATGTTATGATTTCAGGGCATAACATCTACCTACATCTCCCTGTGTTCCTCTCCCCCTTTACTGTATAAAGCAGATTTCATTTTGAAATGCCCTGCATGTGAGTCATTATGGGTTCCATTGGGCTGCTGTAGTTTGATGTGTGTCTGTAAGTTAACGGAGTAGCTCTGTTCTGTGAGTAATGAAATAATCAAGGACCTCCTTGTATCCTCTGTAGTCAGCAAAATACTATAAGAACATCATATTGTTATAGTTTCAGGGCAGAACATCAACCTGCGTCTCTTTCTGTCTCTCTTCCCTGCTATATAAAGTAAATTTCATTTTGAAATGCCTTGTGTGTGTCATAATGTGTTTCATTGGGCTTCTGTACTTAGATGTGTGTCTGTTAGTTAACTGATTAGTTGTGTTCTGTAAGAAATGCAATGAACAAGGTCCTCCTTGTATCCCTCTATGGTCAGCCATATACTCTAAGAGTATCATATTGTTATAGTTAAGGAACAGAACATCTGCCTGCATCTCTTTCTGTCTCTCTTCCCTTGTAGATAAACTAGATTTCATTTTAAAATGGCTGATGTGTGAGTCATGATGTATTACAATGGGTTGCTGTACATACATGTGTGTCTGTTAGTTAACTGAGTAGTTAGTTGTGTTCTGTGCGAAATGCAAGACAAGAGGTCCTCCTTGCAACCTTTGTGTTCAGCTGCATTATCGAACGTATACACTGTAATGGTATCACACTGCTGTTACATGTTACGATTTCAGGGTATAACATCGACCTGCATCTCTGTCTCTGTCCCTCTCCACCCTGTCTGTATAAAGCAGATGTCATTTTAAAATGGCCTTTGTGTGAGTCATAATGACCTCCATTGGGCTGCTGTACTCAGATGTGGGTCTGTAGTTAACTGATTAGTTGTGTTCTGTAAGAAATGCAATAAATAAGGACCTCCTTCTATCCTATATGGTCAGCCATATACTGTAAGAGTATCATAGAGTTATAATATCAGGGCAAAACATCTCTCTTCCCTTCTATACAAAGTAGATTTCTTTTTGAAATGCCCTGTTCATCATTATATGTTCCATTGGGCTGCTGTACTTAGATGTGCGTCTTTTAGTTAACTGATTACCGTATTTACGCGTGTACCACGTACACATTTTTTTAAAAATCAGGTGCACATCATACACGAAGAAATGTGCGCTTCATACACGAGGAAACTTCTTCTGCTTGGGCTCGCTCACTTGCTTGCGCACTCGCGCTCGACAGTGCTCGCTCTCTCTCTAAACGCTTCCTATACAATCACAACGCGCGTCGTACACGGGGCAAAACTTTTTTCGTGATTTTCTTTCTAAAAATTAGGGTGCGCGGCACTGCGCGTGGTACACGAGTAAATACGGTAGCTGTGTTCTGTAAAAAATGCAATGAACAAGGACCTCCTTGCAACCTTTGTGTTCAGCTGTTTTATTGAACGTATACACTGTAATAGTATCACTCTGTTGTTACATGTCACGATTTCAGGTAATAACATCAACCGAATTCATTTTAAAATGCCTTGTGTGTGTCATAGTGTTATAATATCAGGGAAGAACATCTACCTGTGTCTGTTTCTGTCTCTTTTCCCTTCTATACAAAGTAGATTTTATTTTGAAAATGCCCTGTGTTTGAGTCATAATGCACTCCACTGGGCTGCTGTACTAAGATGTGTGTCCATTAGTTAACCGATTAGTTGTGTTCTGTAAGAAATGCAATGAACAAGGACCTCCTTATATCCTCTGCGGTCAGCTATATACTGTATGAATATCATATTGTTATAATATCAGGGCAGACCATCTGCCTGCATCTCTGTCTCTGTCCCTCCCTCTTTCTGTATAAAGCAGATTTCATTTTGAAATGCCCTGTACGTCATTATATGTTCCATTGGGCTGCTGTACTTAGATGAGTGTCAGATAGTTAACGAAGTAGCTCTGTTCTGTGAGTAATGAAATAATCAAGGACCTCCTTGTATCTTCTGTGGTCAGCCATATACTATAAGAATATCATATTGTTATAATATCAGGTGGCAGAGCATCAGCTTGCGTCTCTCCCTCTCATTTCCTTCCTCTAAATAACGCAAGCATTTATGTGTCTATATTGTTAATAAACATAACGAACTTAACATGAAAACATGTATACTTGATTGAGAGATTAAAACAATACAACAAAAGTAAAATAAAGATGTCTAGTAATATATGAGGGTTATCTCTAAGAAAGAAAGATTTAAAGGCATTGTTTCACTCTGACCAATGCAGATCCTGACTTATATTGACGACAAATAAAAAAAAAAAAAAAAAATACAAGCAGATCCAGTGCTAAAAATATGAATGTGCATAAAGAATAATACAGGAACCAACCAAATATTTAAGAGACTGACAAAGGAGAATTGGTTAGAATAACCATAGGTTCCAAGTGACTGACTAGGTGGTCATACATTGAAGGCTTTTATTGAATTAAGTGAAGTCAGATTGGCATGAATTGGATGAATCAGTCAGAGTCGCAGAGCTGAACACACAGCGTGTGGATTACTTTCAGTACACATAAAGCTTTAACAATACTTACAAGTACAAAGTGCTAAGGGCATGGGCCCGGTGCGGCCCAAAACCTGGACGATAAAGCGCAAGTCTGTGTTTGAGTGTGTGTGTGTATTATATTATTGGGGCTGCGCAAAGTCATTCAGGAAGGAAGATGCATACAGTAGAGAGGCTGCACCATACATGACAAAATAAAGCGCGACTGGCAGGCAGCTCATCTGGACTGTTTCAGCTTCAAAGTGAAGTAAACTGGAATCAAGGCCAAAATTAGAGATGGTCCATTACAAGTGGGAATAAACTCACTTTGACCAGAAAAGGAATGTGTGCATTTGTGAGCGTATCTATAAACAATGGGTTTCAAAGTATTAGAGCCTCCTTTGAATACAATGCCTCCATTAAAACAGGTGGCTATCTAAAAGGCCTGGTCGCATCAGGCCTATACACTTGCTCATCACTTATATCTCACTTCAGAAAAAGTATCTTTTTGCCCAATTTGTGTTTAAGTTATAATTCCACAAACAAGGAAAATATAATGAGGGCAAGAATACTTATCTTTAATGCTTCTTACTCTAAATCATAAAGTCGCAGACTCAAATCCCACCACTGCCACACTGTGTAACCATGAGGTGCACATTTGCTGCTTCATGTTCCTACGAGGCACTTCAAGGAGGTGCTCACCATTTAAGGTGCTCTTTTAAAGTTACATAAAATAACATTCTCAAACCCACTTAATCCAAATCAAGGTCACAGACTAGGTGAAGCCCACTCAGACAGCCCTGGGCGCAAGGCAGGAAACTGCCCACTGGTCCATTGTAGGCCCAGTATTCGAAAACAAATAATTAAACTGCATTTCTGTTTTCTGATTGGCTCTCACCAGCAAAGGCTCACTATAGGAATCACACTCTTCTGGCCTTGCTGCGGAACTTGAGTCAGGTTTTATTCTCATTCATTCCTGTCTTATTATTATGACTGATATAAAATGGGTCCCACATGGCATGGGAAAAATATATAATTGTGTTAAAGATCAAGAGTTCACTTAAACAAATCCATTGGCTGCAGTCTAACGGTTTCATTAAAAAAATTCAGTTTAAGCGGTGGAAATGTAAATCTCATTTGATTTCTATGTAAAATAGATTATGCATGCAGGACACGGGGAGAAGATGAGTTACATTTCGAAGCGTTCAAGTTTTTAAAGCATGTGGGCAGCTAATCCTGTGACCAGAATTTGGTGGCAAGCTATCTACCAATGATCAGCATAGCTTAACTCGCATTTAGGTCTTGTCCACTTACACCCTGCCACACAGATGTCCATGACACTGACTGCAAATGGTAATTTCCCTTGACTATGAATGGGCATGAACATTCCCACTTGAGGACCATTTCTAATAAGTAGCACTTTGGAGGATTATACATCTTTCTCCAAAGCTCACACTTTGTGCCACTGCTGTTTTTTTTATGATACTATGGTGTTCTGAAGATAGAATCCTTGTCTTGTGTTGTGAAACAGTATGATAAAGTAGTCTGCCAGTCAAGCAGTATTAGGGTGACGATAGTGATTTCAATGCTCAGGAGTCTCGATGTTAGCGGATGTCAGTTTGCACAGCCCAGCCACATAGCTACTTCAGTAACTCTTGATACAGCTCTGAACGCAGGAATCTGGCAAAGGAATCTTTCTCCATCAGGGCAAAAATTCTCTTCTGAGCCAAATCAAAGGTGGTAGGAGTGGGTTCAACGAGGTTCTGGATTGTAACATCTTTGGTAAAATGATCGATGTTCACCTGTTGGTAGAAAAAATAATGTTTATTAATTTATATATATGTATACACACATGCACACACACACACATATATATATATATATATATATTCCTCCCACCACTAATGCACAAGCAAGGCCAGCACATCGGAAAAACAAAACCTCTGAAGAAAGTCACTCGCTTAGGCACTAATACACAAGCGAGGCGAGCATGTCGGCAAAACGAATCCTCCTAGGAGAGAGATGCCCAGAGTAGTTCCTTTTAATTACCTGACATCTCCGCATTTCAATTTATTTTCTGATGATTTCAATAGTTTCTGGGACCCCGGGATTTTTACAGCATGGGCTTACACAGCTAGTATATATATATTTCTCTTTATATCTAATACGCTACCGTGGCTGTTCGTTTGTCTGTCCAAGATTTTAAATCACCTGCAGCTCGCAAACTGTTTGACCTACTGACCTGAAATTTGGTACACATATACTACGTGACATCTACTATCTGCTTTCGGGGTGATGATTGACCTCTAAAGTTATTCCTCTCTTTATTTTTATTTTATTTTATTGTAGAATCAACTCTCGGCAGTGGCCAGCAGGGTGGCCGTGAGGCGCATGCATATGGGCGCTGTTCTCATCCCTACCTCTTTCGCCGTCACTTCTCCTACCTCTTCATATCTTAAATCATTCTTGAGGAAGATTGATGACTTAAGTGCCAGCTTAAGTGAAAAATTAAAGAAAACGTACTAAGTAATTGCAACACAAACACTGACTTAATCAGTTTTAACGCAAAAAGATCCTGACGAAAGAAGAGAAGAAGCGAGCTGCTAGGGTGGAGAAAAGAAGAGCTCCTCAGGAAACAGCAAGCGCATCAACCTCTGAGCAAATGAATGCTAAACATACAGAGAAAGAGGATGAAAACTATGAATGCTCAAGTCAAGTTTTTTCACTGCATGTTATTATGCAGTCCGCTGTTACTGGTGTATATATATATATATATATATATATATATATATATATATATATATACATATAGCCCTACAACCCTGGTCTGAATATATTTATATATATAATGTATAATCTTGAGAACAGAGATGAGACGTGATTTTCTCAGAGAGAGACTTTCATGTCCCGCGAGACTAGACTTTGTACCAAGAGATCTAACTATGCCCGGGGCTGGAAATAAAAGACAAAGAGTAGATGACAAAGTAGAACATCATAAAGAATTCAAAAACGTTGGCGTGAAACACATGCAGTGCAGGTTAGAGATAATGGAAGTACAAAAATTCGGAAGTCTCAAAAAAATTATAGTAAAAATCGCATTAGCGCAAACAAACGAAAATTATTACTCTGTGAAATAACGGAACAGCGAAAAGAGATCGAATATATATTGTTCAGATTTAAACTTTAAGACAGAGACTTGTGGATGATCTAATTCGTGTTGCCAACAGGGAAAAGTAGTGTTTCTTCCCAATGAAGAGGCATATCTGTGAGAATTAAAAGATTTGTTGTTTGGTGAAAGTGAAATCCTGCTAGAGAAAATTTCAAGCCCCCTGAGACAAGACTTTATGCAAAGAAATTTGGAAAAGTCCTGCCCAGATCTAATACATTTACAACCATGCCCACGGTTCAATCATTTCTCATTTGTGTAAATGCTATTGTCAGACACAGTTTGTGTAAAGAGAAAGAAACAATATTCACTCACGGGCAGTTATACGTTGCATTGTCGCGATGTAATTCCAAACATGGAATCAAAAATCAATGCGATATTTACGTAAAGGGAAAAGCGAAAAGAGAGCAAATATATGGACTTGGTGATATGACAAAAGTATGCAGATATTGTTTGTCTTTAAACTTTAAGTTGGAGACTTGTAGATCGTCTAGTTCATGTTGCCTTTAGAGAAAAGTAGTGTTTCTTCCCAAAGAAGAGGCATATCTGCGAAAATTAAAAGATTTGTTGTTTGGTGAAAGTGAAATCCACATATGCGTGCAGCAGAGATGTGAAGTTGCTGGTGCGTAGTGGGCACACAATATGATATTTCGGTGGTTTTTGATTAACCACAAATAAGGTGAAGCACATGTCGTGTACTCTTTGTATTATCTGGCAGGTACCATATAACATGTCTATGATCTGCTTATGGGGGCTGGGCGGTCTCGTGGCCTCAGAAGCCATGCAGATTTTTTTTTTTTTTTCTTTTTCTCCAGCCCTTTGGAGTTTTTTTTTTGTGTTTGTTTTTTCTGACCTCCGACCCATTGGACTTTACTTTGTTCTTTGTTACTTAGCATTGCCTAATCATATATTTATATATTTTTTTCTTTTTTCATCTTGTAAGGCACTTTGACCTACATCATTCGTATTAAAACCTGCAACAGAAATAAATGTTGTTATTTTTATTGCTTCTTGCAACTGAGAGGACGTGGCAGATGTCTGCTGACTGGCAGAACAACCACATGTATTACCTGGTAGGTAACCACCCAAATATCACATTGTGATCAGACCTATGCATGTAATACTCTGTTGTACACCCTCAGGCTTCGCCTCAGGCATTGACGTCCAAGGTTCGATTCCTGCAAGGGGAAGCAAAAGTGTGTACACCTAATAAGCCCCAACTAGGGCAAAACACGTGTCATGTACTCTTTGTAATATTTGGCAGGTACTATATAACATGTCTATGATATGCTTCTCGCAACTGAGAAGACGAGGCTGATGTCTGTCGGCTAGCTGACCAACCACATGTGTTACCTGATAGGTAATCACCCAAATATCAGATTGTGATCAGACCCGTGTATATACAGTATATATATATACTAGCAAAATACCCGCGCTTCGCAGCGGCGAAGTACTGCCTTAAAATTTTTATTAAGAAGACAATTAAACGTTTTTAAAACTGAGGGAAAATATACCAATAATTATTTGTTAAGGATCTCTTTGTATGCCACGTTGTCAGTTCGGCCCTTCAGTTGTAATATGACCAAGCTGTAGCTGTGCGCTGAGCTTACTCTTGAGCATACAACGTACAGTTGGCCATGTGAACAGTAATCTTGTCTCAAATCTCACAGCTTGGATTGCTGCTGTCATAATCAGTTTGAGTTTCATGGTTTGTTTCAATTACGACAGTATTTGTAGGACTTGTGTTGAAGAGACATTCGGCATCTGTCAAGCGTTGTAAGCATACAACCAGTTTGATTGATAACTTCACATCCAGCTTTTGAGAGTTTAAACATTTCTAAACATCAAAGTGTCCACTACTGAAATCGTCACCTGTGAATCTAAGATGTTTAAGAGGCATTGGCGGTTGTCCAAAGGTTTAAAATATTTGGCCATTTCGGTACACTTAAGCATTTCACTCTTATAGTGCTCCTGTGTGGTATAATTATCTCCTGTACCGTCATCAGTCCACACCTTGAACCTGTCCCAGTCATTCAATACATAAGACACAATGTTCCTCCGGATATCAAGAGTGAGCCTGATATGGCCGTGCAATATGTAACAAAGAGAATGGAAAAGG
>JANRMT010062857.1:28822649-28839395 GCA_026402145.1 Polypterus bichir lapradei | reverse complement strand
TCTATCTATCTATCTATCTATCTATCTATCTATCTATCTATCTATCTATCTATCTATCTATCAACATCTACCATGAAAATCGTAGAATGTTCAGAATCAATTTTAAAATACTTCTACTTGGATACAAGGCTCTAAACAATCTTAGCGCTCCCTACATTTCAGAATTTCTGTTTCCTTATGTACAAAATCTTAGATCTGCAAATACTGGTTTGTTCATTATTCCATGAAAGAACTGGGGAGGCAGCTTTCTGTTCTTAGGCACCTAAAATTTGGAATAATTTACCAATAGAAATATTCCAGGCTAAATTTTCGGAATATTTAAAAAAAACTTTACTGACTTTCCAGTAATTTAAACATTACATAGTGATCTGATGATAAGTTTAGCTCTTTGTTGTATAAATGAGTAGCCGGTATTAATCCAATGCTTTCTTTGTCTTTTTTTTTTGTCTCACATCCCATCCCGTGTTACGCCACCCACCCCTGGTCAAAGAGCTCAAATCTGAAGTCACCTGGGGTACTGGAGGAAACGAGGAGGACTTGGAAACCTTTATTGATGACTGTGCTAACTGTATCAATTGTGCCCAGTGGAGGGTGGCTGACCAGCTGGCCTAGGACATTCTGACTAATACGATGCAGAAACTGAGAACCGATAGACTTAACTATTTGATTTTCTTGCTCCTGTCTCCTGACTGCGGCCCTCCACAGGTTTATTTTTCGCCTAATGGACCAGTCATCAGAGTTTTTTGTTTTCCTCTCCTCTATGTCAGCTGGTCAACTAATCACATTCTAGAATTAAGAAGTCCATCTACATCCTAAATCTACAGAAACAATTATGGACAGTCTTATGTGTTTTTGTATTTTTTCATTAGATTTAATAACATCAAACAGTTTCTACTTATTGTGTTGCCATGTACAGTACACATGACTAAGTCAATTACAGATACACTGTATATACGAGGTGTGATCAAAAAGTACGGTGAATGTTGATGCAGAGCACCATCCAAGAGCAATGCAAAACACTTCAATGCCAGTTCTGACAGGTCCATCCTAGCGCCAAGTTTGTGACCAGTTTCAACTGGTTTGATACTGTCAGGTGTTTGTGAGCCCCTGTTGAGTTCAAGTGTGTTTTTCAAGTTTGTCATTAATAATGGATATCGAGCAACATGAAATTGCAAAAAGCTCAGGAAACCCATCAGATGTTAAAATCGGTTTATGATGACAATGCACCAACAATTAAGACTGTTTACAAGTGGTTTGATCGATTTCGTATTGGATTTGACTTGAAGATGAGAAAAGATCAGGACGTCCTTCAACATCAATAACCGAGGAAAATGTTGAAATGGTTTCATTCTTCATCATGACAACGCTCCTTGTCACACATCCCTTCTAGTACGACATTTCTGTCAAATAAAAACATTACGCTGTGTCCACATCTGGCACCATGTGACTTCTGGCTCTTCCCTAAATTGAAAATGATCATGAAAGGCAAATGATTTCAATCCATTGAGGACATCCAGGCAGTCACGACCCACCCAACTAAAGACACTCTCGAAACAAAACTTCCAGAACTGCTTCGCAAAATGGCAGGAGCGTTGGGATAAGTTCATTCGAAGTGGAGGAGAGTATTTTGAGGGTGACTAGTAGTTGTAAATCTTTTACTGCAATAAATGTTTCTTTTTTAAAACATTCACTGTATATTTATTTTATATATATTGTGAGCTTTTTGAACTCTTTTGACACCCTCCCCAATGGCCGTGTGGTAGTAAAGCAAGCTGGACTTAAGTTAATCCAAGAGCTGCCTATGGACGCAAGATGCACTGCTGCTTAGGCTATAATGGTATGGTTTGTCAATATTCACATAGTATTCTGCTTTCTTAATATTTTTGGGAATTTTATCAATAACACTATGTAACAAATTTTTATTTTTATTTTGTTCCTGGGTACAAAGTGTGTTTTCCTAACCCATTATTCCTAAAAAAAAATAGAAAATAGCTGTTGTTCCACAAAAACTTTGCTTTTGTGATCAGGACAATGATAGTTTGAAATTTGTCTGTTTTCGAGAAAATTCTCGATTCGCATTCAATACTGAGTAGTCTTCTAGAATATTCTTGAACTGTTAGAATTGTCCAGAAGTTTCTAGAATTTTCCAGAATTATCTAGAACTTTCAAGAAACTTTTAGAGCTTTCTAGAACGTTCTCGGACTGTCCAATAGTAGTCATACAAGTATAAAAGCACAGGTGACTCGAACCAACATTTTGGTTTATGTTATTTTTTTGATTTGATTTAGATGGCATCAAGAGGTTGCTTGCACCCAGCAGATGCATTTTGCTACGTCTGTGGACAATTTATAAAGACAAGAGCGAGAAAGTATACCGTGATAGCATGTCGTAAGATGTGCGAGGCCTACAAGGCATACTTCGGCATGCCTGTCCGGGATCAAGACAAGCCCTGGGCACCTCATTTCACATGCGAATATTGCAAAAAAACTCTTGAAGGTTGGTACAGGGGAGAAAAGAGAGCCATGACGTTTGCTATCCCGCGAATTTGGCGGCAACCGACTGACCACTCAAGCAACTGCTACTTCTGCATGGTGGATCCTACCAATTCGCCAAGCTGCTGAACAGGACGGAGAAAACGGCTTGGAACAGTTTCGTTGCAGTGGTTCACAGCTTCCTGGGTAATAACAAGGCTGAAAACTATGTGCAGATTGGTTCGGACTCTCATAAAGAATTACGCCAAAATGGGATGCAGAATGTCTCTCAAAGTCCATATCCTTGACGCTCATCTTGACAAATTCAAGGAGAACATGGGAGCTTACTCAGAGGAGCAAGGCGAGCGCTTTCATCAGGATATACTGGACTTTGAACATCGTTACCAAGGACAGTATAACGAAAACATGATCGGGGACTACATTTGGGGGCTTCTTCGAGAAAGCGATTTGCAGTACAGCCGTAAATCTAGAAAACCCACTCATTTCTGAACCTTTTTGAGTGGTTTTGACTGTCTTTGTCTATTTACCATGCAAGTGTTGTTCTTTATCAGACCGCATGAACGAAAAGATAAAAATTCCCTTGTTTTGTCACTATAAATACGAAATTTTCTGGGCTGTGGTCATAAAATCAAAGTTTGTGAATGTATGTCGTTTTTCCATAGGCTTTAGATATAAGCAGTTGAAATATAACTCTTGGAAGCCAGGAACAAAAATTGTGTTACATAGTGTAATACATAATTGAATATGTAACTGAACACCTGCGTGTCCTTTTACTCTATCTAAGTGCCTGAGGTTACAAATGTAGAGGGGAAGTAAATGCTAAAGTACCTGACCACGGAGTGGTAAGTGAGTTAGATCTTTAGACAGTTAGATCTTTAGACAGTTTATTAAGGTCTTCACAATAAAGAATATAAAAAGGGAAAACAGGGTCAGCATTGGACCTTACGAGATAAGACAGCAACTAAAAAACATATTTAGTTACTTTTTTGTGAGTAGCAAGTAATGTAGTTAAGTTACTTTTAATAGTAACATTTATCAACATTGTTCATAGCGAAGAAAAGAGTAATTACTTTTGGTTTTATCTGTTTGGTTTAGAACTCCTCACTTCTGAGCATCAATTTTCTAACCTTTTCTTCTTGTTTAAAATCAGTCCCCAGGCAGATGCCTACTGGATCATAATGACATGTTTTGTACAGTGCATTTATAAAGTATTCAGGCCCCTTAGCTTTTTTCATATTTTGTTACTGTATATGCCAGAGAACAAAGCCCTGGATGAGACACAAAAATGAAAGTTGAATAGAGAAATTTGCCAAATCATTTTTTGCAATGAATTTGCTGGGTTTGTCACTGACCTTTCTTACTGGATTTTTTTTCCCCCGAAAATTCCCTATATGGCTAGGTTAGACAAACTTTTCACACCCATCATCCCATGATGCTTTGCGTGGCCAGTGTGACATCACAGAACTGTAACAGCCATGTTAGATGGAGATGTCATTACCTGATCTGTACTTCCTTCGCACCCATCATCCCATGATACTTTGCATGGCCAGTGTGACACAGAACCGTAACAGCCATGTTAGATGGAGATGTCACTACCCAATTGTACACTACCTTTGCACCCATTATCCCATGATACTTTGCGTGGCAAGTGTGACATTATAGAACTGTAACAGCCACATTAGATGGAGATGCCACTGCCTGATCTGCACTACCTTCACACCCATTGTCCCATGATGCTTTGCGAGGCCAGTGTAACATCACAAAACTGTAACAGCCATGTTAGATAGAGATGTCACTACCCAATCTGCACTACCTGTCTGTTTTACATCTCGCATGTGAACAGCTTTCACACATATTTATTGTAAGTGTCCTCTACCTCACACTTTATGGTGCTGTCCAATCTGTATCATGCATGCACAAACAATTTATGGCATATACACGCACGTGTGATGTCACTACCTGATTGGTACTCCAGTCAGATTTGCACCCCGCATGCATTTTAAGCAGTTACCAGTCAACATTATGTGTGTTTTTGGGAAGTAGGAGGAAAGCTGAACAATTGGAGAAATCCTCTCAAAGACTAAGGATAATATAAAAGTTCCACACAGACAATAACCGAATGCGAGACTCTAACCCAGACATCACAATCTGTTGCACCACCCAACCTCCCATAACTAGAACAGGTTTTACTTTTTATCAGTCAGCCTCATTGCGCCTGAGCTGAGAAGTGTTTCAAGTTCTGATTTGTGTATTTCACATACTGTATATTCTATTCCAATTAGCAGAGCAGCAGTTGCTTTTCTTTATTCTTTTTCCTGGAATACAAACTGAGCAAGCTGGGGTCATACTTGTATTTGGCACTTAAAGAGAAGACAAGACATAAAAAATAAAGTGGAACATTATTATATAAAATCTACCTGGTCCACGACTCTGTGTAAATAGAATAAATCAGCCAGTGCAGATTACGCGGAAACCTCCAGGAGGCCAAAGCCTCTCACTCAATTCCTCTTAGATGTTCATTCCAGGTCATTAAAGCTGTTAAAAATTACGGCAGAGCACAGCTGAAGACATGCTATAGACTTATCACAGTATATCACGTTTTAATAAGCTGTTCATGTCCTTCCAAGGTGGCTATGCTCACTAAATGGGTTTATGAGTACAAGTCTTACATTCACACCTTAGCATGAGATAAACTTGTGGTGCTTCAAGATCATTCTTGATGATTTCACTCATCTCCTATCAAAACGGAATCAGAAATCCTATCTTTTAGATCCTCTTAAGTTCACTTTTTATAATTTAGGTGCCACAATGATGAACTGCAAGTTCCTCCTGAAGTTAACGGCACGATAGACAGGGGCCTCTAGGGTGGACTAACAGAGTGCTATGTCTCCTCTCCTGAGTCATTCGGTAATAAATACAGTACCTGTTATAAGTGTATTTTTGTGCATTTTGGGATGTTATACGAGGGGGTAACCAAAAATAACTGGAAATGATAAAAAGAAAAAAGTTTTAATTTTTACTTACTCAAACTTCAGTCTACTTCAAAATACTCTCCATGTGAATGAATGCACTTGTCCCAATGGTGGAAACATTTTTAGAATTGCTAAAGAGGAAGGTTGTCCAAGGCCTGCAGCAGTTTTTCTTTCACTTCCTCCACGGTACAAAAACTCTTTCTTTTGAGTTCTTTTTTCAAGAAAAAGTTGCAAGGGACAAAGATTAGGCGAGTAGGGAGGGTGGCAAGAACTCCAAACACACAAGTCGATACTCTAACGACGACCTTCGTAAATTGCATTGCAAACTTTTTCAAGATTTTCATCATTCCTACTTATGGAAGGTCAGCCAGATCTTGGTTGGTCTTCAAGTGACATTTCTCCTCGTTTGAAACATGAAAACCACTCGTGGACCTGTGTTTTACTTAAAACTTCAACTTTAAAAGCAGTTTCAAGCATCACTACCGTTTCAGCAGCTGTTTTCCATAAGAGAAAACAAAATTTAACACAGATTCACTGTTCTTTATGATCACTCATCACAAAAATTGCAGAACATGTTTAATAAGCACAAAGACAAACTGACACAGAATGCCGTACAAACAATACACAGCAATGCCACTTGGCAGACTGCCACAGAATAATCTAAGTATGCTATACCTAACAGCGAAATTCGCAACTAAGTCAAGATTGCATGCCAGGTACACATTCCGGTTATTTTTGGATACCCACTCATATGTGAATTTTTCATTTTCAGCAGCAGCTTCACAATTGGTTTGCTAATTTAACATGTTGACTGCCACAGTGAAACTAAGTAAATTTGTTCCTGCCAACGTGCAATCAGGGTGTTATTTTAATATACTAATTAATTACATTTTGTTATTGAGCAAATCGTGTATTTTCTCTAAAGAGATCTATTTGAGCTTCTTCATAGTTGGTACACGGAACAGAAAATACTTTGTGCACGCCAGATGCACAATAACCCTCTTTTTGCTTCCAATCCATATTTGTGTGTCCCCTGTAACACTGTAACCCTTAAGCTGATGTGACACTTCGTGACTTTTTGTCGTGGCGTATGTCAGATTTGCCAATCGCAGTCAATGATCTGGTCTCTGCACCATTTCAAAATGCTGCCCGTGTTACATTTACCAACCGAGCACCAATCTTCCAGTATACTTGTGCCCGCTCCTTTTTCTGTTAGCTATTAGCGTGCTACCTGATAGAGCCGGCGCCATTCAAAGAATTAATAGCTGGGACAAGGTCAGCAGCAACCAATGCCCTTTATTTCTTTTTTACATTCTGTTATGGTATTTAAAGTACGAGACAGCTTCTCTTCTGTTTGTGAGGTCCACGGCCCTCATGCCACCTGATGGAGCTGGCAGCCAGAACAAAATAAACGTTTTAGTCAAGAGGTGAGAAGAGCAAAAGCTCAAGAGATGAGCTGCCATCATATTGAAGACAGTGGGAGGGAGAAAGCAAGAAAGCAGTGTTGTACATTTGTAAATGCTGTACATCTGATTCAAACGGGATATCCTTTTTTGCAGAAATTCAAAATTTCATACATAAATGACCAAACCATAACTGTAACATGACCATAGCTGCGACAGAAAGTCAAACAATGGATTGCATCTTCTTGTACTTTTGTTCCCATAAGGGACTAAAAAAGTATCATGCTATTGATACTTAAAAATATTTTTCACTGTTTGCATATTCAGTCAGCTCTTTATATGATTATAAGGTCTGACTGCCATGAATAAATGACATATATTGTACTTCATACACAGTAACTCAGTCTGTTCCAACTCTGCTTTAAGACACACAGAGGGATGTTAAGTAATCAACAGAAGCTGGGACACCTGAGCAAATTGTTTGCTTCAACTTACAAGGCTTCATTTACTTTAATTGCTGCTGAACATCTGTACGAGGTGTGGCAGAAAAGTAATGAGACTGGCAACACTGCAAGCGATCTGGCAACACTGCGCTGTTGTCCTTGATAGAGCACGTGTATCAGTACCCTCCCATAGCTCAGTGCGAGTTTCAACTCCTTCCGTTAACTACGTGATTTTTGTGACTGCTATTAGCGAAGTTGTGTTTTTGGTTGTGCGTCACGCAAAATGGAACAGCAGAATTTGGAGCATCGTTGTGCCATTAAATTTTGTGTTAAGCTTGGAGAATCGGCAAGTGTGACGTTTGAAAAGTTAAAACAGGCCTATGGGGAACATTCTTTATCCCGAGCTCAAGTTTTTCAGGGAGGCCTTCAACTTCGAAAACCAACGAAAACATCGAACGTGTGAACACTCTTGTGAGATCAGACCGTCGTTTAACATTAAGAATGTTGAGTGAACAGTTAAATTTGAACATATTTACCGTTCATCAAATTTTGACTGAACATTTGCACATGCGAAAGGCCTGCGCCAAAATGGTGCCGAAAAAACCTCACAATTGAGCAGAAGGACAATCGAAAAAACGCATTCCTGTGGTTCCCCAGCCCCCTTATTCACCTGACCTCAGTCCGTGTGACTTTTTCCTTTTTCCTAAACTGAAAAATGGCCTCAAAGAACGTCATTTCGGGACTTTAGAAAACATCCAAAAGAGTGTAACGGACATGCTGAAGACCATACCGGTTGAAGACTTCCAGCGCTGCTACCAACAGTGGGAACAACGTCTCCATCGGTGTGTAGCTGCCCAAGGGATTACTTTGAAGGGGATAACATTGATGTTTGAAAAAAATAAAACTTTGGTAAATAAAAAATCAGTCTCATTACTTTTCTGCCACACCTCGTAGGCCGTAACCTATCAGTTGTTCTCAAAAAAGGCCCATTTGTAATATTCTTAAATTTCCCTTTTTCAGTTTTTGATAACCTAAATTTTATATATAAACCTCTGGCAGTTTACAGCTTACCTTTTTACCATTTTAGGTCAATCATTACATTTCAACTGGTTGAATTAAAAAAAATAACTGGAAAAATTGAGATGTTATAAATCTTTTGACTGGTACTGTAAGTGGCGCATTATTGGCATGATAATTTTTATACTAATTTTGGTAACAATATCTGCCTTTTTCTAGGTGTGCCAATAAAATTTAAATAGCTTCATGCGTTAAGAACACACAAGACGGCTGGATGATTCATGGCTGCTGTGGAGGGATCCCACCGGTCTGCCACGATCGCTCCCCCGTGCTGTGACTTAATGAGCGCATTAGCAACTGTTCGCCTTTTACATAATCCGCAAGCAGAGAAATTAGAGATCTGTGCCACAGTGAAGCCTGCCGTCATGATTCTGACTCAGATGTCAGGAAATTCTAGCAGCCATTAAGCTCTGATTGTAATAATGGCCACCTCAGATTTTCTTTACTTTTGTGCCTTGGGTTTTTCATGAGTCTTCATACTTTGGTTGCTTTTCTTTGCAACAGTCTTCACGACATGTTAGGCTCATTTATTTGGATCATACAGTATTATTAGGTTGTACTGTAAGTGCAGGAGTGGGTGGACTAGAATTCCAACTGGGTTACTTGAGGCCATAATGGAAGGAGTGCAAGAATGAAGGCACAACCCGGCTGGGAAGAGCCTATGTTTTTATCCCATTCAGGAGGAATTTTAATGAATGGGCAATTTGTTCCCCCAGAATGAGAGGTGGCAGTGCACCTCTGACCAGGTCCCGGTTTGGACACTCACAGTGTTGCCTGGGATTTGTTGTACGACATTGCAACCCTGTCAAAGTCCTTGGGTGCCACCAGGGGGCGCTATTGGGAGAAGCAGTCTCTGTTATGAGCAGCGTCCATGTGACCCGGAAGTGCTTTAGTTATGCAATGCTATGGCACCAGAAGTGTTCTGGTGTCCAAGATAAAAAGAAGATGTCTCACCTCACTTGGGGAATTAGGAGGTAGAGGACAAGGCTTGCCTGGTGGAAAGTTGAAGTAATACTGTATTGGATTGTGCCTGAGATTGCTGGTTCTGGAAAAAGAACCTTTGAAAGGTATTTAGTAAAATAAAATACACTTCATTTGTGCCCTTGACAGTGTTTTTGAACTTCTAAATATAGAGTCTGCAGCTTTGGGGTGCCCCCTTTGGGTCACAAAGTTATGTCTGTGTTTTCTTTTTTTTTTCTAGTGCAGGAAAGATTTTACAAAAAACAATTAATTTTGGTTTTGGCCTTTAGTTTGTCTCTAAGTTCCCAGAAGCAAAATGTCCTTGTCACTCCAGCATCATTTGTTCCAACAATGAACTATAACCAGAGGATCTTCATCTGCTCTCACCAGTAACTGGTCCACTCTTTGGATTACGTGGGAAACGCTTGCTGTTGGTAAGCAGCACATGGTTGTTGACCCCCAGTCTCTGCTGCGTATCGACCTGCTGGTATTTCAACGGGTGCAAACTTCCCTTTTCTGTCCCTCATTTGCTGTGGAGTCTTACTCCTCTTTTGACTACCGGAGTCCAAGTTTCATCTGTTGTAGTCTGTATGTTCTCGCTCTTCTCTCTAATTTGGACAGGAATATCAGAAACTGTCGATGTGCCTGGATCTTCACTCTGGTGGAGATTGGTTAGTCTCTGGTACTGTTTCATTTGCAGTCAGGTTTGCTATTTTCACGCAACTATCAGTGGTGTACCTTCCACATGGAGTAAGGGGCAGGAAGCCCCAAGGGCCCCCTAAGGCCTTAATGCCTTCCTTTTTTATTTAAAATTTCCCACCATTTGCTAATCCATGCAGTAAACCCATGTGATCAGGACTGCGATTTGACAGCGTACAGTTACAAACTGTTAGACCAATGACAGCCCCTGTTACAAGTTCTAACAGACTCTGTCATTGGTGATACGGTTTGAAATTGTATGCTTTCACATTGCCGGTCACAATCCAGTTCTTGAAAGGATGGAGGGTAGTTGGGTAGCAGTGGAAGCAGCTGGGTGGCGAGTCGAGCAGTAGCACACTGATATGATGTGAAGGTATGGTTAGCAAGTCTGACGCGTGCGCTATATAAAAGAACATCTAATCTTCTCTTGCGCTGGGGCCAGTCTTTGGCAAAATTGTATGAATATTATTGTATTTGTTACCTAACACTTGAAAAAAAGTATTGTGGGAGTGCTTTCATGGAACTTAATAGTAGTCTTGGAAGACAAGACTAGGAGCATCCATGTGTCTTATTAATGGAAGGTAGCAAAGCTCAGAACGAAGTTTGTATGTACATAATGCTTCTGGAAACTGAAACTGTATATGTGAGGTATGATGAATTCTTTTTGTGTATTTCCAGCAGCCAGTAAAAAGACAAGCAGGAGTTAAGTTACACATAAAATAATGTATTACTGATAATATTCATAAATAATAACAAAATGCAAAGTACATTTGAGTATTGGCAACCATACAACCTGATAAAATGGTGATGTGTAATTCAGGCGGCACACAGAATTGTATTTACTTAAAGTCTCTAGTTAAGGCATCATTGGTGCTCAGCTTTTAGCCACATGTCTGTTCAATATGGCTGAAGCTGTGCTCTTTATTGTGTTGTCTTCAGTTCATGGTGTGATGGTCTTCTTCAGTTGTTAGCAAGAGAAAGATACTTCTACATCATCACAGGTTAGCAAGAGAGATGCTTCTTTCATCATATGTTGGTTAGTAAGAGAGAGAGAGAATGTGGTTGAGCAAGCAAATTTATAGGTTTTCTGTCCAACCCCTACAGCCAATAGGACATCATGGTACTTAAAGGCCTCTGAGACAAGCCAATTCCAAACAGCCATACTTCAGACCAATGGGGGAAATAGAACATCTTAACACCTGCAACCCTCAAGACCATATGTTAAACTAACCTGGCTTTGTGTGGGGGATGAGAGAAAGACTTTAGCAAAGAAACACTCACCAAACTGGTTTAAGACACATCCCCCAAATCCTGTCGTAAAATTAGCCGTAAATGGGGATTTGCAAACACGAATACCTCTCACCAAAGTAACACTAAATTACATTGCTTTGCCTAAATTATAAATAAAGACATACAAAACATTTATCAAATTATATGCAAAATCTTACATCACAACAGGAGTATACTATTGAAGTTAAAAGGGGAGGTTTGAGTTTGGCTACTACTACTAACCGATGCTGCCTGGTGTATGCATCCTGGTATTGACACTAAATGGGGGGAGGGGTGTAATCAGAATATAGGTTTAATATGTCACTGTGCCCTGTACAAAAGATATTTTACAAATCCACTCACATGTACAGCTAACACAAGGCCAGATTTAGCACACAGGAGTTCACCATATAAGAACTGCTAAGTAAGCTTTTTAAGACAGGACAAGTTAAGGACAAAGTGCAAAATGGGCATTGTACTATTTCTGTGTGTCAGAGTCAGCATGACATTGGATCTATTTTTCCTTGTTTGGAATGGCGTGATTTACCTAAGTGGGAGCCTGCACATGGAGAAAGAGTATAAAGCCTTGGAACATTGCCCGGCACACCTTTAAAGCCGAAGGACCAATGGGAGATAACGTAATCCAATCCTGAAAATGACGAAAATGGAAGACTTTATACACCGTGCTCCCACATCGGTGGCAGTCTTGTCATGGCTTCCTCATCTGTTATGCCACGTAAATCGTCATTAAAGAAAGCTAAGTTATTTCGCCTATGTGATTTCTTACTGCCGTATCACTAAGGGAGGGGTATCGCTTTTTTATATTATTTCTATATAGTTTGGGGTTATGTAACATGCCATAATTACAAAAAGAACTCATTCCAACAAGGGAGCTAGTGCTCCCTGTTGGATTCAGGGGGCTTAATTTGAATATTGGCTTTTGTAGTGGTTGTTTGTATCACTTGAATGTACAACACTACCAATATTAAGAAAGAGAAAAGAAAAAGTGTTTTCCTTGATCAATTGATTGTGTCTGTTTGTCACAGGATGTACTATTTTTCGTTTCAATTGAAGTGAATTATTTACTGATTCTGTAATTGCACAGAGATGTTAGCCATGCAGAAAACATACTATGTACAATGCATACAATACATAATACAAAGAGATATGTTCAAAGGTGGCCGATGCTCATGGCTGCCTGACTGACTGTGAACGTGTATAATACACAACTATATAAAGTCAGCAACTTTGACTTCCTGATCATCCAAGGTTCCGGGTATCAAAGATTTAAATCACGGGTGTCGAATTCCGGTCCTGGAGGGCCGCAGTGGCTGCAGGTTTTCATTCTAAACCATCTTCTTCATTAGTTACCAGTTTTTGCTGCTAATTAACTCATTTTACCTCATTTTTAATTAACTTCACTTAGGCCCCTTAGTTGCCTCTTTCTCCTTAATTAACAGCCAAACAGTAACGAGGCACAAAACAAGCCACCACACGACCAGCTTACCCGTGCCCATCACACAATATCGGAAAATAAAGAAAGGTGATGGTCTCAGTAAGGGTGAACTCTCAAGTCACCAAAACATTTTGACAGTATTCTTGGAAAAAACAGAAAACTCAGCTGAGTTTAGGAAATGACTGCTGTGGCAGAATGAGAGCAGGAGCAAGCCATGGGATTAAATAACGGGTTTGATCAACAGCAAGAATCAGCTTCTCATTAAGAGATCGGTTGGAGTCTGAAATCCCAGTTTAGCTGATCATCTGTCGGCTCTTTTCACATCTCATTTCAGTTTGGCTGTCATTTAATGAAGAAAAGGATCAATTCAGGGGACTGAATCCTTACAAACAGGGCTATTAAAACGAAGGGAAAAGAAGTTAATTAGCAGTGAAAACTGATCACTGATTAGGAAAAGGGTTAGAATGAAAACCTGCAGCCACTGCAGCCCTCCAGGACCAGGGTTCAACACCCCTGACTTAAATATTTTTCTCTCTAGTGTTTTCTCAGATGCCAATTCTTATTTATTAATTTGGCTTGATGAAAGATTAGGACAGGTTCTCGGTTATGGACTTAGTCTTAGCTATCTGTAAGACAAATCGTCTGTGTGTGTTTCTGAGTATAATTTTCTATGTATCCAAGACTCAACGTGCCAGAACATTCACCATAGAGATGATGAGATCATATGATATTTAGTTCCTATTTAATGAGGAGATGTTTTTCCAAACACTTTATCTATCTAGATTATTTGGTAACTTTCTATGTATACAAAACATAGATGGGTTACACTGTTGCCTCTGTGTTGATGCAAATTAACTCAAGTTCTCCCATACTGTATGTCTTCAGCCTTGTAACTGTCAACTCAACTGTACAAATGGCATTGCTCCCTCAGGCCTATTGTAATAAAGGACATCCTTTGGACCTGTTGTGGTGGTGATTTCGGTTGGTTATGTAAAGGAAAATTCCCCAAACCTATCATCTCGTTTCATCAGTTAATAACCCTTCCCTGTTCTGTTTCTTCTCCCAGCATCTGGATGGGGCACTTGGTGCCACTGCTTTACCACCAGGCTGCTCTACTACATATGAAAAAGTCATCTCAGGAAAAAAAGCATTGGACTCATCGGATATAAAGATTCTCTCATCAGATTGGACGGCCAGCTCAGACTCCCCTATAGAAAACCCAGGAGTGGGTGGGCAGCCAGTTGGCCGAGGTGTCCAGGCCTGAGACTTTATTTTTGACTTTCTCTTTTACAATTTTAATCTCCTCCGTTGTCATCTGGCCATAGTTCATTAATGAATTAATGGACAGGTATTGTTGGTTTCCATTTATGTTTAATCAGTTTCTACCTTGCCCTTTGTGTGTTTTAACATATTTGCATGTATATGTGTATCAGTTCTGTATTTAGTAAATAGTATAATCTATAAGTGTATTTTAAATGAGAATTGTCAAGTTGTTTCACCTGCCTAAGGTAAAGTCATCCCTGATGGAGGGTTGCAGGAATCGTGGGAAAGAGGGGTCCTTTCATCGGATTGGCTGGCCCAGAACTGTTTCAGCTGTGGAATGGCCAATTGGGGGAGGCAGCTTGATGGCTGAGGTCTCCAGGACTCTAAACAAATCCAAATCATATTATGTGATATCCTCTACTGTTAAATTCTTATTACTTGTAATATTTTTATTTTTTATACTGTATTGAGGATTTGTTCTGTTCTGTGTATTGTATTGTATTGATCCCCTTCTTTTTGAACTGCCTTTCCCAAGGTTTCTTCCATTTTTTTCTCCCTTCAAGGGGTTTTCCTGGTCTTCTTAGAGAGTCAAGGCTGGGGTGCTGTCAAGAGACAGAGCCTGTTAAAGCCCATTGCGGCACTTCTTGTGTGATTTTGGGCTATACAAAAATTAATTGTATTGTATTGTATTGCAATTGTTCATAGCACTCTGTGACTGCACTCAGCGAAGTGTGCTATAGAAGATATAAGTCACATTGGATTGTTTTTGCAAAGTTGTGCAAGAAAGCCATAACATTATGTTGTCCAGTTCCAATTTTCCTTTGCTATTTTGTTGTTAATATTTAAACAAATACGAGTATAAATTCCAATATCCTGTTCATATAAGGGGCAGAAGAACTTGCTGCCTCTGCAGATCTTTGGCCCTTTCTTCAAATCCTGGCTATGTGGAGTTGGCATGTTCTTCATGTATCTATGTGGGTCATCATCACCCGCTTTGCTCCACACCTCAAAGGTGTGTATTTTATGGTGTTGGTGACCTGTAAGTTCCTCTGCGATAGGTGAGTGGCACTGCGATGGGTTGGCATCCTATCCTGGGCTGGTTGTGTTGCGGAGAAATCTTCTGACCTTGTCTCACAGCTTGACTCACAGAAACTCAAAACAAAGCAAGTGAGAAGGACAAGCAGGCAACCGGCTTTTCTAACAAAATAAATGGTGTCCTTTTAAAGCTGCTCCAGGCTTTGGCTTTTCATAGCTGAAGGCACTAAAAATATTAATAATAAAGCATATCGATCCTTAATCGAAATTCTCAACAGTTGCTGCCTTTTATATACCAACCACAGGCTTAGTTTCCTCCTCCATCCCACCCTGACCATGTAATACAAAAAGGAATTTCAAAACTGAAGCGTAATCTTCAACCAAAATTAGGAAATCATGGATGGGCTAGAAGGAGGAAACACCCCACTGAATGTGGGGGCACCCCAGAAGGAAGCATCTGGGTGGTAATTTAATTCAAGAATCATAACAAAGGAAGTGCGCATCACCATATTATTTACGGTCAATTTCTAAACATCGTCTGGTTCAGATGGACAGACTAAACAGTTTGTTCGGGCTGGAGCCTCATATTTTCCAAACCATGATTTTGAAAGCATTGGACTTGTTCAATACAATTTTTTTCATTTTTTTTTATATACAGTAAAATGTTTTTCTCGTTTTTCCCCTGAATTATAGTCATTTCTCTTTATTGAACCAAAATTAATCTGCCTGCTCCTCAGCTCATGCTGTACGATGGCAGCGACTCCCACTCTGAAGCTCTTATTACACAGGCTGGACCCTGAAGTCTAACTTATTTAATTTATTCTGTTGTGAAGGCCCATACTAAACCTCAGGTAGGGCATTTTCCTTGGGAAGATTGCATTAGCAAGTCTTATTGTTGTTCTTATCTGTTGAACCCTAAACCTTTGACAGTGGTCCTTAGGAATTCACACCATGTGATACCTGCACCGGAGCAACAGGGTGGTGTGCTATCTTAAATTGAACGGCAGTTTATTTTGTTATGAGAGAGGAGCATGAGATAAGTGTAGTCTAATAACATGCAAAAGTCAAAAATAAATAGAACAATCTAGACGAGAACAGGACATTTAGCCCAACAAAGCTACTTAATTCTTCTAGAAAAACATCAAGTCGAGTTTTGAAGGTCCCTAAAAAAGACCTGGTGTCACGCACGAGTGATTATGGGACAGTCAAAAGGCTCGATGCTACGTGAAAAACCAAGAGAGGGGGAACTTGAACGGGGCACTAATGCTTTTCTCTCATTCCATCCACAGAAAATCATCAGAATAAAAGCATTCCTACCTGACATAACCCTCCAATATCCACCACCATCCTGACGAAATAAGAAGATTCCTCTTCCGGCACACTTACGGTCCCCTTCTGATGTCCTCAGTTCTGTCCCTGTGCTACTGATGTCAACTCTGGCCACTACTACCTTCTACAGACGCCTCACGCCTGGACAAACTTGTTCAACATCTGTGGCAGAGCGACGGGCACTAAGCAAACTCCTGTCAATCATAAAGAATCCACTGCGTCCACTGAACAGTGTCATCTCCAGGCAGAGGAGTAGCTTCAGTGACAGACTTTTGTCACTGTCCTGCTCCACTGACAGACTGAGGAGATCGTTCCTCCCCCACACTATGCGACTCTTCAATTCCACCC